>OY987216.1:12102922-12702922 GCA_963920805.1 Primula vulgaris | reverse complement strand
TTTTAGCGCTGCCTCGTCAGCGACTTCATCTCGGCCAGCGCGTTGACCCCGCCTCCTCCTCCGGGGAGGCCTTTCAGTCCGAGCATGACTCGAAGCGGGCCGTGAATCGTGACCATCACCTGGTCGACTGATCCGCGAGTGTACGCTTCGGTCGTTTATACGGCGCGAACTCCCCTCGCCGGAACGCCCTGACTCCTCTCCCCTAGCCGGCTCCTCAGGAACCTCTAGGGGGGGTCGTCTCGAGGGTCCCAACCGCGACATCACGCTCTTGGCGGGGATGCGAACGGGCTCTGGCTGCTCTACGCCGCGAGAGACGGGTGCGGGCTCGGCTGCCATCATAGAGGCTATCAATGCCTTTTGAGCCGCCAAGGCAACGAGCTCCTTCTCATGGATCTCTAGCATCATGCGAGTCAGCTCGTCGCGCGACCGGGGCGTACCCTGGATCGCATTGAGTGGAGTAGGCTGCCCCTCACGAGCAGGTCCCGGAGTGCCAAAAGAGAGGGTCCTCGGCATTCCAAATACTGGGACATGCCGTGGGGGCGGGCTCTCGTACTGTTCATTATCTGTCATAGTTCCTTGGAAACGGATTGTCGGAGCTAGCGTGCTACGATTCCCACAGACGGCGCCAATTGGCGAGCCTGATTTTCTTCCCAAGCTCGACTTATGCTGTTATTCGCGTCGGCTCCGATCTTCCAAGGTTGTTGGCGTAGGTGGTATCTGCTTCGTCGTCGGGGTGCTCTCTAAGCCTGCACAAGAAACGAACAGGGGCCCGGGGTTGGTACCAGGTTTTCCCTCTCCGACGATCAAGTCAGTATCTGTATAGACTGAAGGTAAGAATATAGTTAAGGATGAGGGATTGGTCCAGTTACAAGTTGTGGGGTCAGATGTCACGATTGATATTCTGGTGGTCCGGGTTGTTTTAGCTTTATCTCTCCTCTCTGTATTTTTGTGTCCCCCTCTAATTGGTATTAGTGGGGGTATTTATAGTCTGATCAGAGGTGTTATTAGCCCTTGCATTACTGCACTGTCTAATAATGATCCAACGACTTCAGGTCATTTATGACTCTGACAATGGCACTGTTCATCATCTGGGGCCCACAGGGCTGGCCTGTGATTGGGCCACGTCGATGAAACACGTAAAGGGTGCCCCAAGGGAGCAGCAACATTAATTGGAGAAGAATGCTCGACAAGCTTCTCCGGGCCGGCCTAGGCACGGTCCGGCCCCTCAAGATCCGGGGTGACACGTTACCCGTGGTTGACAGGCCCGGATCGCCTGCTGTGGAGTTGGTATCGGTCCGGACGAGGGGGTGCCGACATCCCCTCGCCAATAACTTTTCATTGATACATTTTTTGTCTCACATTAAGTGAATATTGCACCGTTCCTCCCTCCCTATTGCTTAAGAAATATACTATGTAGTAGGGAGTGCAGTAAATAGTAATAGTGATCTCCAAGCAAATTAAGTTTTGAGTCTCACAAACAGTAATAGTGAGTGCAGACGTCTCCGGATTTTAATACAACATACAGCAATTGCAGCATAATAGTTAAAACATCATTTATCTTACATTACCAAATCACCCATTTCTATTTTACATATAATCTTTCTACACAGCATCTCATTTAAAATACACATTCAGTTTACATATTTTGTTCTCCAACAGATCATCTATAATACACATTTTCTAAAATAAAAAAATTTATTTTTGTATGTTTGCTTATATCATTGTTTTAAAACTATAATTTGTATGTACGTAAATAAAACCGACAAATGTATTTATGATATTTTATTACAAATGTTCTTTTAAACCCACAAATAAATTACGTTGACAAGGTTGATGATACCCAAAACTAAAAAATATTATAGAAAAAGGATACTGCTATAGTTTTATAATTTTTCATTAATTCATTTAAACGGATCATTCATTATATATAGCACTGGTATATTAGTAGTAGAATAATTTATATATATCATTCTATTATAATAAGTCAATTCAAGTCAAATGAGACTGTCCAATTTAGCAACTTTTTTCCAAAAATACATCTACACATTTATATTAATTACAATAATATCATACTCACATAAAAATATAAAAAGTAAAAACTAATAAAACTATTTATCTCTCTTTAACAATCAAACATTCTTTTAAATTTTAAACTATGTTTTTTTTGTATTATCCACATATTTATATCATAATTATACATATTTTCTATATTTTTATTGCATTACGCGCCGCACACGTAACATAGGGCACGGTTATTAGTGTGTGTATATATATATAGAGAGAGAGAGAGAATACCTGATGGAACAGTAAAATGGTATGCTTACCCATATACTGTTTGAAAAGGTGCAATTCTTGACTAATAATCTAAAATAGCAATTGAGATAAACCTACTGCTGTAAGACAAATATTTGTAACTGCATTGGTAAGATAGCTTTTATGGGTCCAATACCTATGCTTGCTGGGATTGCTCTTAGTACAAAAAATAAAGGAGAAGGTTAGCAAAGATGAATGATATACTCCTAAAAAGAATGTAAAGATCTACATTAACAGTTTAAACTTCTGAGGAAGCAAGCGCACATATAGCTAGCACAAGTTTCATTGTAGTTGTGCTTTATTTTTGAAGGAAAAAAAGTTGGTGCCCATAGACGATGTGCTTGTTGGTGTGAAATTATATCAACATACCTTCAGGAACAATGAAAATGTACGACACTGTAGAAAGTTTAGGAAAAAATACGATTTATGGGTCCATAATTAGGTGACTGCAAAACCACATGAAAAGAAACAAAACTGAATTGAGAAGAAGAAACCTGGTAGATCACCTCAGATAGTTACATAACACTACAAACAAATCGATTACTAAGACCAAAAATTGAAAAGCCGTGAAGAAGCACAACAATTTTCTAAATAGTACCAACTGTGAAGATTTTAGATTAATTTAGTAATTACAAACCGTGACATGCTACATGTCTACGGACAGGAAGGGCATAGCTTGTTTTATGCACCATAACAGGCTAATACATGTGACAAAAAGAATATTACCAATAAACTTCAAGCAAATAAAAGCTTTTGCTACTTTGGCTGTCTAGGCAAGGACAAGGTACCATTTCGCTTGCTCAATTTAGTCAAAATATACGCCATTGCAACTTTTGCTCCCAAGCTAGAATGACCACGGGACAAGCATATTACACCTCCAAGTACAATAAGCCCATTTTTAATCACTTCACGTCTTGGCTTAGTTATCAAACATTTTGTCTTACCATCTTCACTAGCCTTTTGTCGAATAGAAACATTTGGGGCAGGGATGGATGCATTAGGTAAGGTGTTTAATCCTGTCGTAGCCTACATTAACAGAAAATATAAATAAATACATATCCTGTCCGAAAAGAAAACGTTGAACTATGGTTATATGCTCTTTTCTATCCAAAATATAGCAATAACAACAGTAGTGGTTCAGACATTAATATGCAATATAGTGTACAAATTTTACTTTGTAGATTGACAAGAATTCATTAAAATTAATTAATCGTTTAATTTGTCCACCATTTGTTAGGTCTCCAGACCAACTTGTTAATAGATCAACAGAAAGTGTGCTTACTGTTATATTTCTTCTATCTTAGGAAGTTTGGGAATTTTTTCTTAAACAAACCTGGAGAAATCTTCATTGTTATTACCTGAGAAGTAATGGATAGCTTTAGGATGTTTACTACTTTCTAATTTGGTACACCACCCTACAATCTTTTGTATGTAGTATACACTAAAAACTTGTTGCTCAATCTCAGGACTCCTGTTGTTTATAGCATATAGGTTGGTCTACAATCTTTTGTATTTAGTACACTAAAAGCTTGTTGCTCAATCTGAACACTCCCATTGTTTTTAGCATTTAGGTTGGTCTACAAAAGTGATAATTGACCAATTAGTAAAGTTATAATTACCAAAACGGTAAGTGTACAAAACTGCTTACAAAGATGTAAGGTTTTCCATAGAGTGGGGTGGCTTGATTGACCTGATTATGTTAGGTTAGTATCAACGAGTAACTTATTAACCCAGTCAACTGATGACATGGTGGACTGAGACCAAAACATAAAATGATGTGTATAGCATTGCCACTAACACATGTAAAAAAGAGAGTAAAATGTGGAGTTAGTGCTATAGAAGTCTATTCATGTATGGGTTGGTGCACCACGTAACATATACACCGCGTTCACTGAAAAGTTTCCAGTATATCAAACATAAATATGATAGGCTAGTGTACATAGTCGAAATGGCTTTGATACGTCCATCCCAGAACAGTAAAAGAACCCTATTTGATGGTGATACTAAATAAATATACCACAACCCATCTCTAAATCCTCTGGCACAAAGAATAACTAAAGTCAAATTCATTATGTTCTTTAGAAAAACTGACAACGGCAAAATTAAATAGCCAAATAAGAAGATAAGAGCAAAAAGGAAAACCTTTTGGGTAACCTTTTGGGTAAGGGTGATCCCTGTATCACCCAAACTTAATTGAGAATTGTATTTTTCCAAATATTTACGTAATGCATCATCCGTCTTTACGACGTAACTCCATATGCCCTTAGAAAAGGCTAACTTTGCCATTTCCACATTCAAGCCAGCGTCTTCTTGGTGAATCATTCGGATCTCACTGGCATTCCTTCCAGGTACTGTGCAAAAAAAAAAGAGATTATAAAAAAAGATGAAGGAGATGAATGGACGTATAGGTACACAAAGGCCTAGTTAAGTACAAGCATAATGCAATTTGAATCTGAATGATTATTTTTTACATTTCCTATTTCTAGTTAAAAAGTTGGGTAATATTGTAGAATTACACACAAAAATTGCAGAATAGAATCATAAAAACACTAATATGTTCATATTTTTTAAAAGCAAATAAAGGAGACATCAACTATCAAGTAACTTATTCTCAAACGGAAAAATAAGCTTTTGCGTTGTTAGACAAGATAATTCAGTACAGTTTATGCTAAAAAACAAAGACTTGCCTTTCCTGATGCACCAACCAGATCTGAAAAACTTAACACGTACATATTTCTTTTGCCTTGGGGCTGAAGGATGCTCGCATTCCTAATCATAAAAAAGAGGGTTATATTTAGGACAGAAAATCAGGTGCAACTAGCATGGTATCACTAAACTTTGCACAAAAAATCAGAAGCTGGTATATGAATTATAAACTGAAGTATACATATACATATTGAATAGACATGCGTGCTTAATCGAGATAAAGACGGTAGGCTTAATCAAATAACCATGCATGCGAACAAGAATAACCAATACTCAACTCAACAACACAATCTCTCATAAGCTTAGGCAAGTGCTCGAACTTCCTTTTTAATATAACTCACACAACTCCCCGAAACATTATTAACCTTTCTTTAAAAGTTCTACCCAATCAAAAGTGAACATAGTTACCTAAGCTAAAGAAGTATTTCTGAAAAGAGAAATATCACTTTCATACACTATCCTATGCTATCACTTAGTTAAGTACACCATAATATCAAAATTCACAGTTCATACACCACTCTACTCAAAATGAAGCAATTAGCACACCGTCGTGGCAATTACAACTCAAAAGCAGCAGTTCTCTATTAATTGTTCCACTACACAAATCCCTATTATTTACAAAACCAAATTAATTATACACCCACGTTAAGGTTAAACTGTTAAGCACTCATAAATTACTCTATTAATTGTTCTACTACACAAATCCCTATTATTTACAAAACCAAATTAATTATACACCCACGTTAAGGTTAAACTGTTAAGCACTCATAAATTATGATAGGTTTGCATATTAATTGTTTGATTTTGTAGCGATTCTGTGTAGATTGGAGTAAATTTTACAATTTTCGATAGGTTGGTATACTGATTATTAAAAGCTGATACATTACTGTACAAAACGGTATTCAGACTTAAACGAGGGGGCTATCAACAACCTTACCAAATGTGAATGATATAATGTAAGTCAAAATTTGAGAATAAACTATTAAAAACGAACAACTAACAAGGCATATGATCATGGGAACAACTGAACCTGATTTGTTACAGAGATTTGACAGAAAGTACCTTACTGAGACAATAAAAGCTTCCGTCTTTTGATTCCCACACTCTCCAAGATAAAACATATTCTCGGGATGTTAAGAGAGGAAACTTCTTAATCATACGCCCAATTTCTGTATTATTACTTTTATCAACTTGTAACTGCTCATGGTCAACCACTGTCTTGTCCCATTTCTTCCTATAATCATTATCCATGTAAAAATCTCGGAGCCTCTCAGCAGAGCAGTTTTCAAAAGTTGTCACACTTAAATATTTGAGTGGGCCATTCTACAAAAAAGAAAAGAAGAATTACTAACCAAATTGGTTGAGACAACTACTCAATATGAAAAATTGCAATACCAATGGTAGTAACATGTCTTGAGTCTAGACTTTAATATCCAGCTGATAAAACACATATACCCAAGGAGAGATACTAAAATGGCTTCTTAGGTTGCAGCTTTTAAGAAGAAAGCTGTGTTTTTTGGTGTTCACAAAGAAATTCATCCAGCTTCTGCCTTATAGCCTTTCAGGACAAAAAAACCCAAAGAAATTTCAGCTTTGAAGCTGGTGAACCAAATAAGGCCATAGCTAACCAAAAGAAGGCCTGTATAACACCAATGAGATCTGTCCAGTGGGTTAAGTGTAAATCTTAACTTAAAACAGGGCACTGTTTACTGAAGACTACAAATAAACAAGCTTAACCGCAATTGAGAACATAAGAAACCTGCCACGTACAAGTGACTTACGTACCTTGCTTATTTATAACAGAGAATAGCAATTGCAAATTCAATCTCAACTTTCATTTCTTTTCTCCTAGGTAAGTTTCTGACTTACCTTTCTTTTCTTCATATTGATTTTTGTTTTTTACCACTGGTCCTGATTTGAAAAGGCTCAAGGAGTAAGTGTTAAAAAATGATGACTTGTATTAATTGAAAAGAAAAAAACTTCTCATAGTGTTTTCATCTCATCTCATGCCTTGGTATTCTAAGAAAACACTAGTGTGCTGACAATCGATGGTGCTTAAGACCAAGTTTGTAGGTAAAGAGAAATGCAGACTTAAGGGGGAAATAATAATATAACAGGAAAGCAACTACCTTTGGTTTACAAGATTTGGCTTGGTAAGCAATAAGAGAATTGCGTTTTTCTACTACAATTTCCCATAACTGGCCATCATCTTTATTTAAATTTGTATCATCCAGATCTTCCACTAAACTCTTGAGATCCGCACTTGATATGATTTCTGATGTCCTGAAGTATGAGGAGGCCACCATTATTCAATATAGCAAAAAGGAAAAGATTACAATGGTAATTAAATTGTTTTCTAGACGAAGTAATCAATAAATTTCAAATTTTTGTTCCATCATTTATTAGGTTTGCCATACCAACCTAAGTATATTATCAGGTTACCTCCATCTAAATTAACAGAAAACATCCCTATAATTACTTTTACAAACTTAAGCTTGATTATCGCCTTTATTTACTAATATAATAGTAAATTATCCCTTTTGTACAGATGGAGCAATAGACGTTAAGTTCATGCACTAATCTAAAAATCATTGTAGGCTGGTGTACAAGATGGAAAAGACGTGATAGATTGTTGTAAAAAAAAGTAAATTCCAGATTTGGAAACACAAACACAACACCGCCTCGAAGAACAGTGGGTCTGTTGTTAAACAAGGTAACGAAAAAAGAAAAGAGGTAAAAGAATATTACAAATTTGGATGGTTGTTGGAGTTTGTAGTAGTAGGACAAGAAGGGACAGAATCGTTGAGCTTGTTGGAGTTTGTAGAACTAGTACAAGAAGAAGGGACGGAATCGTTGAGCGACGACGATGACGAATACCGCACTAACTTTAACTTTGCTAGCAATCCAAAAATGAGTAGGACTAATAGCGACACTATAGTGGCCTTCATGATAATGAGTACTTCTCCTCCCTTTTCACCATTTATGCTTTCCCCCCAAAACAAAGCAGCCATACCCACTTCCTCTACTGATGCTCCATTGAATAATCCATTTTCACCCAAAATGTTCATATTCAATATAAGAGTATTGCAATTCCAATAAAATCAAACAAACACTCTGACCATTTCTGTTATTTTGAAGAGCGCACTAAATGTAGGATTTCGAATTTCAAAGTAATAGTTGTCTGAATGTGTGGGTGACCCTAATACATACACAAATGAAAAAGGTATGTCAAATTTTGCTTGCCAAAAGTATCGTATGAAAGGAGGGATCTTAAAAAGGGCACACCTGAACTCAATATATTAACAGATGTTTTAATTCATCAAGTAGCCTAAAGTTTCAGTACTAAGGAGTTCCGAAGACAACTCTCCGTAGTTTTCTCAAAAAATAAACAAGCATCCTTCAAAGTTTCATTTTTATTTTTCTGTTTTGCCAGATGGATTCAATATGTGATGACATGGTTAATCTCAAAGAACCAAAGTAATAATGGATGTGAAATTAAGTTAGTAACAAAATAAACAACTGAAATAAGCAGAAAATGCATGTTAAAGGTTTTCTTGATATAAGTAGACCACGTAAAGAAGATTAATCTTAAAGGGACACAACTTCATTCAATTTCTTACATTCACTTAATTCATTGCGCAATCTAGTCTCTCTTAGCATTCCCATTAGTTGACAAGTTTGTCTTGTTACAAACATTTTCAGTATTTTTACCTTCATAATGGGTTCAGTTAAGTAATCACATCGTCAACTCATGAGTAAATTACAAAGAAAACAATCGTTCTGAAATGAAGTTAATAACAAAATAAACATGTCTCTATGTCAGCATATAAATATATACTATAAGTCGCTATACATAAACCATTGAAAAGTGAAAACATCTCAATTTTCGCTTGATAAAAGTACAACATAAAAGGATTAATCTTAAAAAATAACACAACTGAATTTGCAATTTAATACATTAAGTGACCTAAATTGGATCTAAAAACTACTTTTTTAGTACTCCCAAAATTTTAAAAAGCATTTCTTCTTTAATCAACTCCAAAAAAAAAAAAACTGTTTACGACCAAATGGATTAAATTAAAGTGATGACAAGGATAACCCATGAGTTAATCTTCTTTTACCATGAAATGGGTTTAACTAAAATGACAATACGGGTAACCCATGATTCAATAACAAAGTAAACAATTTTTTTTAAAAAAATTATTAAGTTGGTAACAAAATAAACAAAACAAGTATATATAACAGACATTTGTACTAAGGGGGGTTCCAAAAAGACTAGTCTCAGTTAGTATTCCCAAATATCAGTTTTTTATTATTTGTACCATCAAATGAGTTCAATTAAATTGATGATACAAATAACACAAGATTTAATAAGAAAGTAAACAGTCATTTGTAAATCAATTTAGTTACAAAAATTAAAATGTATACATAGTAACATATCACAGACATTTGAACTAAGTTTTATTTAGTTTTCATTGTTTTAAGTTGATTTAAGCTGTGATAAGGTTGTTACGACCATTCATTAATTATTAATGAAATAGTGGGTTTACCCACCCATTTATATATATAAAATAAAAAAAAAAGACATTTGAACTAAGCAAGTCCAAAAATGTTCAGATTTTCCAAAAAACAATTTATAAAAAAAAAAGAATTTATTTTTATAATGAATTCCAAATCGCAAATTATAACCAGAAAATGGGTTGAAACTGGCTAATTATTGTAGTGAAATTAAGTAAATAACAAATAATACATGAATATTATCTATACATATATGAATACACATACACACTCTCTTGTCCCGAAATAAGTGTCATGCTTCTAAAATTATGATATAACCAATTTTACTTAAAAACTATCAAAATTCCCACACAAAAAACTAATTCTTTCTTAAAATATGAGATTATACTAAATCTGTAAATTTAATTATCCTTATGATTTAACTAGCAAATCGAGATAATTTCAAAAAAAATAAAAAAAAAGAGAAAATTTAGAATAAAAAAGAAAAGTGGACAACAAAGTATGTGTATGTGTATGTGTATGTGTATGTGTATGTGTATATATATAAATATAAATGTATGTTATATATATATATATATAAGTGTATAGTAGTAAGAGTGTACCGGGTCGGGTCGGGTCGGCAGAGAATATATAAATATATAGATAGATAGAGAGAGAGAGAGGATAATGATGAAGATGAAGATGAAGATGAGATATATTGGGGGTGAGATACAATACAATATATAGAGATATAGAGATATAGATATGTATGTGTATGGGACCACGCAGGCAGAGTGGTGGTAAATCCGCTTTACTTCATTTCCACAATTCACCTCTCTCCCTCTCTTTATTCGTGGTTCCCTATGCTTCTTCTCTTTTTTATTATTTATTTATTTATTTTTATTATTATTATTATTAATACTACTACTACTATAATAGACATATTTGTAATTCTATTCTAAAACTATTTCACAATCTATACCTCCTTATTTCAAAAATAAAAATAAAAAAAATTTATACCTATTTTGTTCATTGCCAAGTAGGAGATTTAATTAATATATACTATTAAATTACTCTTAACTAAACCGGCTAAACTTTGAATCTTAATTTAAAAAATAACAAAATTAATTTTTACTTTTTTATTTTTATTTTTTAACGTTTTAGATAAATGTAAATGTAAATGTAAATAAAAAAAAGTTTATAATTCAGATCCATCCATCTTCACACTTATTAGTTACAATTCGTAACTACTAGGTTCGATTTTTTTTTGAATTTTTTTTTTAAAATGTGTTTCATTTGTTTATTTTTCCCTAATGTTAAATTATAAACCTTGTTTTTAAAAATGATAATAGGATTTTTGATTTTTTTTTAATTTTAAACATATATATTAAAAAACTACATAAAAATTGTAATATAGTAAAACTTGTTTATAAAACTTAGAAAATGTTTTCTGAAAATTTAAACTCATTTTTTTATTTATTTTTTTTCAATAAGAGTGTTAAATAAGGTTAGAAAATTTCCACAAATTACCACAAAAAAAACACAACTATTTTTTACAATTTTAAAGTATACTTTGTTATTTTTACAAACTTAGTTTTAACCCTTTTTATTTACATTTACATTTATCAAAAGCGTCAAAAAAAAGAAGTTGATTTTGTTATTTTTTAAATTAAGATTTCAACTTTTAATTGGTTTAGTTAAGAGTAATTTAGTAGATATTAATTCTATCTCCTACTTGCAAATGACATGCACAAAATAACTAAAAATTGAGAAGCAGTGTAGGTGACTCTGAGTCAGAGTGACTCAGAGTCCACAACCATTGCATATTGCTACAGTACATTTCATATTTTAACTGTAGCAATATCCAATGGCTGTGAACTCTGAGTCACATTGACTCAGAGTCAGGTACGCTGTATCCTAAAAATTGGGAATAGTTTTATAATAGCTATAGATTGGAAATAGTTTGGTCAATAAGAATATTGAGGCATTTAACTTTATAGTAGTAGTACTCATATTCATGGCTATTAAAAAAATCAAGTATTATAGTACTCTATTTATTTTTGGCTATACATTGTAAAAATGGCTAACGGCGCAACTTATTGCTTAATTAATTATATTATGAGACTATTAAAAAAAGTATTATGGTAATTTTTTTTTATTTTTGACTGTATATATGTATGATAGGGATACCCTGGGGGCCTGGACTATTGATAGATATTGCGAATGGATGGTGTGTATTTAAATTCGGTATTGGGATGGATGTGGATAACGAACAAAGGTGGTAATAACCGAAGACTTTTTAGCAAAAACAATCTTTTAAGTTTTAATTAAGAAAAAGCAAAGGGTAGGCAAGTTTTTTTTTTAATAATAACAACACATGATATATTCCCGTGAAAGTCTATACAATTGTAGGTGTACACTATAAGAGCATCTGCAGGAAGGATAAATTTTTTGAAAAGTCCGTGGTATAAATATATGTCGAACAAAACATAAAATATAAAATAAAACTGAAAATTAAAAATTAAAAATTAAAAATGAACATGTTAGAATCAAACTCTACACATTCCACTTGCAAAATTTATATGTTACCACTACACTAACAACTCTCAAATTAACAATAAGGACATATATTTCACAAAAATGTAAATTACATGTATAAAAATAAATAAATTGATTTACTATGAGACGTTTAATGGTTGGACCCACCATATAACACTTCAAAACTAGTTTGGAGTAATAAAATATTAATAGAATAATATTAAGATATAAAATTTAGTTATAATAAGAAATTTGATAGAAAAACTGAAAATTAGACAAATTTAAATTGTTACCCTAAAAACGTTAAAATGATGATAATCTACTCAAATTTAAGGAGAAGCGTAAAGAAGCTGATGCAGTTGCTCTTATGTGTAATAATGATAAAATTATATTATCAGCTAATAAAGAAAGAAACGTATAATATTTTCTTGTAAACTTGAATTGAATATTTCTGGTTAAACAAACTGTTCATGAACAACTCATGTTCGGCTCGTTAAACATTAGGTTCCTGATTGTTCATATTTTAAATGAACTTGAACCGAACATGAACAAATTTTTAGTTAATGAATACTCCATCCGTTTCTATTTAATTGTTCACTACGAAACTACGTGCAATTTTGACCGGCCAAGAACTTGTATCAAAATTGTCGGAATGAAAATTTTCAAAAGTTGATCATATAGTTCAAATGTTAAATTCTATGATTAGATTTAAAAAAAATTCATTTCGACAATTTTGATACAAGTTATAAGTCGGTCAAAATTACACGTAGTTTCGTGGTGGATAATTAAATGGGAACGGAGGGGGTATGAATATAAGCCCGCTCGGCTCGTTTCAAATCATTAACCGGCCTACGTGTAAGTGTTATTGCCTATTGGGATGGGAGAAAACACATTGACAATATATCAAGGTTCAAATAGAAGAACAAAAAGCTCAGGGGCCAAATTGATGGTCTGCGCATAGTTGCAGAAGTAAATACATAGTTTACCCAATTATTTAAGAGCACTTACCAATAAACCCAGTTATTCTTGTTTAGTAAACATCATTAAGTATATTCTTATCACGTGGATTTTCCGTTTACGTACGGTACAAAAACGTCTTAGGGCCCTTACTTACAAAAACGTCAAACGTACATACATTGTACACTACAGTAAGCCGTTTTATGTCGACAGAGAGTCACGATAAAAGATTAAAATGGTAAAATTGAAGGTGATAATTCTTCTTGGGAAAAGAAACATCACAAAATAGTGTTGAAATTAATGTATATACTAATCCCAGCATGGAATTTTTTTAGCAAACTTTTAGTATGTAGCAGGATGAGATCTAATAAGAGCTGTCAATTTGAAAAAAATTAAAATAGATTGAGCTTGCATCATGACCCAAAGTCCTATTAACCAAAACTATTTTTAACAAAAGTCACTCATTTATCGATTATTGAATATCAAGGTTGTCAAGAAATCAGTATTTAAATAATTCGTTTGAAAAGAAGTTAACTTAAATGTATATGTTTTAGACTTTAGTATAAATTATGGAAGGAGAGGGTCATTGCAGCCTCTGCATTACGTCTGTTGTTATTGCAGCCTCTGCATTACGTCTGTTATTATTGCAGCAATTTGTTTTCTGGAAAGGTAATCTTAGACGGAAAAATATAAGAAGCTTAGAGTGGGGAAACTATGATATCAAATGCCCAGGAAGACGTAATGTAAGATTTTCGATGTAAGGGCTCAATGTTAGATTTTATTAAGAGTGGTTATAAATGAAATGAATCATCTACAGCAGGAGGAATTTCACTCAAGTCCAGTTTTTCGGATGTCAAGTCATTCCCAAATGAACCAAAGCTCCCGTCCGAATTCAATGTCAACCGACTCTGTATAAGAATACAAAAGAATGTGGCTACTTTAGATTAGTTTTTAGCAAACTCTATACATATATACAGAAAAAGAAAGATCACAACACACCATAGTCGTCCATAAATACAACAGGATGAGATCGATAAGTACCTCAGGCTGAAATTTCATCATGTCAGAACGAGCCATAGCTTCTGCTTGTGCTATTCTTCGCCTAAATATCTGGGCCATCTCCTCAGCCTAACCGATCCAAGAGATAATACAGTTTATAGCACATCATCCAAAAATATATCTTAAAAAAGGTGAAAATATCTATTACTATATTAGAACAACTGTCACCCATTAAGGAAGAATTTAATTTAACTACCTTCTCAAAGATAAGCTTCGGATTGCGAACCATATCCCCAGGAGTAGGCTCCAACTTCTTAGTTGAAAGACTAATTTGATTCTTCCCTTTATTATGGCTCAATATCATGACCTGAAACATATACAACACATATAAAGTCCTATCATGATTTCAATATTTCGGGTTTACTTGGAGATCAAAAATTGGTACCTGGTTATTGTAATTCTGTTGTATAATTAAACACTAACAAGAAGGATTATCATTGTAATCCGACTAGGAGTTTAGATTGAAATTTAGTACATCTATTTTTACATTGATTTCACAAAAAGTCAGTTTTATCGAGAGACTAACATAGTTTGAATTATACACATAATTTTAATTAATGACAACTTAGTTCAAAGTTGCTTGATTTCTGCGTATATGATGTCGCACTTGCTCAGGGCCTCCGCTGTCCCATTAAAAAAAATACCATGTCAGATTTAGTTCAATATTTTTTGAGTAAGTACCTTGAGGGTGTCGCCAGGTTGAAGCACTGTCGAAACATCAGAAATACGGTCATGACTGATTTGACTAACGTGAAGGAGTCCGCTTTTGCCACCTATGTCAATGAAGGCACCATATGGTTGTATGTTTTTAACTGTTCCAAGAACAACTGAACAAGTCTCTATCTGTACATAGCTCTCGGCAATGGCCTTACGGTTACTCAGAACAAGTTTATTTGCATCCTTGTTAACATCCAAAAACTTGAGAGGAATCTCCTTCCCAGTAAGCTCTTTTTCTGCTGATTTCTACAAAAAAGGTAACATAGATAAAAACTAAATGTACGTTACAAACATGAGTGCAAAATGCGGGTAGTAAGTTATTTTGTACAGTATCATTTAATTACACTCCAATTTAAGGATGAATCCTAGATAAAAGAAAGTCAATATCGTTCCTTCAGCTCAAAACAAATGCTTATTTTTGTACCTGATAGTCAATTGTTGGATGGAGAGGGGTAATGATTTTCCTCCCAAGTCGCTCTATAGCCAACAACGGACGGTACATGTACAAACTTAACCACTTGTCTTGAATTGAGGGTACATTTTTTGTTTTCTTCTAGTGGGTACAATACTGTATAAATCCTGCAAAATGTGTAACCCCCGTTACAAATATCTAATTAATTCCCCAATATATCAACAACAAAAAATGCTTAACCACGCTGTGGAACAGTCTCAATCAATTTGTTGAATATCTAAATATATGGCATTTCGAAACTTCAAGATTCATACCTCAGGGACAAACCTAATTATTATAGTGATGCAAGGGGAGCAAGTGATTGGCAGAAATTACAATTAGGGTTGAATACAATAACTAACCGATAAAACATGGGAGAAGGGAATGAATCCTATAAGACCCTCCACCAAAGCCAGAATACCACCTTTTGTAGCACCAACGACCTGCACGACATGTCCACACACACACACAATATGGTATGAGAGAGTAAAAGAGAAGTCACACTAGTACATGGTAAGTAATCGGAAAGAACAATAGAAGCATCAAAATGAATAAGATCTCATGCAAGGTGATAAGAGTAGTAAGTTATGAAAGACTAAGAATAAAAGAATGGTTTTTTGTTGTCTTTATTCACTGTCATCATACATGTATATATAGCCAATTAAAGAATAAAGAATGGGAATAAATCCCAGAACTTGTGGTTATTTCCTAACATAACCAAATCAAATTAATACTAACGTCTATAATATATTTCCTTTATGGTAGTAATAGATTGTATCCAATAATATGAAAATATATCTCGTAATACTCCCCCTCAAGCGGGAGTGTGAAGAGACGTAACACCCAGCTTGGAAACCAATGTTCGAAATTGTTCGATGCCAAGAGCTTTGGTGAAAATGTCTGCTAGTTGATTTGCGGAAGTAACATGGTGGAGTTGGAGGAAGCCTCGATGTAATTTTTCGCGAACAAGGTGACAATCAATTTCTATGTGTTTCGTTCTTTCATGAAAAACCGGATTGTGCGCAATGTGGATGGCGGCTTGGTTATCACAAAGGAGATTTGCAGATTCCGGGTGAGCGACAAAAAGATCCGTGAGTAGGGTGCGAAGCCAAGTAAGTTCACAAGTGGTGGATGCCATTGCTCGGTATTCAGCTTCCGTGGAGGTGCGAGATACGACACTCTGTTTTTTTGTTCGCCAAGAGACGGGACTACTGCCTAGTGTTACGAAATAACCTGTAGTGGACCTGCGAGTCATCGGGCAACTAGCCCAATCGGAGTCGGTGTATCCTGTTAGGCGAAGATCACTTTTTTGCTGAGAAGAAAAGCCCATGGGTAACCGTACCTTTTAAATATCTCAAAATTCGGGTGGCAGCTTCGAAGTGTGGGATCCTTGGAACATGCATGAATTGGCTAAGGAGATTAACCGGGAATGTGATATCTGGTCGGGATATAGATAGATAAATAAGTCGACCAATTAGGCGACGATATCTGGCAGGTTCAGAGAGTGGCTCGCCGAGGTCCTTGGTGAGTTTTAAGTTTTGCTCCATTGGTGTCGGGGCTGGTCTACAACCAAGTTGTCCGGAATCATCGAGAATGTCTAAGATATACTTGCGTTGGTTGATGAAAATGCCATGCGAGGAACGAGCTATTTCAATGCCAAGAAAATACTTTAGTTTGCCAAGATCTTTGAGGTGAAATTTGTTCGAGAGAAATGACTTGACTTTGGTGATGGTAGCATAATCGTTTCCTGTTACAAGCAAATCATCGACATATACAAGTATAGCAATATATTTTGTGCCTTGTGTGCGAGTGAAAAGTGAATTGTCAGCATGGGACTGACGAAAACCTGTTGAGATAAGAACTGAAGATAATTTAGCATACCACTTACTGGAAGCTTGTTTTAAGCCGTAAAGTGATTTTTGTAAATGACAAACTCGAGTCTCCCCCTCACGTCCATAACCCGGGGGAAGTAACATGTAGACTTATTCATGTAAGTCCCCATGGAGAAATGCGTTATTGACATTTAATTGGTGCAGATGCCAATTTCTGGCAGCTGCAACTGCAAGAACACATCTTACCGTGACCAGTTTTGCAACTGGGGCAAAAGTCTCATGATAATCTAGTCCTTCTACCTGCGTGTAACCTTTAGCAACTAAACGAGCTTTATATCTTTCAATTGTACCAGCTGCTTTAAGTTTTGTTTTAAAAATCCATTTACACCCGATGGGTCTTTTTCCACTTGGGAGAGTAGATAGGGACCAAGTCTTATTTGCTTCTAAGGCATCAAGTTCTTTTTTTATAGCTTCACACCAATGAGGATCTTTTATAGCTTGTTTAAATGAGCGGGGTTCTTTAATTTGAGAAATAGCAGTAAGAAAAGAAAAATGTGATAAATTTTTTTTATCATATGAAATAAAATTAGCTAATGGATGGGATGTACCAGAAGACGATTTGTGAGCCGATGATGCAGCGGAGGACTGAGTGGGTAGAATGGGGTAAATATAATCGTTTAGGTGGGCTGGGGGTTGTTTGTATCGTGTTGGTCGCAAATATTGTTGGCGGGTTTGGGGTTGGATTGGTTGGCTTAAGTCATTAGGTTGAATGTTCGGTTGTGCATTGGGGGTTGAAATTATTTCGGTTACAGGTTGTTTTGACTGATGAGGTGTGGTACCAGGTTGTTTATAAGGGGTAGGTGAGTAGGAGTTATGGTTGGGTTTTCTATAATGGTATTTTCTTTAGTACGAGTTTCTATGTCTGGGCTAGTTGTTTGGGTAGGATATGGGTTATCTAAGGGAGTTAGTGAAAAACAAGGTGTACTATTACTCTCTTCATTTGTAACTTTACTAAAAATTTCATCTTGGAAAGGGAAACTGTCTTCTATAAATGTTACATCTCGAGAAATGATAATTTTTTTGTCGTCAATACTTAGTAAACGGTAACCATGATGACGGGGAGGATATCCTAGAAAAATACACGGGATTCCTTGGGCTTGGAATTTATCTCTTTAAACGGGAGAGGTTTGAGCATAACACAAACAACCAAACACACGTAAGAAGGAGTAATTAGGTTCTTTTTCAAAAAGTTTCTCGTAAGGAGATTTATTTTTAAGAATTTGTGTTGGTGTTCTATTTATAAGATAAACTGCCGTTAAAATACACTCTCCCCAGTAACAAAGTGGTAAATGCGCTTGAAATCGCAAACATCGAGCAACATTAAGGATGTGACGATGTTTACGTTCCGCCATGCCATTTTGTTGTGGTGTGCCAGTACAAGTCAATTATTGTTGTATCCCAATTTCGTTAAAAAATTGTGAGATCGGGTTTGATAAGAATTCTTGTCCATTATCAGATCTAAAAAAAAACTATGTTGGCATCAAATTGATTTTTTTACCATTTGGACAAAAAAATTATCTTTTGGAAAGCATCGGATTTTCGATTTAGTAAATAAACCCAAGTAATTCGTGTACAATCATCCACAATGGTTAGAAAAAATCGAGCACCACATGTGGAAGGCGTATGATACCCACCCCAAATATCAATAAAAATACGGTTAAATGGAATTGAACTTTTATTAAGTACTAAATTAAAAGGAAGGCGTGTGTGCTTCCCACGAAAACAAGCATCACAAGCTGAAAGATGATGATTTTTATTTTTTGGTAATAAACAAGAAATGCTATGAAGGGCAGGATGACCTAAACGACGATGTAAAAGGATTGCTTCATTAGTTGTACTGATTAAAGTTGTGGTTGGTTGTCGGAGAAAATACAGTCCATTCCGTGTCTCACCAGCTCCAATCATCTTCTTCGATGTCCGGTCCTGAAAATAGCAAAAATCAGGAAAAAAAATGACATTACAATTAATGTCTTTTGTTAATCTTTGTATAGAAAGTAAATTATATTTAAAGGAAGGAACATGAGATACTCCAATTAATTTAATAGTTGGTGTAATGTTAATGTCTCCGACATGACATATATGGTGAGGTGATCCAGATGCAGATTGTACAGGAGGTAAACAATCAATTTTTTTGAAAAAACTGAATAATGATAGATTGGAGGTCACATGATTTGATGCTCCGCTATCGATGATCCATTCATTAAATGTGTTAAAATTATTACCAGAATATAGTGCAGAATGATCACTGAATAATTGGTTTGCTTGAGACGCCTCAGTTTCAGTGAGGTAAGTTGAACCTGTTTCCGCCTTTGGTTCCGTATACGCCGCATGTGCTCTTGTTACCGGTCTTGTGGTGCTTTGACGTCCAGGCCACCATTCCGGATACCCTATGAGTTTAAAACAACCTGTTTTATAATGCCCGTTCCGATTACAATAGGTGCAGTGGGCATTAGAGTCTTTGCCGCTTGTAGAGTAATTATTCTGACCTTGATTACGGGATAAAACAGGAGCAGATCTGTTGAAATTATCATGACCGTAAGTAAGAGCTTGTCTATTACTTCCAGGTTGGGCCATCTTTGAACTAGAGTGAGTACTAGCCTGCTGGAATGGGAAATTATTAATAGGCAGGTCCATATTTTTGTAGCTAGACCCGACTTTCGCAGAGTTTTTGGCAAGATGATGTTTGAATGCAGCGAGTGCGGTGTTGTTATCTTCAGCCACATGGTGAATCTTATTCTGTTTTTCTTCTGAATGTAGGAGCCCAAACACTTTAGACAGCGACGGTATGGTGTCCATAGCGAGTATTTGCGTTCGTAAAATTTGAAATTCGTCGTTTACTCCCATTAAAAACTGGTATACCCTTTCGTTGTTGAGGCGATCATTCCATGCCTTTCCCGTACCACATGTGCATGGTGGTAGGGGGTTGATAGCGTCGAGTTCAGTTCAATAACCAATGAGTGTATTGTAGAATTCAGTTATATTCTGTTCTTCTTGTCGAAAATTGGCTATCGTCATTTGAAGTTGGAACGTTGAGACATTGTTTCCTTGATTGAATCTCGTTTCGAGTTCGACCCATAGTTGTCTAGGAGTTTGACAACCCGCCAGACTTGGTACTAGTGTGTTTGAGATGCTATTTAATAGCCACGATAATATCATTATCGAGACTCTCTTCCATAATGGTTCTATGTCCGGATCTTCGGGTATTGGTAAGGACCCGTCAATAAAACCCAGTTTATTTTTCGCAAATAATACCGTTCGGGTATAGGACCCGTCAATAAAACCCAGGGTATTGGTAAGGACCCGTCAATAAATACCAGGATAAGTAATTGTTCCCGGAAAGAGGAACTTCGACGAGGGGTGTTCTTGGATGGTCGGAAGGGTGTATAAAATATGGCGAAGACACATCGGCGATCAATTTTTGAATTTTTTGTTGTGGGGTTTCGGTTTTCGTGGTGTTTTCAGAAGCCGACACAACACTTGTGTCCTTTTTTTTATGATGACAATTATTTAATTTTTAT
Organism: Primula vulgaris; assembly: GCA_963920805.1. Lineage (NCBI taxonomy): Eukaryota > Viridiplantae > Streptophyta > Magnoliopsida > Ericales > Primulaceae > Primula > Primula vulgaris. Next base: position 12,682,274 of record OY987216.1, on the reverse strand, counting down.
TTTTGGTTAGCTCTGGTACCATGATAAGAGTAGTAAGGTATGAAAGACTAAGAATAAAAGAATGATTTTTTGTTGTCTTTGTTCACTGTCATCATACATGTATATATAGCCAATTAAAGAATAAAGAATGAGAATATATCACAGAAATTGTGGCTAGACATTTTCTTATTTCCTAACATAACCAAATCAAATTAATACTAACGTCTATAATATATTTCCTTTATGGTAGTAATAGATTGTATCCAATAATATCAAGATACAAGGTGTTCAATATAATCCTAACATCTTAACTTCCAAGTGAAATGATAGCATAACACTTAACCTGGTATAAGAATTAAGAGCACATGAATGTTCGTAGCTGAATTGGCGGAAGTAATTAACTTATTTGGATAAAAGCTAATAACAAGTGCGACTTAGAAAGTCCCTAAAGATCTGTATATGTTTGAAAATCATATTAAAAAAGGTCCCAATTCTCTCATTTTACCCCCTGCCTTAAATTATTATTCGCTTTTTTCCTTTAAATATACAGTTCATGTACAAGGGATGAAATCCAAAATTTGACATTCTTAAAATCAATCAATGCATGCCTATGAAATGCTAGACTTCCCAAACATATCCATGAATTTGGGATGGTGAGAGTAACAATGTAACATACTCCACATGAAAATCAAGGCCGGCCTCTACATGTCACGTTGCAAAATTAACACAGAACTTACACTCAGTGATGCCTTATCATTTTCCGTTCCTGTAATTTCCAAGTCTCTATATCACACTCATTGCCACGAAACTATTTTTTTTATTGTTGCCGAGTAAGTTTTGGCTCTGCATATAATCTGAGAGTTTAGCTCATGTTATTTTTGGTGAGTCATTACAGAGTGTCATTCAAGGGACATTTTTACACATCCGCCACAAATGTTAGGTAATAAGAGTATATCACTATGAAGAGATGTCGTGGGCGAAGCCAGTATGTGTAAATGTGGGTGCCAAAATATATGTACAAGTAACATATTTTTATGGGTGGTGCCAAATCTACACCTAAAAAGAAATTGTACTAAAAAAAAATTGCGTCACTTGGGATTTCTAAAATTATGGGGGTGCCGTGGCACCCGATCGTCCCCACTTAGCTTCCCCCACTTGTGGATGCTCTAACAACTTAAACTTTTAGGTGAGATGCTAGCACGAAACTTAACAGAAAAGTTATTAGGTGGACTGGAATTTTGTAGGTCAGAAAAAGAATTGATTGTATAAAAATGTTTTACCTCCCCCATGAAGACGATGTTTGAGTTGTCTACATTTACAACATCCCTAAGCAAAGGTGCTAAGGTCGTATGTATGTATGTGTGTATATATATGCATATGTATATCAAGAAAAAAGTAGTATTATCTATAATCAAGTCTGACAAACTCGCAAGGAATAGCCTAGTGGGATAAAACCAGTATTATCAAATAGGAGGTGCAGAGTTCGAGTCTTTTTAAAGGGGATAGATGTGAAATCCCTTAATTCTCTTTAATAAGATTTAAAAAGAAAAAAAAAGTCTGATCCAATGGTTGCAACTAACAAATACAAATGAAACGTCTCAATACTCATCAAACAGTTTTCATCCAAATTTAACCACGGGTGGTTTAAAATGTATAATAATGAAGTTTTGATAACTGAGGGTGCGAAATTGAAATGTCATCATGATAATTGAAATTCCTATCCGCTGTTCTAGTTGCAGTTTTGCAGTAAGGTTCCAAGTGAGGTTGCAACCACAGTTAGAACCTAGTGTATTAATGGACAGAACAATTTAAAGTTAAATGTACTTGAAATAATTCACACGCACATTTAACAACGGAGTTCACCTAACTAGGCTACGTCTCCGGGGCACTTACCCAGATTATGATATTATAAAAAGCTTACAATATAGGACTCAAGTCTTAACGAAAAACACTTAGACTCCCTCTAGGTTTTTCTGCCTATCTCTATATTGCTCCTACTCTATAACTATCACTTATAAATCAATGGCATCCCACCATTGTTTTCTTTTAAAAGCTCACGTGTATTCTCTCAAGAATGGGTTCTTTATAATTTAGAACACACACCTTTTTACAAGCTAAGTTATTAACTATTTATTAGTAAAAACAATCTTCTTGCTTCAAGATCTTTTATGATTGCTTTTGACTTCTTTTGATTGGCTTCAATCTCTCCATATTGCACGTCTGCCTTTTGTAGGATTGACATCAATCTTCATAAGTTAATACCTGTTTAATAACAAGCTTGAAAGTAGGAGTTAGTCTTTTCCTATAACTAGGAAACATATAAAGATAATATCTTTTAGAGATAATATCTTTCCATATATATATCAAGCACCTAACTCCATATTAGATTCAATCTTTAAACGAATTATACTGAATATAGATAAGGAACAAAAGATTGAAACATGTGATAAGGACAAGCATAAGAATAGAGATCATATTTAAAAGGAAACATAACCTTATAAACTTATCTCTTTATATCTTTTAGAAACCATCTTTCCTTAACACTTTGATATTCTCAATTTACGCATATTAAACCTTTAAGATCATATGAGAATATAACTTGCATAACTTTAATATAATAATCATTAAAGAATAGGTACGCAGATTTACAGAACTAGACAGTGTTCTGCTGAACAGAAGGTTGCAACTGAGGTTGTAACTGGTACTTAAAACCTGTTACTTCTGACTTACTAGGTTGCAACTGAGGTTGCAACTGGTACTTGAAACCTGTTACTACTGACTTAGTAGGTTGTAACTGAGGTTGCAACTGACACTTGAAACCAGTCAATACTGTCTTAGTTCTTTACAACAGTTAGGATTTATTAAGTAAAAAACCAATAGACAATAAACAATATTTAGACCAGAAATCTGGTCCTAACAATCTCCCCCTTTGTCATTGGTTTTGACAAATCAATTAAGTTTATAAATCATCCCAACCACCTGCAAATTCAATATCAGCACAGTCTTTAAATAGTATATTAACAATACTAAAGAGTCATCTGTTTAAGCTCCCCTGTATGTTAGAATTGCAGGCACTTAATAAGCACAGAATGTATCCATTCATAAATTCAATTTTAAAGACATCAAAATGGAAATTGCAGAATTCTAAAGGCCAAAAACATGGCACAACAATGTCTTAGTACAACAATTAAAAAAGTAATTAAAAACATCAGCATTGAGTCTTGAAATTGAAATACTAAACATAAAACTGAAAACACATAATAAACTTTCTTTTACTCCCCCTATTTGTCACAACCCTGACAAACTAGTCACGAGGTATGTTTGACTGGGGTGGTTTTTCTCTTAGGGGTCTGTCCCTTACAACCTCTTCATGCTCATCTTCACTGCTTATAGAGAAACAGTCATCACTAGAACTATCATCCTCATCCTCAATGATATTCACCAGTAGTTTATTGATTTGATAATCATCAGCATCCAATTCAGCTCTCTTTTCCTGATTATAAGCCAGCTTCTGGAGTAAGTACCACTTTACTCCTTTCTTCTTGTCTGAGGGAGCTTTAGAGGTCTCTTCTTCCTTTTCTTTGCCTTTCTCACCAGAAATGTCATTAACATGCCCTTCTTTTAACAACTTGGCAGAAATGTACAGGGCAGATGGACAATTAGTGGAGGGTTCAGTCAAGATATTTATAGGAGAATTTCTGTTCATTGAATGAACTTGGCTTAGAATGATACCAGTTATTAGGCAGGGGAAATGAAGCAGAATAGATGATGAATTGTCGTCACTGAAATCCCTTATAAGATTAAAAATATGATGGCCAAAATTTATTGGGGTAGAAGACATTATCTTATACAGAAAGATGGCCATATCTTTGTTAACTTTGGAAGGTTGTTTGGTAGGGGTCCAGTTAAACCTAGCAATTTTGTGCAATACAGCTGCACAAAGTGTGAGAGAGGATGTTTTGATGGAAGTACCATCAAATCTGTTGTTCTTTCCAGTGAGAACCAAAGCAATGACCTCCATATCATACTTAGAATTATCTACAGAAGGATTTGAGGATTGCATGAATTTATTAATAAGCTCTGGGGTAAAGTCTAAAGTAACACCTCTCAAAAAAATTCTCCCATAAGCAGGGTTTTCTTCATCAAACACAATGCTACTCAGATTAGCATAAAATTCTTTAACTACAGCTGGGAAATAGGAATCAGCATAGGTAATAGATTTTCCTAGACCAACATCAGAAAGCAACTTTTCAACATACACTTGTATGTGAGGATAGCTAACCAAATTGAGTTTTCTTTCACAATGAATTTCCCTATCAGCAAAGGCTCTAAACCTCCTAAACATGATTCTTTTCCAGAACCTAGGATCAGTTTCATTAAACCTAGGAGTATAATCAAACTTAGCAATAACAGGATCAGTATCAAAATCTCTCTTAGCACGTTTTTTTGACCTCTGTTTCTTAGAGGAAGAAGACTCACTAACCTTAGCTTTGGAGCCTTGACTGGTGGGTGATTTAGATATGAAATCCCTTAGAGGACAATCATCATCAGAAATAGGGTTATTAGACATGGTTTCAACTGGAGGTTGGAACCTTACTTAGAACCTTGCACTGAGTTTATACGAAGAACCTAGGGTTTTACAGAGAAGAGAGAGAGAGAGAGTAATTCTGTAAAAAGTAATTGATTTGGAATAGAGAAAAGAAGTTTGTATAAATAGCAATAAAGACCATATCTTTTTGAAATTGGAAATAGATACATGCAAATCAATTAAGAGACAGATTTTGGCTTAAAAATAGGAAGTATTTTATCAACAGAATTTTGAAAAATAAATCAGACTTAGATCACGTAAGAAACAGTTGACATTAAGATAAATTCAGCCAATTAAACAGATAAACATTCCTTTTAGCAAAACAGATTCATCCAAAATTTGAAAAATTCAAACGTTGAAGCTTATTAAGGAAATTTGACTTGGTTCAAGATAAAGAACAATTAAACAGATATCTAACTTTTTAGGAAAAAAAATCTAGCAATTTACTCAAGAAAATATGTTTATCAAAGAATAACTCTAATAAAGATTAAATTTTAGGAGATTAAATTGAGCAACTCCGTTTTTATCTCTACACAAAAACTAATTTGATGACCTCAGCAAGGAAAAAGTATAAGTGATGTCAAAAATAACAAGACAATGTCTTGGTAGTTGTAGAATAGACTGAGGTTTCAACTGATGTTGCAACTGAGCTTGCAACCAGTATTTTTAACACGAGGTTTCAACTGGAGTTGTAACTAAACTTCTAACCAGTATAGAGAGTATGAGGTTTCAACTTAGGTTGCAACTGAACTTGCAACCAACTTATAAAAATGCACTTTGTGCTTGCAACTCTATTACCAGAGAGGTTTTCAAGGACAAGTTACCTCACATCTGTTTTTGAGACACCAAAAAGCGGCTTTTTCAAAACAAAAACATCATAGCTCAATTAAGACTTAACCTTAGAAATAAAAATTATTGAAGGTACTCAATACAGACATATTTAGCAAGAATATTCAATTAGATTGATAATGACATACCCCTATGTCACTTCTTAATGATTCAAACTTGTTTGTATCAAGGGGCTTTGTGAAAATATCTGCTAATTGTCTTTCAGTTGAAACATGTTCTAAAATTAAGCTCTTTTCTTCAACTAGTTCTCTAATAAAATGATGCCTTAGATCAATATGTTTGGTTCTGGAATGTTGAACTGGATTTTTAGCTAAATCTATAGCACTTTTGTTATCACAAAACAAAGTTAATATTTCTTGTTTAACATTATAATCAGTTAACATCTGTTTCATCCAAATAAGTTGAGTGCATCCACTTCCAGCTGCAACATATTCTGCCTCAGCAGTAGATAAAGATATGCAATTTTGCTTTTTACTGAACCAAGAAACAAGGTTGTTTCCAAAATAAAAACATCCACCAGAAGTACTCTTTCTATCATCTATGTTTCCTGCCCAATCAGCATCACAATAGCCACTTAGAAAATGGTTTGTATCTTTAGAATACCATAGGCCTAGGTGAAGTGTTCCTTTTACATACCTTAGAATTCTTTTGACAGGTAGAAGATGAGGTTCTAAAGGATTTGCCTGATATCTGGCACAAACTCCTACACTTAAGCAAAAGTCTGGTCTACTAGCAGTTAAATACAGCAAACTTCCAATCATGGATCTATAAAGACTTGGACAAACACTTTTTCCCTTATCATTTTTTGATAGTTTAAGAGTGGTACTCATAGGGGTTCTCTTCTCTTTACTCTCATTCAGACCAAACTTCTTAACAAGATTGTCTGCATACTTACTTTGGCATAAGAAAATGCCTTTCTCATTTTGTTTAACTTGCAATCCTAGAAAGTAAGTTAATTCACCTCCACCACTCATTTCAAATTCATTCTTCATATCTGAAATGAATTCTTCTATTCTCTTATTAGAACTAGAGCCAAAAACAATGTCATCAACATAGATTTGAGCAATGATAATATCCTTTGTAGTTTTCTTGGTAAACAGAGTTTTATCAACTCCCCCTCTGTTAAAACCTTTTTCAAGCAAAAACTTGGTTAATCTATCATACCAAGCTCTAGGAGCTTGCTTAAGACCATACAGGGCCTTTTTCAGCAAAGATAGGATCTTCAAATCCCTTAGGTTGACAGACATAAACCTCTTCATTTATCACACCATTCAGAAAAGCACTCTTTATGTCAAGTTGAAACAGTTTAAAATCATACAGACATGCAAGAGATAATAGCATTCTAATGGATTCAATTCTAGCTACAGGAGCAAATGTTTCATCAAAGTCAATTCCCTCAATTTGTGTATAACCCTGAGCTACCAACCTAGCTTTATTCCTGATAATCACTCCATCCTCATCACTCTTATTTCTAAAAATCCATTTAGTCCCTATAACATTTTTATTAGAAGGTCTGGGTACTAAAGTCCATACATCATTTCTCTCAAATTGATGCAACTCATCTTGCATAGCTATAATCCATTCACTATCTTCTAAAGCTTCTTTTATATTCTTAGGTTCTAACTGAAAAATATAACAAGCAAAGTGAACAACATTATTTCTTTTACCTCTGGTTTTCATACCTGAAGCAACTTCTCCTATGACATTGTCAAGAGAGTGATTTTTCTGAGTCCTTACATAGCGTGGCTTGCTTGTTATAGGCATAGCAGATCCATCTTCTTCTGATTCTGTTGAATTCTGAGTTTCAACTTCAGTTCCAACCTCAGTTCCAACCTCAGTTGCAACTGGACTTCCAACCACTATGGGACTCCTAGTTTGTTGAGTTTCTTCTTTGTCTTTTTCTGCAATCTCAGGCTGTTCATTATCACCTGTAATCTCATCAACAGTTTTTAGGTCATCAAATAACACATTATAAGATTCCATAACACAGTTGGTTCTTTGATTGAAGACTCTGAATGCTCTACTATTTTGAGCATAACCAAGAAAGATCCCTTTATCACTTTTAGAGTCAAATTTACCAAGATGCTCTCTGTCTCTGAGAATGTAACAGACACACCCAAAGACTTGAAAATACTTAACATTGGGTTTTCTACCTTTCCATATTTCATAAGCTGTCATGGAAGTGCCTTTAGTAATATAAACTCTATTAACTATATGACAGGCAGTATTAACAGCTTCAGCCCAAAATTTGTTGGCAAGTTTCTTAGAGTTAAGCATGACTCTAGCCATTTCCTGAATGGTTCTATTTTTCCTTTCAACTATGCCATTTTGCTGTGGAGTCTTAGGAGCAGAGAACTCATGACTAATACCTAAGGAGTTGCAGAATTCTCTAAACTTACTGTTCTCAAATTCTGTTCCATGATCACTTCTAACCCTAGCAATATTACCACTGGTTGAACCTTTTTCAAGTTGAAGTTTTAAGCACAAAGTTTTGAATAGTTCAAAAGTTTCAGTCTTATCTTTTAAGAACACTACCCAAGAGTATCTAGAGAAGTCATCAACAACTACCAGAATGTACTTCTTACCACCTATACTAGCAGTTTGCATAGGCCCCATCAAGTCAATATGAAGAAGTTCTAGGACTCTCTTAGTGTAGATTTGACTTATACTTTTGTGAATACTTTTGGTTTGTTTACCTATAGCACAGTCACCACAGACACTTTGAGTTTTAGCACTTAGTTTAGGAATTCCTCTTATCAGTTCATTTTTAACAAGCTTATCAAGAGTTTTGTAATTCACATGCCCAAGCCTTTTATGCCAAATATCCACATTATTAGTAATGGCTTGATTACACCTACTTTGAGGCAATTCTTTTTCAGCTTTTTCAAACACATAGCAGCTGTTGGTTGATCTAACTCCAGTCATGATTAAATCATTGTTAATATTAGTAATTAGACACCTTTCTTTGTCAAATTTAACAATCATTTTGTTATCACAGAGTTGACTGATACTTATAAGATTAGCTTTTAGACCATCTACAAGAAAAACATCCTCAATAACAGGCATTCCAGGTTTGTTTAAGGTACCTTTACCAACAATTTTACCTGTATCTCCACCCCCAAACACAACAGTGTTTCCAGTAAGAATGGTGACATTTTTTAAGAGACTCGCAGTACCTGTCATGTGCTTAGAGCAACCACTATCAAAGTACCAATCATTAGAGGTAACAGCATTCAAGGAGTTAATGACAGCTTTGTTGTTAGCAATTAAGGTAGCTTTTTCTTTAACTTTCCAGACCCAGTTCAAATTTTTATTGACATAAGCCAACCAAGTTTTCTGAGAAATATACTTTCTGTTTCTTTTTAAATAACACTGGATTTCAGAATGACCAGGTTTCTTGCAGAAATTACACAGCTTCAACCTAAAGTTATTTTTATACCTAAAGCTATTCAGTTTATTCATGGTTGCAACTTTGGTTATAACTGAGCTTCTAACCTTCTCTACAAAAACCTGAGTTTTGTTCCTGGTTGCAAATCTGGTTGCAACTGAGCTTCTAACCTTATTGTCAAAATTATGAGTTTTAGCTCTAGCAACAGCTTCAATAAAGGTAGTTTTTCCTGTACTTTTACCACCATAATAACCTAGACCACTGATATCTTTAGAACCTCTAGAATATGACAGCATGTCATCTAATTTTTCTGAAGCAGAAACATTCATCAGTTTTATTTTCTTTTTAGTTTCAGTAAGTTCAGCCAGTTGTAAGTTCATCTTCTCAGTAAGACTTTTAACCTCATCCTTTAGATTAACATTAAGTTTGCTTATGATCAAGGTTTGTTTACTCAGACATTTATACTTTTCATAAAGAACAAGATATTGCTGGGAAATGTCTTCATCAGAAGGTTCTTCCTCATCACTGCTGTAGGTTTTAAGAGTGGTTGTAACTATGGTTGAAACATGTTCACAGTCACTTTCATAAGTAGGTTCTTTTTCAGTGATTATTCCCATAAAGTTAACAAAATTAGACTCATCCTCTTCATCACTGTTGCTCTCAGAATCACTATCACTATGAGTGGATATATAGGCATTTTTGTTCCTTTTTAAAGTATTAGCACACTCAACCTGAATATGACCAAAGCCTCTACATTCTCTACACTGAATCTCTTTAGGCTTATAATCTTTGTTATCCTTCTCTTTAAAATTCCACTTACCAGTAGAGTTATTATTGAACCTGGATTCTGTCTTAAATTGGTTATCCCTTTTCTGAAAGTTTTTAGAAGAGCCAGTATCATCCTCTTTTCTCTTGTAAAACTTTTTGAAAACCTTTTTAGCAAAGAAAGCTAGCTGTTCTTCATCACTTATTTTATCACAGACATTAGGTTCAGATTTCTTAGCCTGAAATGCTATTCCCTTTTCTGGTCTTTTTGGTTTAAAGAATTTCAGCTCATGAGTGCTTAGATTTCCTATAAGTTCTTCAAGTTTAAGATTATCTAAGTCTGTAGATTCTTCAATAGCAGTAACTTTTATTTCAAACCTTTCTGGAAGTGATCTAAGAGTTTTCTTAACAAGTTTAGCATCACTGTATTTTTCACCTAAGGTTCCAGCTTGATGAGCAATGTGACAGATTCTACCATTAAATTGTTCAATGTTTTCATCTTCCTCCATTCTTAGGTTTTCAAATTGAGTAGTTAACTGCTGAAGTTTGAAAGCTTTTACTTTGGTAGTTCCTTCAAAAGTAACTTGCAAAATATCCCATGCCTCTTTGACAGTTTCACAGTGAGAGATATACCTGAATACACTGAGAGTTACACCAGCAAAAATCAAGTTTATGGCTGTTGAGTTGGCACTTGATTTTCTGTCTTCATCAGCAGACCATCTGTCTTCAGGTATAAAAACCAGTTCTCCTTCACTATCAATGCTAGTTGGAGCCTCCCATCCATACATCACAGTTTTCCATGCATGTTCATTCTGCTGTTTGATGAAAGACCTCATTCTGATCTTCCATACTCCATAGTTTACTCCTCCTTCAAGCAATGGAGGTTTGTTGAAAGCGTTTCCTTCCCTCATTAAGTCCATTTTTACTAGAACACAGGATCCACACTAAGTAAGGTCTAGTGTAAAGCTCTGATACCAATTGAAATTCCTATCCGCTGTTCTAGTTGCAGTTTTGCAGTAAGGTTCCAAGTGAGGTTGCAACCACAGTTAGAACCTAGTGTATTAATGGACAGAACAATTTAAAGTTAAATGTACTTGAAATAATTCACACGCACATTTAACAACGGAGTTCACCTAACTAGGCTACGTCTCCGGGGCACTTACCCAGATTATGATATTATAAAAAGCTTACAATATAGGACTCAAGTCTTAACGAAAAACACTTAGACTCCCTCTAGGTTTTTCTGCCTATCTCTATATTGCTCCTACTCTATAACTATCACTTATAAATCAATGGCATCCCACCATTGTTTTCTTTTAAAAGCTCACGTGTATTCTCTCAAGAATGGGTTCTTTATAATTTAGAACACACACCTTTTTACAAGCTAAGTTATTAACTATTTATTAGTAAAAACAATCTTCTTGCTTCAAGATCTTTTATGATTGCTTTTGACTTCTTTTGATTGGCTTCAATCTCTCCATATTGCACGTCTGCCTTTTGTAGGATTGACATCAATCTTCATAAGTTAATACCTGTTTAATAACAAGCTTGAAAGTAGGAGTTAGTCTTTTCCTATAACTAGGAAACATATAAAGATAATATCTTTTAGAGATAATATCTTTCCATATATATATCAAGCACCTAACTCCATATTAGATTCAATCTTTAAACGAATTATACTGAATATAGATAAGGAACAAAAGATTGAAACATGTGATAAGGACAAGCATAAGAATAGAGATCATATTTAAAAGGAAACATAACCTTATAAACTTATCTCTTTATATCTTTTAGAAACCATCTTTCCTTAACACTTTGATATTCTCAATTTACGCATATTAAACCTTTAAGATCATATGAGAATATAACCTGCATAACTTTAATATAATAATCATTAAAGAATAGGTACGCAGATTTACAGAACTAGACAGTGTTCTGCTGAACAGAAGGTTGCAACTGAGGTTGTAACTGGTACTTAAAACCTGTTACTTCTGACTTACTAGGTTGCAACTGAGGTTGCAACTGGTACTTGAAACCTGTTACTACTGACTTAGTAGGTTGTAACTGAGGTTGCAACTGGCACTTGAAACCAGTCAATACTGTCTTAGTTCTTTACAACAGTTAGGATTTATTAAGTAAAAAACCAATAGACAATAAACAATATTTAGACCAGAAATCTGGTCCTAACAATATATGGTAGAAAGCTATTTAAGAAAACAAGTGTATTGGATAATGGTTTTACCTTCCCCTTGAGAATGGCGTCTCCAGCCTGTAATTGATAGCAACGCTCCCAAGCAAGGTCGTACTGAATTGGTCGTAGGCTGAGGATCGAACTGTCATCTTCTTCTTGTCCTAAGATCACAAATTCCTCGCATTCCTGGTCGGAGTCCTGACTCACCCACATGCTTGATCTTGAAGATTGAAGCCTCGTACAGTGGTAAGATTGCAAATGACTTCGCGTTTATGTCTACTAACGCTCCATTGTTATCCACACTGAATACCGTCCCTGTCACCTAAAAAAGTAGTTATTATTTGAGCCCATATTAGTTACCATAGAAGGATTTACTATGAGACGAACATAAACTCTTTACGAACTACATGCTTAATTGATATATTAAGGATAATTAACAAACTTTTACACATATCTAATGAATGTTAATGATGACGATAATATGTATGTTAAATAAAATATCAAACAAACTAGTGCACTACTCTATAGGATTGTGGTAGGCACGTAGGAGTACAATAAGTAAAAAAGTACAGAAAACTGATGAGTAAGCATTAGCTTGCATTAAATTGTAGAATTTTCGATGACGAAACACAGTACAGGCCTAAGATACTTCCTTCATAATCGTGGACGTAGAGCAGCTTTGGAACCTGGCGTAGAGCCGTAGACGCAAATGAGTACAATAAGTCAAAGAGCATAGGAAAAGTGACGTAATCAAGTTGCTACTACCTTGGACAACAAAGTCAAAACTAACACTTGAAACTTACACAATTACATGAATGGATGTTTATGATGATACTAAGTAAGTAATAAAAGGTTGACAAGAGACAAACTGATGCACGAGCGTCTGCAAAAAGTGACAGTAATTAGTAAGCAGGAGCTTCACCTTAATTTTGTGAAATTGCGATTCTAGACAAAGATGTAAGCCCAGTACAAGTCAAAAAGGCATAGATATTACTACCATTCGGTCCATTCTGGAAACTGAAGTTGCATACAGTATATTTTTTTTCTAAAAAAAAAGGGGTATAAAGACAGTTTTCATGGACTCGTAATAATTTTCGTTAGTCAAATCTTAATTGAAGATCCTTTTCCTTAAAACCTAAAACACAATCAGGTACCTCCTCCTCCAACGTTGGATATGTTGGAAAAACATGTGAAAAACATGGGTGTTTCCGAATGGTCGCTGGACCAACTTCGGGTCATTTTTACATGCGACAGAGCTAAGTTGTTTATACCATACTCAACGTGGTTGAGTAGCCCGTGTGACGGGCTTCGCAACGGTATATCGCATGACCTATTTGGAGAATGGGTGTGAATACAAAATGGCTTCAAAGTTGGTACCTCGCAAGCTCAAATCTGGAAAATCTGGAAAACCGAAATGGTAATGGAAAACCATTTAGTATAATCCCATATTGAAATATTGAGAGTCAATTTTACAATATATATACCATACCAACCCATGTAGTTATTAAACTAACATGTCCACATACACCTAAGAGTATTAGTGTGTACCACACGCGCGCTCGCTCGTGTCTCGTGTCTCGGGCTTGGGCTTGGGGATTTGGGGAATGTCTTGGGTCTTGGGTCCAAACCCGAATAGGGAGTTTTGTATAAAATACAAAGCAGTCCCTAGAGTTTCCAGCAAGAGAAACGCTCCAGCAATGAATGAAAGTAAATGCTGCGGTTTCAGAATTGATTGAGCGGATTCTGGGGGTGTAACTCCCAGAATTAAAGACCAATATTTATGGCTGCGGTTTCAGTAGAGCCTATAAAAGACAGCCCTCCCCCTCTCATTTCAACAGACCAGAAACACACAACCTCACAGCATAAGCATACACTTAGTGAGAGAGAATCGCACCACCAACAGCTCGACCTGTGGTTCGGTGCCGGTTTCCATACGAGCCACTCTGAGATATAAGTTGTACCTTGGGAACAAAGTCCCGAAACCAGAAACCTTTAAAGGTGGTTCGGGAAATATTGTTTAAGGGAAACTGCTCAGCAGTTGCCTCTTATTTTATTTCTGTTATTTATTTTTCAGTCCTTTACATTCTGTACATTTCTTTTCTGTAATTTACTTTTCTGTACTGTTTCTTTCCTGTATTTACTTTTCAGTACTGTTTACTTTCAGTCTTTCAATACTGTAATTTACTTTTCAGTTCTGTAATTTCCAGCATTTACAAAAAACAGTCCGGCAGTTTTTTATTTGTTAAAAACCAGTCCGGCAGTTTTTTTATTTGTTAAAAACAGTCCGGCAGTTTGTTTTATTTACAAAACAGTCCGGCAGTTTTTTATTTGTTAAAACCAGTCCGGCAGTTTGTTTAAAACCAGTCCGGCAGTTTTTTATTTGTTAAAACAGTCCGGCAGTTTGTTTAAAACAGTCCGGCAGTTTCTTATTTGTTAAAACAGTCCGGCAGTTTGTTTATTTACAAAACAGTCCGGCAGTTTTTTATTTGTTGAAAACAGTCCGGCAGTTTGTTTTATTTCCAAAACAGTCCGGCAGTTTGGTTATTTGCGAAACCAGTCCAGCAGTTTAATTTAAATTCTGTACGAGTCAGGAATTGTAATTCATATTCCAATTGTGAGAAATAAATTGTTATTTCCATTGCGTTCATGTCTTCTTTATTTTATTGTCCTTTCTTTTATCGTATTCGAAATAGTACCAAAACCCAACAGGATATGGAAGCAAGACAAAATTCACATACGATTTTCTCTCGTCGTTATTATTTATCAAATATGGATGAAATTACCAGGCAGGAACAAAGCTAGTCCTGTCAAGTGCAACTTAAAATTATGACCTCTCTTGGACACAGAAACAAAACTGGTTCCTATGTTGATTCTAATTTCGGAGTTGAAGTGCTGTTTTCAATAGCAGAGTGGAAATAATTAACGGAAAAGGAAAAGGTGAAGTAATTAGATATCCAGAAAAAATCCCTTAAATTTGTGAAATTGAAATTCTGAACAAAGACTAGAGACCAACAGCAAGCCAAACAAGCCTAGGGTACTATCTTCAAAATGTTGGATATAAAAACAAAAAAACAGTTCAATTTTCAACTTTTTGTTTAGTTATGATCAATGGAGAAAATAAATTAGTTAGTGAATGATTTGAAACGAAATCACTACTACCTAAATGGCTAAATTCCAAGAATAATCATCATCAAACTAAGCCTGATTCCAAGAATGATCATTATAAACTAGGTCTCAGTTGCAAGAATGATCATTATAAAACTAACCCTTAGTTCCAAGGATGATCATCATCAAACTAAGTTTAATTCCAAAAATGATCATCATAAACTAGGTGTCAATTCCAAGAATGATCATTGTAAAACTAAGCCTTAGTTTTAAGGATGATCATCATCAAACTAAGCCTTGATTCCAAGAATGATCATTATCAAACTAAGCCTTAATTCCAAGAATAATCATCATAAACTAGGTTTAAATTCCAAGAATAATTATTATAAAACTAAGCCTTAATTCCAAGAATGATCATCATCAAACTTACCCATAATTCCAGGAATTATCATCATAAACTAGGTCTAAATGTCAAGAATGATCATCATAAACTAGGTCTCAATTCCAAGAATGATCATTAAAAAAACTAAGCCTTAGTTCCAAGGATGATCATTGTAAAACTAAGCCTTAATTCCAAGAATGATCATCATCAAACTAGGTCTAAATTCCAAGAATGATTATCATAAACTAGGTCTCAGTTCCAAGAATGATCATTATAAAACTAAGCCTTAGTTCCAAAGATGATCATCAGTAAAATAAGCCTTAATTCTAAGAATGATCATCATGATCAAAGTAACTTACCAAGCCGTAATTCCAGTAGTTTGAGTTCAGCAATACGAAACTATACGAGAAATTCGCCCTCGACTCCAGTGGGAATCCTTGTATGCGAGGGGCTTAATTCCATGTGGATTTCTTTCTTATCATGCGGGGTACTTGGCAAAAATCCGTTTGTTCTTATATAAATTCTAAAAAATTGCTTTTGTTACGACACCTTTCAGGCTACTGCTAGTTCCATGAATTTTGCTACGGCATTCGTTCCTATATAAAGAAAGATACTTAAAACAAAATGTATATACCTTGGACCCAATTTTGGAGACGAAGTCGTATCTTTCAAGAGCATTAAGAAAGTCATCGATAGAAAACGAGACGCCTTCCGTAGGAAACTCCCAGCACCTCTCCCGAGCTTCTCGGAACAATTCTTTCAGTTTCTGTCTCTCTATAACCTTTGTTGTATCCTCAGCAGCACTACATATTAATGCTCTTCTACTTCTGTTTATACTCTTTAGCCTTATAGTAGTTGTTGGTCTAAAAAAGAATAGTTTCGTGGTGGAAAATGGAATATGCCCATTAATAATATATAATATTTTGTTGGTTTGACATTATTGCAAGTCTAACCCATGGCCATGATGAATTGATGATTGTGATGATACTCTTGCCATTATTCTGTGCTCCTATTTTTTCTATGTATATATAGAAATATAAACACGTATATAGTAACAATATATATTTTGTA
Organism: Primula vulgaris; assembly: GCA_963920805.1. Taxonomy (NCBI): domain Eukaryota; kingdom Viridiplantae; phylum Streptophyta; class Magnoliopsida; order Ericales; family Primulaceae; genus Primula; species Primula vulgaris. The sequence goes on along the minus strand of OY987216.1, from coordinate 12,665,956 downwards.
TATATATATGCATGCAAACATGCAATAGACAGACAAAATATACTTAGTATACTATCGCGGTTGATGAGGGGGAGAGGAGAAAGGTTTTTAATCTTTAATAAAAGTGTTTATTTCTACAAACTATTTTTTTTTTACCAAAAGAATTGCTATTGGGAAAAATAACATTCGACCTATAGTTGTCTGTCTTGTCTCAAGCTATGCATAGCCTAGGTATCTTATTTACAAACTAAGCCCAAATTTTTAAAATATTCTTAAATAATCACCAGTTTTATTATCATTATATTAAAAAGTACTAGACTGAGTGTATGTTTGGCATTGGCAACATGATTTTTTCCAGTTTTTTTTTTCGCTTTTTGATTAAAAAAAATTCATGGATGTTTGGTATGTCAGCTCTTTTAGCTTTTAAAAAGCTAGATTTAGGTTAAAAAAAAAGATTAAAAAAAGCTCAAAAGTAGAGAAGTTAAGAATTTGCCGAATTTTAAAGATTTTTTTACATTAAATTTTTCAAAAATAAAAACTTTCTATTAGAATGTGTTTGTAGATCTACAACTCACTTATAATTTAAACTTACGGGACCAATGAGTTATCAATTAAGATAAGTTATAAATCACTTATAAGTAAAAAAAATTAAATTAGTGCTACACTGCAACTTTTTTACGCAACTTTTTTTCTCATTGATTTTTTAATGCAGTTTTTTGACAGAAAAGGCTGATGCCAAAATTTAAATTGATTGCATATTTAATATACGGACGTGTTTGGTATCAGAATTTTAGTCGAATTTTGGTTTCAAAAAAAGCTTGCTAAAAAAAAAATGTAGTGTTTGGCACCACCTAAGCTTTTTTTTAATGATATGTGAATTAAGACTTCTTCTTTTTTACTTTTTATTAATAAGACATTTTTCTTGTTTAAATTTAAAAGTTACTTGTAGACACACAAACAATTACAGTAGAAAATTACTGTTTTCGGTAATTTTTTGTGTGAAAAAGTAAAAAATCTCAAATTCCAATCTTCTCTGCTTTTGAGTTTTGAGTATTTTTTAGCTTTCTGGACCCGAAAGTTAGGTTTTTAAAAGCTAAAAAAGTTGACTAACCAAACACTGGTAGGTTTCTTATTAAGTAAATATTGGTAACAAAAGCTGCTTAGATGTGATTTTGCAGGTATAGTATTATTTAGTTTTTATGGGAGCACCACTTCACATGCACTTCAGTTACAATACGTTTGTCTTTTATATTGCACATCTTATTCTTAGCATTTTATTGTACAAATTAGGTGAATAGACACACCACCAAATCTCATGCAAGATGCTCACTATGTAAACCATTCACACCATTTAACGTTCGTACGATGATACCTTACACGATCAGAACCGACCAACTCAGCCTAAACTGATAGTTATATTAAATCCAAGGGGCAAAGGGCTAAAATTTACAAAATAACCACGACCATCTTGCTCACAACAAAAGAAGCTTCAAGTAAGAAGAAGAAAAAGAAAAAAAACCCATGTATAATAGAAACAGATACATACAACCTTACGCAAAATGCAAGATTTTTTATACAAGGAATTAACGTTACATGTATAGTGTATTTCTTTCCAACAAAAGTGATTATAATAATTAATCTACAGCAGGAGGCATTTCACTCAAGTCCAGGCCTTCGAGTGGCAAGCTAGTACCGAGAGAACCTAATATTCCGTCCGAACTCAATGTCAATCCACTCTGTTAAGAAAATACGATAGAAGATGGTTACTTAGAGAGATAAAGCAATATCATAACAAGACCCCAAAACTACAAAGATTAAACGGATAAATACCTCTTCAGGCTGAAATCTCAACATATCAGAACGAGCCATAGCTTCTGCTTGAGCTATTCTTTGCCTAAATGTTTGGGCCATCTCCTCAGCCTATTAGATCACAATTCAAGCAATAACTTAATTACAAAAATATGACACTCAAAAATTAATTGGTGAAAAGAAACTGTCATAATTAAAAAATCAAAACAAACAAAAAACAAGTTCTTCACCATAAAAGGAAAAATGTGATTTAACTACCTTCTCAAAAACAAGCTTTGGATTGCGAACCATATCCCCAGGAGTAGGCTCCAACTTCTTAGTGGAAAGACTAACACGGCCCTTCTCCCGGTCATGGCTTAATATCATGACCTGTAACAAATACAACATATTTAGAAGAACTTTCAAATCCCGAAGCGATACCAAACAGATGAGATTCATGAGGGATTCAGGTTGAATAGGAATCAGAAATTTGGATTCAACAAAAACGTTTGGATCCGTGTAGGATACTCGAATTAGAGCCTTTTGGATTACATATCCCAAAAATCACCCTTGAATTGCAAAGCAAAGAGAAAGGCCAGAATTCACACACCGGCTATATAAACGATAGTAAGAGCCACAATGGTAAGAGAAGCTTTAAATAGACATGATAGAGTAGAAGTCACATACTTACGTCATCATAAATACAAAATGTTACACTTATCACACTACACATACACAAGAGATTGCTTCAAAATTTCTCTTCAAGAATTGTCTTTTGTACGTTGCCACATCTAAAAGTGAAGATGCCAAGAACATTCAAGTGGAATGAGAGTTATTCTTTACGTTGTTTAGGAGTATTTTCATGAAACCAGTTAGAATATGGAATTGTTGTTTGAAATGTTCAACAATGTATTCTAACTTCTGAGATAAAGAAGAAACCTGAATACAATACTTCTTCAATTATTATATATTTACGTATAATTAATTTAATGCATCCCTGATGAATGGAATCCTAATTTCTGAAAGTGTATCTAATTGTCGAAGTGTATCATCCCATAACTACGAACTCGTATCTATATCCATGATAATATCTAACTATTCACGGGGACAAGAAATATAATTCATCATTTTTTTATATGACTATTACCTTGAGAGTGTCGCCAGGTTGAAGCACCGTAGCAATATCAGAAACACGGTCGTGACTGATCTGACTAACGTGTAGGAGTCCATTCATGCCACCTATGTCAATGAAGGCACCAAATGGCTTTAGACTTTGAACCGTTCCAACAACAACTGAACCGATACCTAGCTGTGCCTGGCTCTCAGCCATGGCCTTGCGGTTACTTAGCACAAGTTTATTTAGCTCTTCATCAACCTGAATAAACTTTAGTGGAAGCTCCTTCTCAATAAGCTCTTCTGCTACTGATTTCTGAAAACCATAAAAAAACTTTATAAGAAAGCCATTAGTGTCAGTGGCCAGGAGAGAAATTAGATGGAGACGAGAAAAGACTGAAGCCCCATATCATTTTGACAAAAGTTTATTAGTTCTACCATATTGTTCAGCTAAAAAATCTTCAGATTATAGCATTTTATCCACCCGATAAAGAAAAACAAATGAAATCCTGCCCCTTCCATTTTATTTTCTTGGTACCTTCGCTCTTAGTTGTTGCTGACGTCGGTGCAAAGCGCTTATATTATGCTAGAAAACTTCGATTTAATTGCCATAATAACACATAGTTGTAAACTCTGTGCAACTACAATGTATACACAGACACCAGAAAGGAGAAAACTTTTGTTACATGAAAAATTGCACAGTTTCGTATAAACTAAACGACAGAGGAAGAAAACCAATGCCATCCGGTTGGTGGTCCAGTTAACGATGTTTTAGAATATCAATAGCCATTCTATTTAAACGAAATAGTCCAAAGAGAATAAAAGAGCAAGTAATCAAAATCTCTTGGAAAACCATCCACAGCACAGTGATTGTCCGGCAGAGGAAGAAGAAAAATAGAGTCGATCTGCCCTTGATAAGCTGCCTATTGGCCATATTTTAGTGACGAAGAGTTTGTTGACAAAAGATTAAATTATATCCCTCAAATGTTTTGTTTTACTGGTTATTGTCGGACCTATTAGAAAAGGTAGACAAATAAATCACCTTCAATGGCTCGGGAAAGGGAAGCCAATGATCATTTAAATACAGAATTAGAATTGAATAAAGGAACCAACCGAGGAAATCTGTGAGAAGGGAATAAATCCTCGAAGACCCTCCACCACAACGACAAGTCCACCTTTATTTGCACCAACAACCTGCACCAAATTTCAACACACACACATACAATGGTATGAGAAAGAGAGAGAAAGACAGGCACAACTGGTACAGGGAAGTTATCAAAAGGATGAACACAAGTACCAAAATGACCAAACCTCATACACACTGTTGATTGTAATATATAATACTTTCTATAATCTTCATCTCTTTAGCAACTTCAGTTTTTAGATCAAATGTTAGCACACCACTCACCATGGTAACAGAGCTTACAGAGTTTTGAGGTGCAAGTCTCACTGTAGCCGAATTGGAAAGTTGAATTACACTTGGTAAAAAGTACATCCCAAATGAGGAGGCGTGTTGAATATATTTAGGGATTCTTATTGATAAAAAAAAACAGATTTTGGTGTACTTTTGTTTTTAGATTAAATTGTTCTTTGGAAGCCACTCTAAAAGTATATATAGTTTCTCATTTTTCTTTTGGCACATACATTTCTTTTAAATAAAGAAGGAAAAGTTCACTTTTTAAGAAAAGTAAACATTTGGAAATTAATTTTTAACAAGTCTACTTATAATTAAGTTAAACTATCAAATAATTTTTGCTACTCTCAATTATAAAAAAAAAAAATCTTTAAATTTCTACAAAACTCACATTTAGCAATAACTTAAATTTCAACTTTTCAACGTCCAACAACAAAAAGTATATTTGTGTACTTCTATGATCCCATACAAATGAGCCATAAATAACAAATCGCATTATTCCCTAACATCGTAAATTGTTAGCTGAGATCGTAACACCCACACTCAACACAAAAAACACAAAAAACTGTTAGCTGAATTGGAATGTTGCAAGTGAGATAAAGAGTTGATTGTATCATTTGGTCTCCCTTTCTTTTAAGAACCACACCTTCAGCTTCGAACTGTCCACAATGTTTCCAAGCAAAGTCGTGTTATATCAACTACTAACATTTTTTTTCTTGAAAAGTTTTTATTTATCTAAATTTATACTGCTATCAACTACTTTTCACTAATCCCAATACCAAACCATACTTCTCCAACTTTCTTTCAGCAAACACATTTTTACTTACAAATTTTAAAAAACTCTTTCCACATCCACTATAAAGTGTATTTCTATAATTATAAGATACCGACAGAGGAGTCCAATTTGGCTTACCTTCCCCTTAAGAACGACGTCTTCAGCTTGGAGTTGTCTGCAACGTTCCCACGCGAGGTGGAATTGCATCTTACGTAGGCTGAGGATCAAACTATCATCAGCTTGGTTCTCGCCTATTATCTCACACTCCACTTGCATCCCTTGTTGCATTCCTACCTCCCCCACGTGCTTTATGTCAAGTATAGATGCCTCTCTCACCGGCAAGAACGCTGCTGACTTTGCTGTTATGTCTACATACGCTCCGTTGTTATCCACATTGAATATCATCCCTTTCACCTTTATTCAAAATTATAAAACTTTAGTACTATGTACAGTAAAATAATTTACGATGAAGATATGATCAGGTAACAAACCAGTGCGCTTGTCGTAGGTTCATAGTAGTGAGTTTATTAAGTAGAAAGGGTAGCGAAAACTGATGTAGTTGAGTAATAAGGGTGTGCTTGGCATTGGGTTTTTTGGTAAAAAAACAAGCTTTTAAAAAGCAATGAGAAAAAAACTTGCTTAGAAGAAGCAGCATTGTACTGTTAAGCACCACTTATAAGTTATGAGAGATTTGTAACTTATATTTGTGGATAAGTCATTTTTTACTTATTCTAACTTACAAGTGACTTGTAAATATACAAAATGGTTGAATTGGAAATGTGAAAAGGCTAAAAAAACCGCAAATTCCTAGCTTCTCTGCTTTTGAGCTTTTTTTCAGCCTTTTTAATCCAAGAGTGAAAAGCTAACATACCAAACACCCGAGAGGTGCTCACCTCCAGATTATATATCCTACCATTTATATCCAGACCTGAGATCATAGCCATCCATTTGGACAGTAGAAAATCCAACGGCTCAGATAATTATATGAAAGATAAAATACCATTCTCTCCCTTTCCATATCTCTCTTTCTCCTTCATTAAAAAGTATATATTTATATTTCGTGCAACTGGATGACTAAATTTAGGTTGTAAAAATCACTCGACTCACCAAATTGTTCTGTTTTTCCCAAATTAATTCTCCTGAATATAACCACGGTCAATTGGGTCTTTTTCACAATTTCTAAAGAGAACGTATATATCGACACCAGAAAAATATGTGATAAAATTATTACTAAATGGAAAAGAATCCATAGCCTGCAAATTAAAAATATATTTTTCTCCAACTATTAATAATATTTTAACCGGAAAGCTAAATAAACTGAGAATAGTTAACCTCTAATTTTGTGGAATTGTGATTCTGAACAAATTTTTTACAACAATTCACAACACTAATAACAATTTAACAGCAGTTGAAATTTTTTTAACAACAATTAACAAGAGTAACAACAATTGAGAAAGAAAAGAAGTGTGTATAGTATGTAGGTACCTTGGTTCCGATTTCGGAGTTGAAATCATATTTATGAATAGAGGAATGAAAACTATGGATAGAGAAGGGGACACCTTCCATGGGAGAGATTCGACATCTCTCATAAGCTTCATGGAACAAATCCTTTAGGGCCTTTCTCTCTCTAACCTTCTCAGACTCCGAAGTAGCCGCACCCGCTACTATTCTACTAATATTAATTCTTCTACTTCTTATTATTATCCCAACAGTGTTGTTATAAAAGGGTGTTGTTGGTTTGTAATTGTTGAAGAAGGTGAGTTGAAACGGGTGACGTGGAGGCTTCGTTATTGCTGCCATTTTTTTTTACTTCTTTCTCTCTCTATACAATATACTTACATGATGTATGTATATATATATATATATATATATATATATATATATATGTGTATGTAGAGGGGGAGAGTGGTGGATCAAAATGAAACACGCGCGCGATTTTATAGATGTACTGATTCAGAGTGAGTGATGACTCGTTAATTAAATACTACAAATGAAGCTCACAAAATAGAGGTTTGGGTTCTCTCTTTGGGGCTTCTCTTGGTTTTTGTAAAATAAAGAAAAACATCTAATACCCATCCTCATCTCTTTTTAACATTCTTTTATATTCCATCATATGTGTTCCCTCATTTTCAAAAAAAAAAAAAAAAAAAAAAAAAAAAAGACTTCCGCACAGGTGCAAATTTGATCGGTTAATAAATTATATTAAAATTACCGAAATAAAATTTTTAAAAGTTAATCGTATAATTTAAAAGTTAAATTACATTATTAAAATTTTAAAATTTTCATTTAGACAATTTTGAAATTTGTCAAAAAAAAATCATCAGATTGTCACAAAAATTGTATTATATTTTTTACTAGATTGTCAAAATTTTGTATTAGATTGTCGATAATTTACATTATATTTTTAGAAATTTTTAATATTTTTAATATTTTTTGAGTTTTTTTTTTGTTTTACATTTTTTATTTTTTTGTCAACGTCGAAGACCGGTCCATTTTTTTACATTTTTTTTTTGGATTTTAATTTTTTTTTCAAATTTATATATATATAAAGTTTTAGTCAACGCCGGAGACTGCTCAATGGGCTTGGTAATTGACAAACTTTTATTGGGTTGGTGTGTTGGGCTTATGTGTACTAGCAAGAGAGACTAATTTGTAATCTTAAAAAAAATATACTAATTTGCAATAAATAGTTTAAAAGTTATACTAATTCTTAAATAAATAGTTTCATTGGGTACCAATCAAAAATTGCTTACAGATTATGACAATGGATACTAAAAAACTGTGAGGTCAAAAAATTAATAGTATTAGTCACATAAGTTGATATAAGAGCATAACCCAATGCATGGTATGATGAATTAGCAATTTCAATTAATGAAAAGAAAAACAACATTTCGTATAGCTGATGAATGATTTTGACTAAATTAGCAAGAGACGAAAAGAAATAAAAATTCCGAGAATGTGAAAGTAATCACAGACCAATGAATATTTAATATAAATTCAGTTTAAAGGCCCAAGAGGCCAAATTCACAAAACCAAACTGATTCACATCTCCTCACATATAACCCTTGCATAAATGTTACAAAGTAAATTCTAGAGCCTCATAATAGACCTTCTCAATGAAATCCCAAATGGGTTCTTCCAAAGTGGTTTATTATATCTGAATGGTTTGTCAAAGTTCAAGAACCCTATGAGAAAACCAAATTATTCCTTAAACAATGTAAAATATTAGTTAAAAAAGACGTAAACTCAAAAACCCAGCAAAACAATAAAATTACACTCCCTCAAGCAATACTGTAGCATGTGAAAATTTTGAATTTAAACCGCGAAGGGGCATTCAAGAGCTTCTATATGGAATGTGATGTCTTGAGAAGGATTAGGCGTCGAAATCTTGTTAAAGTGATAACGACTTGCTCTAATTTAGAGATTCGATCTCTTGTCCTACAATATATGCCACATGAGAGCCTTGAAAATTTGTTGCACAAAGGGGAGATTAAGCTTAGTTTTCTTCAAAGGATCAATATCATGATTGATGTGGCCATGGTTGTAGATTTTCTTCATCATGGTATCGGAGAAGCTATTGTTCACAGCGATTTGAAGCCGAGCAATGTTTTGTTAGACGAAGAAATGGTTGCCCATGTGGCTGACTTTGGAATTTCAAAGATCTTGGCCGAAAACAAGACAAATGTTCAAACCAGAACATTAGGAACAATCGGATACATAGCACCAGGTAAATCACTAGCTCGATTTTATCTTTTTGCTCTTTTTTTTTTCTAATGTTACTTTTCATTACAACAAAATTATAAAAATGAAATACTTCCCTTTCCAGATTGTCAAGTTCAGAGGTTCAAATTTGCATTTGATTCTCTCTAGCAATTCCTTATAGCTTCCATTTCCATTCCCGCTTTCATGTCCCTACTGGACAACATTTCTTACAATCAACTATGAATAAATAATTTGGAGAAAGTAAATTTTAACAAATGAAGTTCCTTTAGGATTTTTTGTTTTCTAGAAGAAGATTTATAGTATTTACAAGATAGATAATAGGGATTTTATACGTTTGGTACACCAAAGTATATGTTTTTAACGATTTGGGTACCCACCTTTCAATTTTCTCAATTTGGGTACCACACTATAAGAAACTTTCCAATGTAGGTATCACTGTCTAAATTAATCACAGAATCATGGCATGTGACAGCACGTGTTTGAAAAACGTTAACATGAGAGGGTAATTTAGTCATTACTCACCAAAATATATCATACTAGAAAAACGTTTTTGCCAATTTCACACATAATAAAAATTAGTAGTTCAAATTTTGGAAAAACGGTGTTATAATATGATATATTTTGATGCAGAATGACAAAATTAACGACGTGTTGGGTTTAACTTAAATTTTTAGTTTGTTGGTTCATTGTGAAAGCAACGAGTCAAGTTTATTGTTGTTCTGGTTGAACTTAATTTTAAAAAATATAATATAATACTAATTTTTTGAATGTTATTGTGATTACTAAAGAGCTCTTTGCAGTTATCATTGTAAATACAAACATAACTAAACAATTGACAACTAAATAATTATAAAAACTTACACTTTGAGCCAGGTTTCTATATTTGCTTCTCTCTAGTAATGCATATCTCTCCTCGCCGCCTCCCTCCCTCCATATCTTTCTTACTCTATCCTCGCACTCTCCTTCCCTCCCTTCATATATCTCTCACTATCTCATATGCTTATCCGGCGGGCTCCAACAACGGATTCTCTGCGCTCTCTAGTCATCCCTCTTTCTCTAACTACGTATGTGTAATCTCTACCTCTCTTTCTCCTCATTCATGTTGCATCTTTCTCTGTCACTCATTCTCTTCGATTGGTTGAAATACTTGTGGTTACGCTTGCGAGGAGTCATCAGAGTATTGGTGGAGAAATTCACAGTGGCGAAGGAAAGTCTGAAACCATAAGTCACTGGTTTGTATTAGACCGATAGTGTATATTCAATATAGTTCAATGCGACCTTACCGAACATGATCTGTTCTATAGGAATCGTACCTCTGTATCCTTGATTACTTAGGAGAGTGACTTAAGTCTGGTGGATGAGCCATGACTGCTAAATCAGAGCGTGATTAACAGCTTTGTGAGTCCAGGTTTTGGGCTCATCTTTAGCCGTAGAGGATCGTTCTCATCTTCCCTTGTCTTGCTAGGATGATTTAGCAGTTGTCTGACAGACCAATTAACTTTTAAAAAAACAATATAGTTCAATATTTACATGGTTGGTCCTCTGGTTTCGTTACATGTTTGTTATTGGACAGATAGTTGAAGTCGTCGCCTTTACAGGTCATAGACATCGCCATGGATGTCAACTTTGATGTTGATATGCAAAAGGAAGAGAGGCGAGTAGAGAAAGAGAGAGTAGACGAGACACAAAGATCGGTTGAGAGAAAAGCTCAAAAGGAGATCGATGCTAGTCACTGCAAGAGAGACCGTGGAAACCGACTTTGTGGAACCCCACCACGGCCTCTACCATGATTACCACCTCGTGATTGTACCACTGCCCGCGAAGACGATTATACCAACTATTAGACGAATAAGCTCCACATGCAAAGTATATATATATACAAATAAAAGCACCCAAACTACACAGGACACATCAAAATGATCACCAACCCGAAATTAGAAACATTAAAGGAGTTTAAAAACAAATTGGGGTATCAAGCAACCTAGGCAGAGTTTCGGACTGCCAGTTCCGAGTTGGCAAATTTGATTACTACCAAACGTGTAAACATCTCCATCTGTAGAGACACACGTAATGTGCTCAAGTCCCGCCACCACACCACCTTAATCGATCACCATGGAACCTACCACAAGATCCAGCTCAAAAGCCACCAAAGTATTGAAAAGAAAGCTAATTAATAACCCCAAGGAAAACCAAACACAATCCCAAGATTTGTGCACATAAGCTTATATGAACTTGAATTCCTATAACATTGGTGCAAATCAAATGACAGCATAATTGGATTTTTTTTTTCTTTTAATAAACAAATCCGCATTAACAAAAAGGAACCGTCTGTTTCCAATGGACCCAGAAATTAAAAGATAAACAAAACTAAGAAAATTTTACCACGTTACCCGCAAGTTTGCATCTCATGATACATGTGTAGTAACAAAAGGGTAGACAACTTCCAAATGATATTAGTCACCATAAACGAGACAAATATCTTAGTAAAGAAACGAAAATCATAACAAGGAATTTCAGATGTTTAGTCCTTTCTCTTATCCTTGTTCTTTGTTAAACAACTATACTTGTAAAAACAAATCATTGCACTCTTCCATCAAACGAGTCAAGAAAAAAAAAACTGTCAGGTTTTCGAGCACCCAGTGAAAGCAAGCAATATCTTGCTTCTCGAGGCTTCCACTCGTTCGAATGTTTAGTGTATGAAAAACTTTGGCATTCTTCAAAGTATACTCCACCGGCTTGCATTCATATGCCAACAATGAAAATCCTTTGAATTCTATCACTTTGAGACACAGAGAGATACACAATGACACAATCATCGTATATACATATGATAAAAGCACTTTGAACTTCACGAACACATTGAAACCACAATTTGATCATTTATAAAACATTAATAATCTTCGCCTTCCTTTGCTTTATATATTAACTCGCTCACAAACATCGATGGCCAATCGATGCTTGATACGTATGTCAATATTAAGAGCAAAACAAAAGTTCAATTCCATTTGAAAATTATTCATGACCAACTTCGGAACATTTTTTTTTTGTTTAGGATTGCAACATTTCCCAAAAAAAAAAAAAAACTTACATATTTTAAACAGGCAATAGATTCAATTCCCATTTAATAAAGTATTTTATACCCAATCATGTGATAACATAAATACATAGAATTATTATCCTAGGAGTACCGGGACTTGGCTTGTCAGCAAGTCGACTCAATAGGATGACAAGGCAAAACTATAAATATCCTGTGTCGGGAATACCGGGACTTTCTATATCGAGTTGACTCAGCAGGTTAGTGTTATATACATAGTCTGTTTCGGGAGCACCGGGACTCTATATCGGGAATTAGCTCAACAAGGCTAATGCTATATGTAATGGCACCGGGACTCTTATCGGGAGTCGGCTCAGCAAGGCTAATGCTATGCATATAATGACCTGTACTGGGAGCACTGAGACTATAACTAGTCGGCTCAACTGGGTAATGCTATACATTTAAATGGTTTAAACAATTAAAAAAAAATGCGTAAGATGGATCAAACAAAAATACGTTCCGACAACCGACAACGCAATATAGACCTACAAAACATAAGCTAAGATTCATCAATCAACTGATCAATTTCTTATAAAAAGTGCACAAGTAAACTATATAAAATTACAAACTTCATTTATCAAATTAAAGTAGATGTTTCACAACTGTTGCGCGCGATTAATTTGCTAAATCACTTTCATAAAGGAATATTTGGTGGTTCCCTTGAAAATTAAAAGGGTCTCGAATCCTGAAAAGCAAAAGTTACCTCAATTTTCCAATTGTGGGTAAGTGTACAGTAATTTACATAAGCATCACGGTACCACCCTTGACCACCGTTTGCTCTCAACTTTCAACATTGGTGCCATTAAAATAGAAAAGGAAAGAGAAGTCATCAGTGGGAGGAAAAAGAAACCGACGAAAGCTCCAATTTAGCTACTTTGTCATTTGACTAACTCATAAAGCCCATGAGCTCTCTTTCTTTGTAGCAAAACTCCAATTCAACAAGAAGAAATCTTGCAACATACCCACCCTTTTCTATAATTATCATGGAGAGAGCACCATTTTCCCTTAATACGACACGTATGTGTTCTTATCTCACTTCTTTAGAAAATTACATAAAACGACCTTGGTAGAATAAATTTCAAAAAGCCACATAAATTTTTTTTAGAAAATTATAAAAACATCACTTAAAGTTATGAATGTAACATTATTCATTGCCTTTTCAAATATCATTGGCAAATACATCACATTAACAGGTTTAGCATCCTCACTAATGATATATGTGATGATCATTAACATAAAATTTGTCGATACCTGACAAGTTTGTCAAAAAGTACAACTCAAATCAAGTAACTTCTTCAATTCGTCGGACTAGACCCCGACGATGAATAAAAGTAAATAATCAATCAGTTGCAATCTTTTGAATTAACCTTTTAGTCTTTATTTTTTTATATCTAAACTAAAATTATAAGTCGTCACAGTTCAGCAACAGGTGCACGCACGCAAGGAGAAAAAACGCAATTCAAAATGGACATAACAATAAATTGAACCAAAATTTGCAGCAAGTGTAGGGACCAGTTGGGAGAGAAAAAAAAATGAAGTATTCAAACTAAACTTAACATAGAATCTAAACAGAATTTTACAAATTTCAAGTTGATGTTTAAGCAATTGGAAGAGGAAGAGTACAACAAAGTTGAATTAGATTAATCCAACACCTATAATAAAAGATGCACAAATAAACAACCAATAAAAATAAAAATGAAAAAAAGACGCGTCCAACTTCATGACGCCAACCATAAGCCAAGATACAGAAAGCACTATGAGCACGCATCGGCAACGACAACAAAAATGCAGACTTTCATGAAATGATATAAAAACTCAGTTCCTCTTTTTTTGAGGTAAAACATAAACTTTTCTAAAATACACCATATTCCGCGCAACTGCAATTGTAAAATCTCAATTATTGTAGTTCATATGAGCAAAAGCTCCTCCGAAAATCAATTGTTCAAGGGTAATAAATGACTAGAACCATTCCAACATAGTAAGACGTATACCAACATAAACCAAAGAGTACACATAACCCATCCATGATATAACGCATCATTGAGGAAGGACGATGACACAAAACTAACAGGTTTAAACACACCAAACAAATAAATAATCATAAACTTCGAAAGCAAATCACCCACACTAAACCAAATAGTAAACGAACATACAAAGTACACAAAGCACGCAAATTCAGTGCCCCTCCTCCGTACACCCCAACTCTACTTCGCGTTGTTGAACGCCTACTACCACCTCGTCTCCCGCTTTCTGGCTTAACCATTCTTTCTATATAACATATACACAAAATTCATCGATTAAGTTACACTAACTAATCAATGAATCAGCTCCACAGACTAGAAAATAGATGAGAAAAAGAGTTCAAATTATATTAACTTAACACTTCGGCTGTAACACGCGTCTACCAATGCGCACCTACTTATACTCAATGCCACCTAAGACTTTTAACCAGGTTCGCTCTGATACCAAGCTGTCACGCCCCGATTTTACAGAAAACCGGGGACGCGATTTTTAAAGAAATTAGAGAAAATAGAAAATAAAAAATAAGACTTCTGATCACCCATTTTTTAACACATTACACGAAAATAGCTCAGAACATCATATATATATACAAAACGACACCAACTCGGCATCGAGTATTGTACTACCTCGTACACGCCAAACCGTTCCGCCTCGAGCCCCGCTCAAAAGCTCATATTGGCCTCCCAATCTAAACCCCCGGCTATAAAAGACAATAAATAGAAATGAGGACAACAAAGCAAATGGTGCGTCAACTGAATTCGCTACATAAATGTCTACGCTAAAATAATATAAAACTACGAAATACAATATTGAAATCTTTAATATAAAAGGTTCATCTTGTTACTTCTATACCACCACGACACTTCTGAACCTCAACTACTAATGTCAAGTGGCATGACTCAACCCACGACAACCCACGACTCATATTGGCCTCCCAATCTAAACCCCCGGCTATAAAAGACAATAAATAGAAATGAGGACAACAAAGCAAATGGTGCGTCAACTGAATTCGCTACATAAATGTCTACGCTAAAATAATATAAAACTACGAAATACAATATTGAAATCTTTAATATAAAAGGTTCATCTTGTTACTTCTATACCACCACGACACTTCTGAACCTCAACTACTAATGTCAAGTGGCATGACTCAACCCACGACAACCCACGACTCAAATGTGTATAAAGTCGGAAACACAATGTCAGATCACTCCCCAGATCCTGGATCACTACTCAGATCCACGTATAGAACCTACTCATGAAATCTATACGCTGGCTAACACCTCCACGTATGACCATACGCGTTGCCGTATATCCGGTGGATATCAGGCCCCCGCACGGATACGTGGATACGTGATCCCTAAAAGAAATGTAAAAGACCGACACCAACTTACCAGTAACAACTCTACGACAACAACTGTCTGACCACAGACACATCTACCTCCGCCAACCCCAATTAAACTCCTCATTTTAGTTCATTAATATCATATAAAACAATAAAAGTTTTATATACTTTAAAACCACGATAATTACTCAACAATAAGATGCAACAGTTCAATAATCATTGAAAAATCCCGCTCAAATAACCTAGTAAAATAATATCACCAATCAACTGATATCGGCAACCTCAGTAAGCCGATAACGATTTTATTATACTACTACTGGATATTGAATTTCAGATATCAAATGATAATTAACATTAAATAGCATAATTTTTTATGGATGTCGAAACTTCAATTATCAAATAAACAAATAGTCTAACTTCACATAAACATGCTTTAAGATTCTACTGATTGATTTCAAAAAAATCAGCCATCAAACTATAATTAGCATAATATAAACTTAAAGAAAAATAATATGAAAGCGTAAGCACGTATATAACAGGCTTAGTAACACCCTTTTTAGTACCGAAACGGTACCACGATTGAAGAGTAAGAACGGACCACAACTAGGCTGCCACAAACACGCACCAAAAGGAACGAAACGACTCGTGCATAGCCTCAAACTCAGATCAAAACCCGCGAGCGACAAAACTACAAGAGCCTGTTTAAAACAGATCACTATAAAAATAAATTTCAGCCTTTAAAAGGCTTAAAACAGACCTGGAAAGTGGAAAGCAACCACAGAATATATACCTCAGAATAACCTCTTGTGCGATAGCTATGCAACGGAGAAGACGGATTGAAAAACAGATAACCGAATCGAAAGAAAATGATATTTAAAGTGGGGAGGATTTTTATTTTATTTCTTTCGTATCTCTATCTCACTTCTGCTCTCTCTCTCTCCTAATCTCTCTGTATCTACGAATGTATGTATTTTCAATGTCTATTATGAACATAAATCTAAACATATATTTAAGCTAATACTTATCAGTATTGAGAAGGGGGAAGAGGTGAGCAGACAAAAGAAATGGGTCACACTGTTTACTTAATTTTGAATATAGCTGCATATATATCTATGTATTCCTTTTTTTTTAACAAGAGTAGTTATATAAAGACTTTTATTTATTCAACAAATATTATGGTATATATTTATAAATCTGAATTATAGGGTAATTACAAAAAGAATGCTACAATGATATATTTTCAAATGTAACAAGGGAAAGAATGATAAAACACATAAACTGGCAAATAATCAAGTAAAAATCAACAAATACACAGTGATTAAGAATATCTGTTAGTCTATGAAACTGAATAGGTGTCCATTAAAGAGACAAACAGTAATCTATTATAAGGGGTTAGTTTACACATAACTGGCGAACAATAGAATACTATCAGAAAAAAATCAAGAATTCACAAACTATTACTAATATCCGTTGATCTACAAGATTTAAAAGTTTTGCAGAAAGAACCAATTCCGTCGATCCAATTAGGCAAACAATTATCGATTAAAAGGAGTCAAACAAACTACATATGTAACTGGAAAAACGTACAATAATTTCATAGAAAACTTGGAAAAAGTTTTTAGTAATACGTTCCCTAACCAAGGAAACTTTTTTTATTCTCTGTTCCCTAACCAAGTATTAAAAGGAAGTCAGATAACTTTTTATGGATTAAAAGCCCTCACCGGATTTGAACTGACGACCTACGCCTTGCGTTTATTATCAAGTTAACTCTATTCAAGTGACAGCAAGGTAAAACCATTAGAAACTTTACCCCTGTTTTGTGTCTATTTTTTTATTTATATTTTTGAAAAAGGTACTAGTAATACATTCCCTAACTAAATATACTACTAATGATGCTATGCTGTTTAAATGATTTTGAGCAAAATGTTGCAGTATAAAAAGGAAGTCAGATATCTCTTTCTGAACCAAAAGCCCCTTATCGGATTTCAACCGATGACATACGCCTTATGAAGAACGTTACTCTACCTCTGAGTTAAAAGGGCCTTCAAGTTTTTAAACCAGGAAAAAAAGAAAGGTTATTATCTTAATTTATGTTTTCTGCCTCGTCAGTGACCGTGCTCATAAAACAAATTCTTGCCACATTACACATACACCAAATATAAACAAGATAAAAAGTAGCTGGTATGGCAATGCCATTTTTATGCATTTAAGACACCATTCAATATCAGTCACTAAAGTCAAAATCAACAAGCATTTCTACGCATGGTTCTAATACTCACAGAAGATCAAATCGCTGGAGTCTAGGGTTTATTCCGACCACAGTTGTATATTAGTATCTACAAATTTCTGAATCCAGTATAAATGTATAAATTTAAATATCCTGAAGAGTACATAAATTTCCAAATGGAACAATATTTGTTACCTTGTTAGCTTTGAGTAATTCCAGTTCAATTCACTATGATCCGAATAAGTTGAACTTTCCATCAAGGCCATAATCAAATGTTCAACTCTGTTGGCTAAGGAAGATTAAGCCAACAACACAATACAGTGAACAAAAAGTCCACTTGACTACACAACAAAAACTATAAAAAAATAGCTTTTATGATAAATATACAGAAAAGTATTGGACAAATTGCAGCAAGAGATTTGAGAATTTGTTAATCCAACAACACCTAATCGACTAATCAGAGTCAATGTTATTTCAAGTGGAAATGCTGTCTAACAGAACTAGCCTCTCATTTATTTATGTAAAGCTTGTTTAAGGTCACTCTTCCAAAGAAAACAATACTGATTCAAAGCAAGGTGGTCCATAAAACTCTACTCAAGTGAAAAGAAAAATCTTATAGTAAGAGTATACCATGCTGATGTATAGCCTCTGAACTTCGGCCTGAATGCGCCGAAAAATCTGTAGAACTGTTCTTGTGGTGTGCATCTCTAATACAAAGAGAAAGGGGTAAAAGAAATATGAAGCAACACAAATGACAACCACATAAGCCGGCCTCAATCCAGAAGAAAAGGGAATCTTTTTTTTTAATCCACCTTCCAGGACAGGTATGTTTTCAAAGCAAAGATTTCTTTTCTGCTTTATTGGGCTATAATAATAGCTTTAAAATAAAGCACATATCTTCACATTTAACACTGACTAACTGAATTTCCAATTAACCTGGCGATAACATATTTTTTTTGTCTCATGGTTATTTTTGGCGGGTCAAACTAGGGAGAAGGAACCTGTATATTTTAAAGAAAAAGCGACAAGACAGCTAAACATGACTCTTTAATTCACATCGATAAATATATTTCCTGCCACACTTTCAGAAGTAAAAAGTAACAAAGTGAAAAATGTAGCAGGTTAATGCCAACTGTTCTGAAGCCAACAAATGAGAGGGGGAAAAAGGCATAATCAACAATTATCGAACTTACAGGCCAACAACTTCTAGATCGCGGAGAGAAGGGAAGGCAGATAATGCTGTACTAAGAGCTGCATTATCCATCCTTCCAATATTGTAAAGGTGCATCCTCCTCAAAAATCCCCTTCCAATTAGAAATCAGAAAAAAAAAAGCCCACTTAAGATAATAGCTCGATTTCTTTGCCTATTACTTCAACCTATCCTTCGTACATACCGATTTATCCTAAAATTTCTCCTACCCCTTCAAAAAAGGGAAGGAGCTTTATGGGGGGTCGGGTTGCCACTCAAGCCCACGGTTCACAAAATACTATATTCTGATTATTTTCATAATAAAAACAACTCAAAAATAATGTGTTATGTAAACGGTAAACCCGCAAAATAACATTTTATATTCGGCAATCTCGGAACAGTAATATGCTCTGCCATTGCCAACAAACCTTTTTCTACTCACAGGACCAAACAGAAGAAAAGGGGAGTAAAATGAAAAGAGAAGTAATAATGACTAAAGAAATTAAAAAGTAAAAGATTCTGACTAGGAATTTACCCAGGAACACCTCCATTCTCACTCAAAGAGGTCAAATAAGATGTGGTCAGCCTAGACGTTTCGTTTCCAAGTCTAGATCTCTTATCAGTCCAAGAAGAACCAGATACATCCCTAGAGCTCATGGCAGTGTTCAAACCTTCTGTTGATGAACATTTACCAGCCACTATTCCAAAGTTTAAGTGACCTACACACAAATAAAAGTTTTTGCAGTAGAAAAGCACTTGACCGTGGATCAAAGAATTTACCAGAAAATAGACAAGTATAAAGATAAATTTATTCATAGAATAGAATATCGACATAAGCATCTTCTGAAAAAGGTTATGAACATGCTATATGAAAACACTTTCTACAGGCTATTAGAAATTTCTGATTAGTTAACAAGTTTCATATTGACACTTCTGCTAGTGGAACTGCATACTATATCCAGTATTACAATATCTATTAAAAGGACGAAGATCTTACGAATTTCAAAATCCACATATGCTCATTGCAGATTACTTCACTTATATAAAGTATAAAGAAAATCCAACTTTACGACTAAGCAGTACAAGAGAGTTAGTCAGTGGTAAGACTCTTCTTAACTCTATTCGACAGTGTGCAATTGTGAATGGTTAAGGTCTACAATTACGTTAATTTTAATATGCAATTCTTGACTTCGGACACCTCTTCACAAACAAAATGGCTAACGGATACTATTATTGTGTATCTGAAGAAAAAAAAACATTTTACTAAATTCAAGTTTACCTGCAAAACGTCAAGACCATGTAATCAAATATCCTAAGACCCATCGACGTGCCATACATATATTGAACACTTCTAGCCCATCATATTTTACTTGCTCTCCATCCACGGAACAGATACAATGCACACAGAGACAAGAAAAAAGTTATCTTGAGAACAAAAACGTGAATGAAAACACAGGACAGAAGGCACAAAGACACATGCACAATCTACCCATAAATTTATTTATTGTATCAATAGCATGAATATATTCGCACAATACAAATAATAATATTAAAACTTTTAGCAGCATATCCAATAATAAAAGAAAATATGAAACTCCTAACGAAGAATATGCAATTGTGCTTACACATTTAATATCATGTTTACTTTTATGAACCATAAGAAACCTAACCAAGCGACATAAGGTAAAACCATAAGAAACTATACCCATGTTGTCTATTTTTCTTTATTTTGGAAGTGAAATTGATAATACGTTCCCTAACAAAATAATTTTCTTTAAAATGATTATGAGCCAAAACCTAAATGTTGAAATATAAAAAGAATGTCACCTAACTTTGTTTCTGAACTAAAACCCACATATCGGATTTGAACCAATGATGTACGCCTTATGATGACGTTACTCTACCATTGAGTTAAAAGGGCCTTCAAGTTTTTAAACCATGGAAAGACTGAAAGGTTCTTTTTTTCGATTTATGTTTTCTGGCTCGTCAGTGACCTTGCTTGTAAAACAAATATGTAACAAACAATATTTTCCGGGCCTTCTATTCCAACAAAAAGATATTAAGGATAAAAGAAGGCATTCTAAGACCTACTGATCAATATTAAATATTTAGATCAAAGATGATTTACTCCCTGTAAGATCAGAGGGAAAGAGAAATGCATACTAACATGGTAAGACTGTGATGGAGATTAAACTCTTGCCACATAATAACAATTATAAAAAAAAGAAGAGAATTAACTGGCATGGCAATGTCATTTTTAGGCATTAAGACACCAATCAATATCACTACATCAGAAACGTCAAAGCCAACAAACATTTCTACACATGGTTCTTCATACTACCTGAAAATCAAGTCAATGAAGTCGCTTATTCCGATCACGGTTGTAAGTAATTTATCTATAAAATTCTAAATTCAGTATTAATGTATAAATTTTGAATATCCTTAAGGGTACAAAAATGTCCAAATGGAAGAATCTATTACCTTGTTCGCCTTCCTGGGCAAGTATGTTCTCCAAGCAAAATGTTCTTTTCTGCCCAATAGGCTAACAGCTATGAAATACATGAAAAAGTACAATCAACAAATACATTTGGATTAGATCATGCTAATGGCACTTCAATGCCAACAGTAAGGATCTGGGACCAACTAAAAGAAAGGTCAGACAATGGGAGATTTTAGAGCAAGTTCTGCTGAGAATCATAGCTGGTTTTGAGTATATAAAATTTGGGAATAAAATCGATATGTTCTTCCTAAAAAGATTTGTTTGGCTTAGAATAATTCTAAAATTTTATTTTATTCTAATAATTCTAATACTGTGTTTGAAAACGGGCCCAAATTCTGCGCAAGCCAAGACTGAAAAAATGGATTAAAGATAAACCAGTAGATCATAAGTTTATCTTTTTGTTGAGGGAATAGGAGACGACCTAGTTCCTGTTTGAGCAAATATTGGACTAAAACTTGGTTCGCCAATTGCAGGACCACATCTGCAACTGAAGCAAATAATTATCAGAGACCCGGAAGAAATAATACAGCATATTCAAACTAAATATAAGAGTGAATAAAATGCATAAAAAGGAGAACTTAACAAAGTCAAGAGAAAACCTTGATACTACAGGGGTATGACCATCGAAATTTGAATAAGCAAAAGCTGAATGAAGGTAAACAAATAACGTCTCATAAATAAACAAATCATAATACTGCTGACATTGAACTGTTGTCCTTACTAGTTATGCACGAATAGGCAATTCGAATTTTAAAAGGATTAGAACAAAGTGATCGCTGTTCTACAAGAAAGAATTTTACCCGCTAAATCATAATTATATTCCAATCCGACTGTTAAAATCTATATATTTTCTCATGTACAAGACCACACCCATAAGTTTTTCTCTACATTGCATTGAAGGTGAATGGGTCATATAAATAGAACCAGTGTACACTTTATACCAAATGAAAAAGTGTCGTATAAATACATACCAGATCTTAGATTGATGAAAGCATGATTTTTTCTCAATGGATAAGAGATAGAACCAAAATGCCAAAACATAGTAAAAAAATTCAAATGGTAAAAGATACAAAAGTTTGGAAAAATTATCAAGACTTCTCTTGCAACCAAATCCAATTTGAATAGGGCCCAAACGTTTGAAATTCAGGGAAGAAAGTTTCATAATTTCAATAAACAGTCTACTCACAAGATAGTGGTGTAGCGCAGCGGCATATCCTACCTGAGGTAACGTTTGCTGGTTTAGAAACCTCGTACCCTATCAGCTTTTTCCAAGGTAGCACACTACACATTAGATTACATTAGACCACCTGTTCATAAAAGCAAATGCCCATTTTATCCAAGGACGGGATACGGAAAAAAAAATTGTCAGTGAATAGATAGGAGAAAGCAATTATAATAACTAATAGAGGAGTTGATACAACAAAAAAGATATTACTCCAGGTTGGTTTCTCATTTCAAGTTGTGTTAGTTGTTTACTAAATAATCCAAGTAACAATTGTTTCTCTTCAACTATTGACTAGATGTTTGTTAAAAGACCTAATAATTACTCCCAGATCTAGAATACAGCAAGCAGTTTTCCCAAGTTTTGAAATTATCGGTGTTTCATAATAAGAGGGAAATTTTAAACCACTTAATATAAAATTATGCAGAAGTTTTCAAACATCTCATGGGAGCAAATTAGAGCATGGTAAATTGTGAAGAATCGAACCAAATTCCCATGCTCCTCTTTAGAAATTTGCAATTTTATCTTGTACAAAACAACAATCTTATGAATTGTTTATCCTGAAATCATATTCCATGATAAAATTATAAATATCAGCAAAAAGAGTTTGGGCTTTGTCAGAAAAATAAAGATACGTCACTAATTGACATGAACATGAAAGTTAAGTGATTTATCGTTTCTGACATGAAAGTTGGGTAATTTATTGTTTCTCCTAAACTGATTAACAATTACAAAAGGTCTAAATTGTTTAGGATGACATACCATACTTGAAGCCACATACATAACCTTCGTGACAGTGACACGAGCTGTATGAGCTAGTCCAGATCCGTATTCTGTCGAAATTCAATTTCCTACTAGGATAACTTGATTTTCTTTCGACCTATGAATGTTTGATAACAAAAGGTCGTCATCGAGTATAATTATAAGTTTAAGTCAAATTTATATTCAATTATTAAATTCAATAGGATTGTCGTACTTCAGTGAACTGATTTTCATTCAAAAGTTGTTCAATGAACTCATTTACCTTTTTATGAGCATATGTCCTTCAGTAAACTGATTTTATTGGCACATTGATTTGTAAATGATAATGAAAAGATCCAGTACAACTTTATGTGATAAGTCCAAAATATGTCACTTAAACTCCAACAATTAATAGAGAATAATACTAGAATTTTCACTTAATACGAATTTTCCGTGTAATAAAGAGATAGACTAACCACCAAGATCCTCTATTACCTTGTGCTGCAACACCTATAATACAAATTATATTCTGGGTCTGATGCTCGCCCTTCCCTGTTAGAAATATCCGGCTGGAAGATATACACATACTATCTTAAAAGGGAAAAGTCCAGAAGTCCTATAAATGAACCAATCATTACTAAATTGCAAATACAATAAGCTTGAGAAAAATGGGGGAAACCAAGAGCAATTTGCGGTGTATGTTTCTTACCAAATGTCTCAGGAGCTTAAAGTCCCCATCGACGACTGCAGTTAAAATCCGTGAAACTTCTGTCTGCATATAATCATACTACCACATTTCTGTTTTATTGGGCTATAATAATACTTTTAAAAAAAAGCACATATCTTCACATTTAACACTGATTAACTGAAAATTCCCAATTAACCTGGCGATAACATTTTTTTTTGTCTTATAGTTATTTTTGGCGGGTCAAACTAGGGAGAAGGAACCTGTATATTTTAAAGAAAAAGCGACAAGACAGCTAAAGAGGACTCTTTAATTCACATCGATAAATATATTAAACTAAACTGATCTAGTCATACTATTGTTTCGTCAAGAAAACATCAAATGCACAGGGTACCACTCTTCGAATCAGTGAGGGAATAGAAGTGAAAAAAAATGTTTAACGAATTCAGAAGTCTAGAAGATCATCTAGGGATTTTTAGTTTATGGAATAGCATGGGATGTTCCTTTAACAGAAGGATGTTAACCCATGAAACTTGAGAGATTGGGCTCACATTTGGCAAGGAAAGCTAGCAACTTTACACCATGTCTGGTGGCATATTTACCGAAATAACAAAGCAATGATATGTTCAGAAACACACCTTAACATGTATGCGAACTTTGCAGTCATGCAATTTGAAGCCTTTTAATGCTAAAGAGGCTACATGAGGACAGTTTTTCACAAGATCACGGCAGGTCGCCATTTGCAAACTATCATCACTTCCTTCAAAATTAAAGTTTGAGCAAGTGAGGTACCATCCCAGAAATCTAAGATTTACAAGGAAAATGTTCAATGACTACTGAAAAAGAAAATACCATTTCCTGAAGATTTAAAATGCAAACGCTCAATCAAATGGCAATTTATACTCACATATTCCAACATCGAGCTCAGTTCAACATGGCTGTCATGAAAGAAAGTTTCACAGGAGTTTACACATGCAGGTGAAGGCAGAAGAAGACAAGGTAGACAATAATATATCCTTTCAACCATATGCATGATTCAAAAATGGGAATATATAAAAGAGAAAAATTAATTATCCCCGTCTAGTGTCTATCAGCATCCTTAATTAGGATTTTGTGTTCAATGTCTTCAGGCTCTAATAGCAACTGTAAAAGCATTTTAAGCAATCATTATTCTTTTCTAAGATACTACATTTTAACCGTTTCTTCTTTCTAATCTTCAAATAGATAATCACACAAATAGGTGACCACCAGGAAACAAAATCATTATTTAAACCTTCTAGTTGCTTACATTATTCTAGTTGCTTAACGCATCAAAGAAGAAATTGCGAAAAGAACTAAAATTCAGGGAACTATCTGGTTCTAGCAAAATAATAAGCGATTTAAATGAATATTATGGAAAAATTGCATGAATTCAGACATAAAATGACCATAGCATGAAGTCGGCTGGGAAAAAAACTGATTAAATATATTTCCTGCCACACTTTCAGAAGTAAAAAGTAACAAAGTGAAAAATGTAGCAGTTTAATGCAAACTGTTCTGAAGCCAACAAATGAGAGGGGGGAAAAGGCATAATCAACAATTATCGAACTTACAGGCCAACAACTTCTAGATCGCGGAGAGAAGGGAAGGCAGATAATGCTGTACTAAGAGCTGCATTATCCATCCTTCCAATATTGTAAAGGTGCATCCTCCTCAAAAATCCCCTTTTCCAATTAGAAATCAGAAAAAAAAAAGCCCACTTAAGATAATTGCTCGATTTCTTTGCCTATTTCTTCAACCTATCCTTCGTACATACCGATTTACCCTAAAATTTCTCCTACCCCATCAAAAAAGGGAAGGAGCTTTATAGGGGGTCGGGTTGCCACTCAAGCCCACGGTTCACAAAATACTATATTCTGATTAGTTTTCATAATAAAAACAACTCAAAAATAATGTGTTATGTAAACGGTAAGCCTGCAAAATAACATTTTATATTCGGCAATCTCGGAACAGTAATATGCTCTGCCATTGCCAACAAACCTTTTTCTACTCACAGGACCAAACAGAAGAAAAGGGGAGTAAAATGAAAAGAGAGGTAATAATGACTAAAGAAATTAAAAAGTAAAAGATTCTGACTAGGAATTTACCCAGGAACACCTCCATTCTCACTCAAAGAGGTCAAATAAGATGTGGTCAGCCTAGACGTTTCGTTTCCAAGTCTAGATCTCTTATCAGTCCAAGAAGAACCAGATACATCCCTAGAGCTCATGGCAGTGTTCAAACCTTCTGTTGATGAACATTTACCAGCCACTATTCCAAGTTTAAGTGACCTACACACACATAAAAGTTTTTGCAGCAGAAAAGCACTTGACCGTGGATCAAAGAATTTACCAGAAAATAGACAAGTATAAACATACATTTATTCATAGAATAGAATATCGACATAAGCATCTTCTGAAAAAGGTTATGAACATGCTATATGAAAACACTTTGAAAACACTTTCTACAGGCTATTAGAAATTTCTGATTAGTTAACAAGTTTCATATTGACACTTCTGCTAGCGGAACTGCATACTATATCCAGTATTACAATATCTATTAACAGGATGAAGATCTTACGAATATCAAAATCCACATACGCTCATTGCAGATTACTTCACTTATATAAAGTATAAAGAAAATCCAACTTTACGACTAAGCAGTACAAGAGAGCTAGTCAGTGGTAAGACTCTTCTTAACTCTATTCGACAGTGTGCAATTGTGAATGGTTAAGGTCTACAATTACGTTAATTTTAATATGCAATTCTTGACTTCGGACACACCCACAACAAAAATAATCAGAAACAGAAAATAACAACAAATGGTACCCATGTAACCTGACCAGCTAGAGTGACCATTGTACATTTTACCATCAGTTCATGCTTAATTGCATTTTATATGCGGCTTAAAAGGAAAAAGGAGCATAAGGATATACACGTGAACTCTTACCTGAGACTTTTGGGATTTTCTGTAGTTAGATCAATATTGGAGAAGCACAGAGGATCCTCAGCACATTTCCGGAAAAATAAACATGTGACTGCAGCGTATCCATCGTAGCGAAAATCTAAGAACCAATAAAAGAGCGAAATTCGCTAACAAAGACGAGGAACCTTCATTTCAACTTCTAATTTTGTAAAAGAGTGAAAACAGAGCCCAAACTTCTGGCCCGTCCGATCAAATCAGTCTGGTCTAAATCGAACGGCGTAGATTCGACGAAGCTATCGAAGGATACGCCTGGAGAAAGAAGTGAGTCTTCGGATAGAGAGAGAAACGATTCTAGAAGATGACTCGTAGGGTCGGGTTGCGAAACCCTAGGGGAGGAGCAACAAGGCCGTTTCGCCATTAGAGAAGGAGCTATATTGCTAAATAATGTCTTTTTTTTCTAATTACAGTAAATTCAGTGATATATATATAAGGGTAAATACAAATAACTTGAACTATGGGTCATTTACAAATAGCCCTACAGTAACTATCACTTCTTACAATTAGCCCCCAAAAACTATCAAGCTTTTCTAATTAACTCTCAATGTCAACTTTAAAAAGTTAAAGCATAACGATTCGATTATATGTCTTGGTTGTTTTCTCACTTTATTATGAACACTTATTCACTATTCATTCATATCAAGTAATTTTTTTATAGAATATAATTCTTTTTAGCTATTGTCACTAAAATAATATTTTTTCATATGGAACCTAATATGATGGCCTTTTTACTATAACTATTATCTTAACTCATGTGCATTAACAAAGTACATATATCAAACAAATAATTTTGTAAGACGAACAGATTAATAAAAAGTTATGTCATTTTAAAGATGGATGTTGGGTTAATTGAAATTTTTTGATAGTTTGTGGGATTAATTGCAAGAATTCATAGTTTATGGGGTCTATTTGAAAATGACCCATAGTCCCATAAGGGAGAGTGACACGTGGAGTTTGGTGATTGGGTGAGGGAGGGAGAGAGTAACGCGATTACGTCACTCCTACGTTGAAAAGCGCGTGACAACCCATCCAAAAAGCGCCACTACATGTCAATTTTATTCTTGTTTATGCATATCATAATTAGTGGGACCTTTTCGCTAGTATATTTTCCCTTAAATAACATTTCCTATTTTAAGGTGGTATTGGGCCGTCCATATATCGATTTGAGACAGGAGGACCGTAAGTGCAACGAGCCAACGACAAATCTAAGCAGTATTTCCAAAATACAAATGAAAAACTCAAATCCTCGCCAATATTAAGTTACTCGGTACTATTTTTATAATGTTAAAACGGTAATATTAGAGTTTCTAAGAGATGTTAAGATCGAAATATCACCACAGTCGATGTCTCGAGTCTCTTGTCCAAGTTTAAAAAAAAAGAAAAAAGGCGATGAATCGATAGAGTCCGACTCCCATTTTGTCTGGGTTGAACTCTTTCAGTTTTTAGGTAAATTTTGTAATTCCATAAAACTTTTTACGTTACATTTTGCAATTAAAAGAAGTTTTAAGTTTTTATATGTTATAAAAGTAAATAAACTTCTTTTAAATAAAAGGAAGTCTTAAAAAATCGTATTGCTAATTAACATATACAGAAGCCATACATGCATATAACATATATATACATCTATCTTTTACTTGTACTGTAATTTGATCTTCAATGCCTATCCAGTGTTATATATCCCATGTTTAGTTTCGGTCTGGGGTATCACTCTATGTTATAATGTGTTTTGAAATTTTATAAATCGTAATTTTTCCCGTCTCAACTCCAATAATCAATTCCTTAGATGAGAGTTCAATTCGAGAGTTTGATTCATTAGATATGCCTTAAACAAACCAAATTTTCTAAAACTAGTTTGTTTTTTCCTGTTTTTTCAATTCTAACGCTAAAGTTTAGACAAACCTTTTATCGCCGAATAATCAGCAACAAACCGGGATTTTCGAACAATGCTTTTGCCTACAGGGCCGAGAAGGAACTAGGCGGAGAGCAACCTTCATTTTGACAAAAAACTGATAAAAAAGTAAATTGCACTACAAAACTTCAAAAGAACAAATACGTCTAAAGAGACAGATTCTTCAGTGCAATACACTTTTTTCAACAATTCATCATTTACCTAGCATCGAAAATTTCTAAACCAGACAACATTTAAAACCGTCTTAACATGTTTTTTCAGGCAGCTTAAAACCAATCAAGTTACATCAGAAACTAAAATACCAGGTAAGAGGGTTTTAGCAAATGGTAAGAGAGAGTTATAAGATAATCCTAAAAATGAAAAAAAAAAACTTTGCCGCCAAAACATCTTTACAGTTAATGTAACTCCTTTTTTTTTAACGTAGCTCTTGCTTCAAGTGACTAGATTTAGCCTAAAAACAAACACTTGCCGATGTCTCTGAATAAAAGTTTCATATCTAAGGTCAATAGCAAATATCCACCAGTTTTGACTTTTGAGAAACTATTATGACGACAAAGTCAAAAGGTAAATTTTTGAAATTCGGTCTGCCAGTTATTTCCTGCTTCGGTGCTTCAAAAGTTGAGCTTCTACCATTTCATGTTTTTCATTGCTTGAAGAAGCAGATTGAGAGAGTAAAAAAAAAACATCTTAAGCTCTAATGTAAAACCTAAACAAGCATTGATGTAAAATGGAAAGAGCAATTCTTTTTATCAGAGAGGATAGTATTCAATGAAAACAAGGTAAAACTATAAGAAAGGTTACACCCATATTGAGGTAGAGAAAGAAGTTAGACTACTCTGTTTCATGTTTCTGGAAAAAAGATCAAACCAAAGTTTTTGTTTCCAATTACAGTTTCCCTCTTTACTCATATTCTAAAAACCAAGCATATAAACAATAAGCATTTTGTTCTACATAATCGTAAACAATTTTTTTGAGGAAATCTTGTTTCAGCGGAAACATGAGGAAAAAGAGGGGATGCGTGTATATGGCGTTAGGTGATATTTTAATCCATATCAAACCAAAAAATACATACTTCGTATTTGGTGTATTATTGATAATCACATACTTTATATTCATAGAAGCAAGAACCCGGAATTGAGGTACAGAAAATCTCATATTTCCTTTTCTGTTTTCACTTATATACCACAAAAAGTTGTACTCCCAGACTAGGTGTTATGGGTTTGCTGGTGGGAAATACTTGAAAAATCGGACACGTTGAGTAAAAAGTTTTCTATTTTGAAAACTTAAAACAAATAAAGACTTACAAACCTGACGAGGCCCTTCAGATCCAGCAGATATATTACGTCAAAAAACAAAAAATACATGTAAATGGAGTGTAAGACTCTCTGATCCACTTTAGGAAAGAAGGAAAGGAAGACTAAAGACAAATGTTTTAAATCCAGGCACCACGATCGACACTATTTTCAATAATTTTGCAGTAACATAAATACAAACCGGCTATCTTTTTCAAAAGAGATATAACAAAGGTTCACAAACGATTGAAGAGAAAAGAAAATAAAAAGCAAATAATGAATTCTGGTGGAAATATAAATTTAAAATTAAGAGAATTTAAGCCTTAAACGGATTAAGAACCACTACAAAGAAAGTTTACTCTTAAAATTTTCTTTTCTTATATTTTCAAAAAAAAAAAAAAAAAACTAAATTCGAAGCAGCATGTATATCAAAGACTCTGTGACTGCACTGTCAACCAGAATTGGATAACTAAGATCTCTACGAATTAACTAATTGATCTTCATGTATGATATTTTACTTACCTACCATTTCTTCGGAAGGTTTTTGATTACCTCTAATTGTACAAGGACAATATTTTCACAGGTTACTTTCAATATGTGCGCATTGATTTCAAAAAAACTGTATTTTAAGAGTATATTAAGATCTTGTAACAAATGCTAAAGCCAACTCATTCAATCTTTTCCATACAATAAAAAACAAAATAAACACATATCTGAGCATAGCACGTGCCAAAATAAAGAATAAAAGACACATGTTTTTTAGTTCCTTCAAACTACGGTGTATGAGTGTATGTCTTTTGCCTTGTCGTTATGATGAGAAATAGTATTATTGCGTTTCCCAGTAGTAGCTACATCTCAATACATAAACCACTTTATTAGCACTAGTACTAGCACTCACAAGTATGTTTTTGCACAAGGATAGTCCACATGCAATATACATAACTTCCATAAAACATGATAAATACCCAAACAAAACAAATAGATTAAAAAAAACGCACCTATAATCCTTATTCCAGGCAAAACCAGGTAGAGCAACAGTGTAGCTGTCTTCCTTGTACTTGTACGATTTCTAATCCCAACACCAATGACGGTAGAACTTCATCGATCTGAGAAGTACAAGAAAAACTAAGAATTTGGAAAAAAAAATTAGAATTTGGAAACATCAGTAGCGTCAATAAATCTCAATATTACTCAGATATAAGGTATAATCCACGGATCATGTCAAGATTCCATATTTTGATTGATGGTTCCATACCACCAACTGCTCCCTGCCAAAAGAAAAAAGCAGGTGAATTTTTGTTTAAACTAAATTTCCCAAAATGCATCAACTTTAGACTAAAAATAAGCTTATATTCCCAAAAGACAACTC
Organism: Primula vulgaris; assembly: GCA_963920805.1. Taxonomy (NCBI): domain Eukaryota; kingdom Viridiplantae; phylum Streptophyta; class Magnoliopsida; order Ericales; family Primulaceae; genus Primula; species Primula vulgaris. The sequence continues at coordinate 12,634,569 of OY987216.1, read as the reverse complement.
ACTGTCAATTGGACAATTTTAATTTGCAACTTTCCAAGTAACAGTATTTATACATTACTTGCAAAATAGCCTATTATAAAAAAGCACTACATAGAAGTATAACAATTACCAACACCATACAACTGTATGCACGTCTTCACATATCAAATTAATTTAACTGCATAAATGGGACTAAAACCGATATGAGAAAATTACTTTTGCTACATAACTTCTAATAAAACAAATCTACTCAATAAAATTGATGGTCTGTGATTATTGAACGAATGCTGGCATTTGCAACAAACCACAAGTTCAACAATTCATGCTACACATACCCGGTTAAAAAAGGTTTCGAGTTCAAACAACATAGATAATTTTCTGGGTACCTGATAACCAACATAGTATTGTAAGAAAAGCAAAACACCATTCCAGCAAAAAACAGGTAGCAATATACATAAATTATTCGTAAAGCCAAAACATATAATGCAGACCTATTTGTAATGGGGATGGTGTGATGTACTCGGTTCTACCTTGACAAAACTGTGAAAAACGACTCAAAAAATAGTATAAATTTAACGTAACACAACAGAGAACATGTGTTTGGACCATCGAAGTGGTAATAACTCCTATGTTTGCTTTTTAGTTTCCCTTACTCGAGGGAACACGGAAATTACCCTATCGATGTATTAAAAACAAGTTTCTTCAACGTGCCTCTAAGAAGAAATTAAAACATCATTGCTAGGAGAAAGTTTAAACTTCACTTACTGACAAATAAGAGAATATCTTTTGGTTCCTTCAATGCAACTCCATTGCATTATCCAATAAATTTCGATTCAATTAAAAGATACACACCAGGTAACTGCTCTCTTTGTACATGTGATTTACATGTATCAGTGTAAGAAATGAACGAGACAGCGTTTCAAACCTACAAGTTAATAATAAAAAGGCCAAAGTACACCTCTAACATATACTCCTATATTTTATTATTCTCCTAAAATAATGAACAATTTAAATGTCGGCCCATGTCAGAACAGAAAGCAGGCTTCGCGATTTCACAAAATACCTAAAATTGATTCGTGGAGGAAAGTAAATTATTCGAGAAATCGGACCTCAGGCACAGTAAAGCACAACACTAAAAACCTAAACTCAGCATAATAGTTTGCTAATGGAGAACCATACAAAACAGTATAGTACCACAGTCACAAGCTGCAAACTTAAACAAGTGAGAATTAAAACCAAAAGACGGTCCGAAATTCTAATCTTTATCTCAACCGATGAGAATATATATATATATGAAGAGTACATTGAAACCAGTCAAAACATAGAAGACTATAAAAGCCTTTAAACCGGTATCATTTTTGAAAAAAAAACAGCTTTTGGAAAGAAAAAAATTTAATCATAAGTTTCCATAACTAAGAAAACTCGTGTGATGTTCTGTTCTATAAAAGAAACCTTGTAAAACAAAAGTTGAAGAAACCCATTATTGGAGTGAGAAAAAATTCAAAGTACTTTTTTATGGATTAAAGTCCCTTATCGGATTTGAACCGATGACTTACACTGTGTGATGACGTTATTCTACCGCTGAGCTAAAAGGGCCTTGAAGTTTTTAAGACAGGAATAAACCAAAATTATTTGTTTTCTAACCTTATATTTTCTGACTTCGTTTTGGATCTACAAACATGTAAAACAAACAAGTCTTTTGGATCCTTCTCTTCTCAGAACCTTATATGTTGGTTTGGAGCTGTATGGTGATCTGTGAGACAATGAACTAAAAGTAAATATTACTCCAATAAAAGTTTCACTTCTTGGTTAGAAAGTCTAGAACAGCCTAATACCTATTCGTTTAAACTTGCGACGAAATCTGAACCGCCATTTCAAGGACAGCCTCTGCAACTGAAAAGCAAACAATTAACATAAAACCTGGAGAATATAGACTAAAAAGAAGACTAAAGGAGATAGATTAAACAAAGAACATAGCGTAAACGAGGAAAACCTTGATTCTCTGTTCAGAATCAGCAAACAGAACAACTAATGGTAGATTGCCCCCCAAAGATTAAAGAATTTAAAAAGATTCCAAATAAATTCTCGTAACAAAAAGCTTCCAGATAAAAATAAATTCAACACTGATGAGAATGAATGATACACAATTTCTTTTCAGAATAAATTCAAGTTCATTAAACTAGTTAACTGCTATCTTTGCCATTTCCCTGAGGAGAAATAACAAACTAGTCAGCAAGCGACTAGTTTCTTAAGCCTGGGCAATTCCGGATTTTAAAACGACTGTAATAAAGTGAACATAGCTCCATAAAGAAGCATAGCCCACTTTATCATAGTAAACAGCTTATGTTTTCTATTTGCTCAAATGCAAGAATGGACCTGCGTTCTTCTCTCCATGACCCTAGTGGCTTACTGGGTAACAGTAACAAATAGGTAAAGAGAAAAAACATATGAACTCTAAGGTAGAAAATTGAGTCAAATTCGTACTTTCTTACTAGTCTTTAAGAGACGGAAATAAGAATAAGAAAAATGTCATCTTAGTTTCTGCTTTGTTGTGTTTGATAGCATGTGCAAAAGAAGGATTCCGTTTTCGTATCAGAATGCTATGAAAAAAAGTTGTATACAAGTAATGCTTTAAATCTGGCAAAAACATAATGAGGAAAAAAGGGAATGGTATACCTGTTAGTTGTGTCATTAGACTTTTAGATCTCTATCAAACAAAGATAATGTACTGTATTAGGTTTGGGGAAAATAGGGAATATTATCTCTGTAGCAATCCAAGGGAAATATACTTCAGCTACAAACACTCGACTAAAATAAATACAAGGAGGCAAGTTTTTCCCATTATTGAATTATTGCCGACCTTGCAAACAGAGGACACTTCAAAATTCATCTTTCATGTACCAAAAGGAAAATCAAATATAACTGGAAATTTTCAATATGAGAGACTCCGGTATGCCTATAGTATAACTGTATAAGGCTTGATGTTAATATAGGAGTATTAAACAGTAAAAAAGCATCTTCATTCGGAACAGAAAATCTACTCGTTACTTTTCTGTTAAATATATATATATATATATCCAATGCAAATAAAGAAGTATCCTAAAATTAAGGAATTACCGTGAGAATATTAATTCGCAACATCAGCACATTGCAGCTGTGCTGGCCTCCAAAATACCGCTCTAATATAAAATTAGCATTTCCTTCATAATAGTATCCTTTCTCCCCCACAATCTTTCTCTTAGTCGCTGGAGCCTCTGATCACCCAACGCATGACATGATGAATCACCAATTTCAATAAAGGGAAAGAAAAATAATCACTCTCCTAATTCGTAGCTAAAGAAATATTTCAACTAAATTAGCATGGGACGATAAGGAATAACAATTCTAAGAATGTGGAAGTAATCCAATACCAATGAAGATTTAATTATAATCCGTTTTAAAACCCGAGAGGCCAAATTCACATAACCGAACTAATTCAGATCCCCTCAAATCTTATCCCTTGCCAGTAAAAAAAACAAAAACAAAAACTATCAATGACAGAGCATAAATATTACCAAATAAATTCTAGAGCCCTGGTGTTCTAATTATAAATGATACACACAATGCATATACGTTTATAGCTACATCTTCACCTCTTCGATTTTTGTAATTAAATCCCGATGGGTTCCTTTAAAGTGGTTTGATTTGTCTGAATGGTTTGCAAAAGTGCAAGGACACGATAAATAAACCAACACATTCCTTAAACAACGGAAAATAGAAAAGAAAAACGCAAACTCAAAAATCCCAGCAAAAACAATAAAATTACATTCATTAAAGCATTACCGTAAGCAGGTAAACCATAAATTACTGGGATGTTACAGTAAAATATAACTCCTCTGATATGATTAAACAACTATGACTAGAATATTTTCAAGTCAACCACGCTTAACATATAAAATAATAAGATGCAAAATCACTAATCGAAAAGAATTCTATTCAAATAACATGAACGAGGCTTGAGCGAGCAAATAGAATGCTACGATAAGTTATTCTCAGTCATAACAAGAGAAAGAAAACTATGAAATACGCATACAACTGGCAAACAGTCCAATGATTTCCAAAAAATTAACAGTTTACGGTAACTATGAATATACGTCAAGTCTACAGGATCGAAAAGTTGTTACAGAAAGAAACAATTCCCACGATTATTGGGCAACAATTTAATTGTTGTGATGATACAGTAAGGTACAGCTATGACTAGAATATTTGCAGTTCGGCTTAATTATAATTGGATAAAACATCAGAAACCAACATTTTAATTCAAATAACACGAAAATTGAAAACGGGTGCATAAACCTAAGCTAGCAGCTAGACTGCAATAAAAAATATATTCTAAAGGATCAGAAAACAATTAAACACACAGATAACTGGAAACAAACAACAATTTCCATAAAAATCAACAGTAAAGAGTGATTACTAATATCTGTTCTTCTAAAAAGTTCAAACGTTGATAAAAAAATAAACTTTGGATTAAACGGTAAGAGATAACCTGAGCTAACAAATAGAATGCTACAATATTAAGTTATTCTCAATTGTAAGAAAAAATATTAAACAATGAAATGTACATATAACTAGCAAAAATATAGTAATTCCTATAAAAATCAACACAGTAAATAGTGATTACGAAAAAGTAGCTCAAGCTAATTAACAATAAAAAAGATTGTAGTCGTAAACAGAATTATGTAAAAGAGAATAATAGGTCAGACACCAGGAGAATGTAAAGCAACAAAGTAAATCAAGTTGCGTACTTATAATAGTGAGATTTAGTTTTCTGAATTTCGTACCAGATAAGGAGCACAATTGCTGCATTTCTGGGTTAATAAAACTGCTCTTCGCAAATCCTTGTATTCTGTTAACCTGATTCTCCAGGCAAAGGATTGTTGGATTAGACTCGACTACAGCAAGCCAAAAAAGTGAAAGTAAGCAAGTGTTAAATAAAGTATAAATAGATACTGACCAGCGTAAGTGAATATATTTGCAAAAGTCCTTGAACCTCGAAACAAATAGAAGCATATCATTTAGGGTGTTTGCAGCTCTAAAATCAAACATGCATGAGTTTTAAGAGAAAAAACCATGCTAACTTCAACAACAATCACTAAGAAACATAACATTCAACAAAGTCTTACGTAAAAACATATCATTCAATAAGAAACATATCAATCAATAAAACAGTGTTACGTAATGTACGCAGCAAGCCAAAAAAGTGAAAGTAAGTAAGTGTTACATAAAGTATAAATAGATACTGACCAGCGTAAGTGAATATATCTGCCATCTTTACAATTGAACATGTTCATTAGCACTAAGGACAAAAGATATAGCATATAATATAAGTTATCTAGAAAACTGATAACAAAACGAAATACGTCTCCAAATTCTCCAAATATATTACGAAGTTTAAATCAAACAAATCGTGATTTCAATATACAGATCAATCATATTATCAGGCAAGTCTGTTTTTTACATGGAAAGAATAAAAAAGAGAGAATATGACTGATGAATCATAAAAGCAGTCTAGGTAAAAATTTACTGCAATTAAATTTGTTAATTGATGACTGGAAGATCAATCAAATTAGTACAACGGAATTCGCAAGGGAGAGTTAAAAATTAGATAATTTGAAAGTGTGAAGAAGTAACTAGTCAAGACAAATATGAGTCGGATTTGAGCCCAATATCCACAAAGCATAAAATGCAGAACAGTAAGGCAATGATGGTGCATTAAAATTACAAGAGATATTTCTAATGTCTTAGGGATTTTAATAATAAAAGATAGCAACTCGTTCTATATGTTTTTTTTAGAGAATATTACATCCCCAATTTTTAATATTTTAAGTAAATCTCAATAAATTCCTCCAAACTGGTCTGATTTGTCCAAATGAATAGATCCCTACAGTTTCTAATATCGAATAAATAAAGCAAAATAAAACTCAAAAATCCAACAAAAGAATTAAAACTTAACTCATTAAAGCAAAGACGTCCACCAGATATTATTGGGATGTTACTCATTAAAACTTTTTTCGGGTCGGTTTCGGTTTACAATAAAACTGAACTGAAAAAAACCGAAAAATCGGAAAAACCGAAAAAGACTGAAAAACCAAAAATAAAACCAAAAAAAACCGAACCGGACCGATACAAACCGGTTCGGTTTGGTCCAAAAAATAAAAGGACCGAAACCGAAAAAAACCCAAAATAATTGTAATCGGTTCGGTTTGGTCCAATTAAATACCCAAAACAGTTAAGTTGCAAAGAATTAAATACCCAAAATAAATTAATTAGGGTTTTCAAAACACTAGATGGATCTAATTACTTCAGACAAAACACCATATCGAAATCAATTTAAATAGCAATAAGAGAAACCAATTTCAATGGATACAAATTAATTAGGGTTTTCAATCTAATTACTTTACGGAAAACAGGAACTAGGTCGAAATAAATTAAACTTGCAATCAAGTACACAAAATCAATCAGTAGAAACCCAAAATCAGTAAAAGGTTGAGTTGCAATTAAAAACCCAAAATCAATCGGTAGAAACTAATAAGTAAAGCAGATCTGAATTAAATTCACATAAAAACGTAAACAAGCAAAAGACAGAAATCGAATCAATCTAAATAAAAACCCTATAATAAAATAAAATAAGAATATAAATAAACAGGGGATGATAAAGAGTGGGTTGAGTATATAACCTTGCGAAGAAGTATCTCTCGCTGACGAAGATGAATCGTCTCCATTCTCCACTGCGGGTATATATATATATATATAGAGAGAGAGAGAGAGAGAGAGATGGAATAATAAAAGAGAAATTATGAGGAAATTAATGAGAGAAATATGAGCAGGCTAATAGTTATATAGAGAGAGGGGGTGAGAATGTTACCGTTTGGCAAATACAAGTCGGTTGCTGCCTGCTTTTTTAAATTAAAAAATTAAAAATAACAAAAAAAAATGTGATTAAAAAATTACTATATGTTAAAAAAAAGAATTGACATTTTCCCACTAAATAAATATATATAATTATCATTTCCCAACTAAATATATATATATATATATATACACATAAACATATTCAACATATAACCAAATAAAATATACTAAGTTTATTTGTATATATATTAAATTGTTATATATATCAAAATATACATCAATATATACATAATAAATATATATTTAAACATATAAAAACATAAAACCAAATAAAATATACTAAGTTTATTTGTATATATATTAAATTGTTATATATATCAAAATATACATAATAAATATATATTTAAACATACAAAAACATAAAACCAAATAAAATATACTAGATCTGTATATATTAACATATAAATTCATAAATATATATACTAAATCTACGTATATATAAATATATACATCATATCATACTATTAATATAAGCAGACCCAAGAAAAGTTGAGGCTGCCCAATTTTGCACAAATTTTCCAAAAATACCCCTACCCTATTTTAATAATTACCAATATATATAATCTAATTAATTAACTATTTGTCTTCATTATATTTTTCTAATTACGGATGTACCCTAAATTAATTAACAATTCATTTTAACCTCCATAACTATAATAAATGATAACAAATTTGAATATTATGTTAAAAATAAAATATATTACGAGATTTATGTCATTACGCGTCTCACACGCAACGCGTGGGTAACTTTTACTAGTATATATATATATATATATATTGATGTGTGTATATGTATTTATATAGATATACATATATAATTAACCAACCAACCACCACCCCAACGGCCAGTCGCCGCCCCCACCCACCGTCCTACCGCCGTCGCCCCTAGCCCGCCGCCATTACCCCACCAGATCTCTCTCTATATATATATATACTAATGTATTTATATATGCAAACGTATTTATTTTTAGTTTTTATTAAAATAGGTAGATTTATGTATGTATATATGTCTGTAGAGTGGTGTATGTATATATGTAGATTTTTGTATGTATGACGGGGGGTGAGACTTTTATTTTTTTGGTTTTTTTTTTGTTTGTAGTGTGAAATTACGCTATTACCCTTATTTTTAACAGAAAAAACTAGTGTTGGGAAAAAACTGAAATGGCTCTAACGACGTAAAAAAGTGGACAGAATAAACTAAATTGCTCTGATTTGGTTAGTACAGTGCCTAAATTGGGAATTTTCATATTACAAGTTACATTTCGTTAAAGGCGATAGTACAGTCTACTAATTGAAGATTAACCCTTCAAAAATTGGTATATGTTAATTTAATACAATACAACATTAACGTTTTATTTGGTAATTGGTTGTTTTGGCATAAAATAATTACATTTACGAGATAGATAATAATCATTAGTTCAATCATAGCTGATCAAACGTTTTTTAACAGCCGTATAAATTTGTGCGGGCATTCAAAACTTTATCGAGTTTCTTTTAGTTTCGGCATAAAACTTTATAAAATCAACTGCAAGATCATACTTATTATTACAAATATTCATCTTGCATAAGTACAAAACAAAACCATCTCAAATAATAGGTCTATATTTTCTTTTAAGTTTATTTCAATTATTTTGTCATACTTAACTTAATTAAAAATTCATTCTCACTTGCAATTATAAATAATAAGTATAACTAGGGATGGCAGAATTTCGGGTTTTGGCCCGACCCGACCCGGTACGGATTGGATAAAAGTGCAGGATTATTTGGGTCGGGTTGGATTGATTTACTTTGCACTTTTGTGCAACTTTGTGCAAGTTACAAATAAGTTCATATTTCTATAGGTATCACTTTTTAATTATTTATTTTATTTACCAATGGAAAAAAAACACATAAAATTATATAAAATGCAAAAAATCACATAAAATTATAAAAAATGAAAAAAATCACATAAATTATAAAAAATGAAAAAAATGAAAAAACTCACAAAAAATAAAAAAAATAACAAAAAAATTATAAAAAATGAAAAAAATCACAAATAATCACAAAATTTTTAAAAAATTACAAAAAAAATAAAATAAATTATAAAAAATGGAAAAAATCACAAAATATTATAAAAAATAAAAAAAATCACAAAAAATCACAAAAAATCACAAAAAATGAAAAATAAATAAAAAAATCACCAAATTTTAAAAAAAGTACAAAAAAAATAAAAAACTACAAAAAGTAAAAAAAAATAAAAAAATAAAAAATAAAAAATTACAAAAAAATTCCGGGTCAAACGGGTCGGGTCGGGTTATGTGCGGATTGATGTGCGGATCGGGTCGGATCGGGTTTCAAGAAACCCGGCCCAATTGCCATCCCTAAGTATAACCATAATTTATTTTTACCAAATGTGTAAAAGATGTTAGTTGAAAATTAATTGAAAGGCTTAGACTAAAGGAATTTCCGACTAACCAATGATTGAAAATTAATTTGCCGGCAGCGACACAACCATGGCAGTCATCTTCTTCGACGATGAACTCGGATATTTGCGCAGTCTCAAGCTCTCTCTCTTCCAATCCCCATGTTTCTCTCTCTCCTAATATATATATGTACATAAATAAATATATGTATGTAACATATGTATGTATATACATACACACAATGGGCCCACGTCATCGCCGGAGAAGATGTTCGTCGACGGGGAAGCAGCGACTGTGGCGGAGATATCTCTCTCTTTATCTGTATATATATATCGGGAAAAAGATGGACTACAACTGTAATTTCCAAAACTTTAACTAAATTACAGAATTGTCCATTTGTTCTGAAATTTTAAATAATTAGTCCTCCAACTAGCTAAATAGATTTATTGAGTAATTTTGTCCCGAATGCATATAATAATAACTCAAAATTACTCTAACTGTTTTTAAAATTACTCACAATGTTTTTTAAAATCACTCAAACTATTACTCAAATAATTCGGTTTGTTTTTAAAATCATTTAGACTATTTTTAAAATCTCTCACACTGTTATTAAAATCTCTTAGACTATTTTTAAAATGACTCGAACTTTTTTAAAACGACTTAGACTATTTTTTTAAATGATTCAAAATGACTTATACTATTTTTATACTAATTCAAACTATTTTTAAAATTAATGAAATTAACTCGGACTGTTTTTAAATGTCTCAAAACTACTCAGACTGTTTTTATACTAACTCGGTCTATTTTTAAAATGATTTAAATTAATCTAGACTATTTTTTAAATGATTTAAAATTACTCAGACTGTTTTTTAAATGATTTAAAATTATTTAGACTATTTTTTAAATGATTTAAAATTACTCATACTGTTTTTTAAATGATTTAAAATTACTCAGACTATTTTTAAAATGACTTAAAATTACTTACACTATTTTTAAAATAACTTAAAATTACCTACACTAATTTTAAAATGACTTAAAATGACTCAAACTATTTTATAATTACTCAGAATATTTTTTTAAATGGTTTAAAATGACTCAGACTATTTTTATAATTACTCAGACTATTTTAATAATTACTAAGACTGTTTGTAAAATTAGTCACACTATTTTTAAAACGACTCGGACTGATTTTAAAATTACTTTGACTATTTTTATAATTACTCAGACTGTTTTTAAAATTACTTAAAAAGACTTAGTCTGTTTTTAAAATTACTCAAGCTATTTTTTAAAATTACTCAGACTTTTTTTTAAAATTACTCAGACTGTTTTTAAAATAACTTAAAACGACTGAGACTATTTTAAAATATCTTAAAATGAGACACACTGTTTTTAAAATGACTCAGACTATTTTAAAACGACTCAGAACGACTCAAAATGTTTTTAAAATGATTTATACTATTTTTAAAATGACTCACACCATTTTTTTTTCAAATAACGTATACTGTTTTTAAAATGATTTAAAATGACTGACACTGTTTTTTAAATGACTTAAAATGATTCAGACTGTTTTCAAAATTTCTCAAAATTACTTGGACTATTTTTAAAATAATTAAAAACGATTCAGACTCTTTTTAAAACGATTCAGACTATTTTTAAAACGACTATGACTACTTTAAAAATGACTTAGAATGACTGAGATTGTTTTTAAATAGGTTTTCCGACTGATACTATTTTTAAAATGACTTAAAGCGACTTAGACTAATTTTGAAATTACTTAAAATTACTCGGGCTGGTTTTAAAATTACTTGAAACGACCCAGACTCTTTTTAAAATGACTTAAAACGACTCAGACTGTTATTAAAATTACTATAAAATGACTCAGACTATTAAAATGCCTTAAAGGACTCAGACTGATTTTAAAATTAATCTGACTGTTTTAAAAATTAATGAGACTTTTTTTAAAGTTAATCTAAGTGTTTTAAAATTAGTCCGCCTCTTTTTTAAATGACTAAAATTGTTTTAAAGTACTCAGTCTGTTTTCAAGTAAGTAGAGTGACTCAGAATAAAATAAAAATAGTTGTTTCATGATAAATTTTAGAAAGGTAGCAAATTTGAATTTTTGTTTGTCATATTTGTTAATTACATGTTTTTGTAATCGAAATTTAAAGTTAACATGTAATCGAAATTTAAAGTAAAAGGACTAACTGGGTTTTTATAGCAAACTATGGGATGTATGGTGATAGTAATATAAAACTAACACAATAACCAAAAAAAAAATAGAACACGTATCTACTCTGCGCATAGCGCGTGATAGGGTGCAACGAGGCATTCCCTTATAGGTCCATGTGTAAATGGATTGATCCTCAAATAGTTTGGCACGGACGGACTGATCCTTAAATACTTCTGAAATCTTGTACCAATCCGAAATTTACCCACATATACAGAAAGACAAGTTGGAGCATATTCGACGTCAATTTGTGTTTTATTTTATTTCCGGTTTTTATTGGTCGACGTCTAAATTGACTTGTTGTTTTAATTGGCTATTACAAGTGTTGACACTTAATACAATCAAGACATTTTTATAATTTTAAATTTATTTAAGAGCAAGGAAGAATAAAATGATTTGTCATATAATAATATAATATGAAATATACTACAATAGTGGCGTTTTAATTTGTTTGCTATGTTTATATTTTGCAAGGTAAACAATACACCCTCCATTAGTATGGTTGTTAGTAAATTATACGGGGCTAGTTGAAAACGAACCAACACGTGCTTATGGATATAATAACTCTAGATCGAATGGATTGAAGGGCAATTCTCCATTAAAACATAGCGTGACGGTCCAAGTACACATACAAACATAATGTATACCTTTTTTAAAAGGGTTTTATAGGTTTACTACAGCAAACTATCTACTTTTAACGAGTTGGTTACCCACCTTTTAAATTTTTCAATTTAGATACCACACTATAATAACTTTTCAATTTAAGTACCACCGTCTAAATAAATCACGGAATCATGTCACGTGACATTTAACAAACATTAATTTGAGAGTCTAATTTGATAATTTTGCACAAAAATATGTCATCCTATAAAAACGTTTCCCCTAATTTCACACATAACAAAAATTTGGATTACATGTTTTTTTTTATGTGTGAAACTGGGGGGAAATTTTTTCTAATATGACATATTTTTATGCAAAATTGTCAAATTAGCCTCTCAAATTAATGTTTATCAAATGTTACGTGACATGATTCCGTGATTTATTTAGACGGTGGTACCTAAATTGGAAAGTTATTATAGTGTGGTATCCAAATTGGAAAATTTAAAAGGTGGGTACCCAAATCGTTAACAACACTATAGTTTGGTGTAGTAAATGTATTTTTTTTCTTTTTTAAAATATGGACTGTTTCATCAAAATATTTATATATTTTTATTCTTTAAGATGAAATATATATTTATTCCTTATGTCAAACTACACATGAAATGCACAAAAACATGTGATACTAAAGAGTTGTGGAGCCAAATTTAGTTTTGACTTTGTTTTCTTTCATGGCGCCATATCACTTGTAAATTTGTAAGATGGCCACTTTGATGCCTATAATTTAATTCATTACATCTTTGTCTTTTTTTTAATCAAATTTTGAGATGTTTAATTTAGTGTGAGAAATAGTCTAGTCTATACAGTCCTTTTTTTTAATCAATATCCAGTGCTTTTTATTATTAGTAAACGTAACCAAAGAAATAGTCTTTCGTGGGCCAAGCCCACACGATAACTATTCCGACAAAAGTCAAGTAAAAATATTGTAAAGTAGAAAACTATGAACTGTTAAAGAGTTAACAAAACACTATAATATGAAACTAGCATGCTAATGGTCTATACAGCTTATTATAACTTGCGCGTGTGTTTAATTTACTGTAATCATGCATGTTCCATTGAGTATTATATATCATATGAGCGGGTGTATGTTACAATATTATTGCATTACTTGAAATAGTATTATTTAGTAGTGTTTCTATCCGCGTCTACAAATTTTCAAAATTGTTTCACATGGACTTAATCGGAGCCTATATTCAAAATATTGTATTCTATCGTAATTAAACTAATGACACCATGTTTGTACTAAGAAACTGAATTAGAAAAAGAAAATGTCTCAAGTTTTTACGTGATTAAAAGGTCGGTCAAAACTTATTTTTTATTGTTATTATTACTGTCCATTAAATGTCAGTTGTCAGTGTGTTGAGGACAGTACAGATAAACCGCCTTCCAAATAATAAAAAGAAAAAGAAAAACTCGTCTTTTTGCATAACTCTTGTACATATCTCTATCTATATATATATATCGCCTTTTCTCAAATAAGCCTCATTAATTCGCTTCTCTCTCTCCTCTTTTCTCTTAGAATTAATCAATTAATTAGGTTGCAAATACTTTTATGATGCCTGTTAAACACTTATCTGTGTGTTAGAATAAATGAAGGGATCATTTGTTAGGCCCTGGTTCCTGGTGGTACTCGGTTAAAAAAGCTTACGTGTGTTCGATTAATTACTAAACCCTAGAAATCAGAATCGATTGGTTTGATTTTGGTTTGTTGTTCGGAGTAAATATAAGAAATTTGTTGTTTTCTAATAAAGTGAAATAATCGCTCGTCCACGGTTAACGTTATGTGTTTTACAATCTATTCATCCATGTGAATGTTTGTATGAGTTAGAAAAAACCTAGATAGAATTGATTGCTTCGCTTGTTATGTTCTTTTTGTTTATTATGGTTTGTTCATTGTTGTGTGTAATCAATTAATAAAATTAGTGTTTTTGAATAAATTCAAATATTCGCTCGTCCTAATACGATTACAGTTGAGTGTTTTACTTATAACCTGGCCATGTTTTCCCTGCTGCTTTTTGTTGCAACATGTTTCTTTTTCTGCAATTTTTTTGAATAAATATGTGTTGTGTGATTTTTGTTCGCTATGGTTGATCCAGTAGTTTAAGAAACGAAAAGATCATAGTTAAGAAAACTGATAAAGCCATAACTTTGGTCGGTCGCGTTAGGCTTTTCAACAATAATATAATGGTAAATTAAATGTAAATAATGAACACTTCTTGGTCTTTATTATTGATCGGATTATTACACTTTCTCGGATTATTACACTTGCTCGGATTATTACTTATTTATTACAGTTGTGCTCGATTTAACTATTTAATCTCTTATCTTGGTCGATCTCCTTTTTCTTTGATACTCGGCTCTTTCACTGTTCGGTTTCCTTCTAAACTAGTTGGGGACTAGATGATTCCCGGAGACGGCGCCATTTGATAAAGCCATAACTTTGGTCGGTCGCGTTAGGCTTTTCAACAATAATATAATGGTAAATTAAATGTAAATAATGAACACTTCTTGGTCTTTATTATTGATCGGATTATTACACTTGCTCGGATTATTACACTTGCTCGGATTATTACTTATTTATTACAGTTGTGCTCGATTTAACTATTTAATCTCTTATCTTGGTCGATCTCCTTTTTCTTCGATACTCGGCTCTTTCACTGTTCGGTTTCCTTCTTAATGGCTAGGCTTTGACTAGTTTTTCTCTTTTCTCAACTTCTCTCTATAATTTTTGAATAGATTTTCTCGGGGGCTTTCTAGGAGGGGTAGTTGGCTATTTATAGGCAACTACGCCTCCTTGGATGTTGACAAGTGTCTCCATCTTAGGGTTTTTTTTAGATATGGGTCCCTAGTTAAGTGGGTTTGGGCTTTTATTAATATCTACCTCTATTTTCTAGGGAAGGCATGTGATGACCCATCAAGCATTGGATACCCATTTATGAAGTGTGGGTCGATTGCTACCCAAATAGAATATTCGGGTCTAATTTTTATGTTCTATCAAGTGCTCCCTGACTTCCTCGGCGTGGTCTCCATGTCGAGGGAGTCATGATCGGGGTCGGTCGAAGATATTACTTCGGTTTTGCTGTTCCCAAGGTTACATCGAGAAATGCGATAGATTCACGACTGTTCCTTGTGGCCCATTTGAGGTCATTAAGAGGTCCAATCTTGGTACCCTTTTTCGAGGAAAAACCCTTGATCTTCCCCACATTTATCTACTATAAAGGTGCCCCATCCCCCATTATCCCATTTATTATTACTTCGACTGTGACACGATGGCTTCTCCCAATGGTTCGACAGGAGACAACTCTTCAGATTACGTTGCTTACTTGGAGAATGAGGTCAAGAAGGTTCGCGTCCTGAAAAAGAAATTGGCGGACGTGACCAAAAGGTTGTCTGATATGGATGCGGAGCACCATATGACCATGGCTGATAGGGATTGGGCCTTCGAACGTATAAAGAGGCTCGAGGCTTCTCTGGCTAAGCAAAAGGCAGCAAAAAGGGCCTATAAGCTTGCCTTCAAGGAGTTGCATGCTCGGTCTAAACCGAGTTCGGATGATGATGAAGATGGCTCTTCCTCGGATTAATTAGTCTTTTGTGATTTCTTTGTATCGGGTGTCCTCACCAAGTTGTAATCGAATCATGGAAAAATATTAATAAAACATATTTCATTTCCCTTCTTGTTTGTTTATTCCCTTGATACCTTATTGGATGACTTAATCGGCTTTGAACTGCTGCAGTTAGCCATAAATGCTCTTGGGAAGTTCAAGAGGTTGTCTTTCTTCGAGATGACCTTTGGTCTACCCCTTGTTTCTTCCTATAAAAGGGGACTGTCCCTGTATTTTTTGTGCAACTCATTCTTTATTATCGTACAAATGGCTTCTCCTCGTGAAGATAGTGGTGACAACCTTCATGAATACGTTGCCCATCTCGAGGAGGAGGTTAGGAAGGCTCGTATCCTCGAAAGGAGGGTTGCCTTTTTAACCATGGAGGCTCACCGAGCTGATGAGATGGACGAGCGCTTGGAGGCCATGGAGAGTGAATATCAGAAGTCTCTGATCGACAATATTTGGGCTCATGCTCGGATCAAAGAGCTTGAGGATTCTAGAAATAGGCACATTGCTTCCAAGAGGGCTTACAAACTGGCCCTTAAGGAAGTGTATGCTCGGTCGAAGGGGAAGCCGAATGACGAAGCGGGCCCTTCTATGAAATGATTTTATTATTTTTATTGTATTTCCTTTATGTTGACTGCCTCTTCTGTAATAAAGTATCAATCAATCAATGAATGTTACTTTCCCAATGCAATTTATTTGACCGCGCACGCTTGTGGCTTCATTAATGCTTTTTCTTGGGTTTTGTGTTTCACCTTATCCACTAGACCTTCTTAATCTCTGTATCTAGGGACCACTGAGATTTCTTGAGTCCTGTGCACAAATCTTATCCTTTATATCTTAATTGCTGTACTTTTTCTAGATTGACACGTGCAGAGGCTTTTCGAATTTCGCCCTCTTTTAAATACTAGCGTGAATCCAAGCGTTTCTTCTCAAGGGACTCAACCTTTAATAACGAATGGTTGCTCTTTCCCACTTAAACTTTTCTTAACAGACGCATCTTTTTAATTACCCCTGTTTCCAAGAGTCTTTTTGACGAACGGTTGCAATTCCCCACACTAAACCATCCTTAACTTTTCTATAAATACCCTCTCAAGATATGGATTTATTCATAATCTTTTCTTCATCTCCCCTTACCATATATAGAACTTTATCCCATAATCTTTTTAGAATGGCCAGTTCTTTCACCAAATCTGCATTGGTCTTGCAAGTGGAGGCTTTTGAAGTTTCCTATGGCCATGCATTAAAACTGTTGAAGGATGCTGAGGAGGAGTTAAAGGTGATGCGTTATCACCATACCGAGATGGTTCGGGAATTAACTTGGCTAAGATCCGAACTGGATTATTGCCGACGTGCTCGTCAGGCTCTAGTTGAAGAGAATGAGGTGTTAAGGGGGAACCCGGCACTTCGAGACAGGAATGTCTCTGCCGGGCCCTCTCATCGATACCGATCGACCTCCCCCTAACCTCTCCATTTTCCTTTTTTTTCTTTTGATTTTTTTCAATTTTCTTCATTTCTTCATCTTTTCTCATCTCTTTTTTTTTTATATCCTTCTGATGCTTCTTTTTTCTTTTTTATCGTGTTCCTTTTACTTTCTTCATCCTCCATTTTCTTTTCACCATCTCTAGCTCTCTCTACTTTTTTTTCCTTTTTCTATTTCTTCCTCTTCTTTCTCACCACTACGACGTAACAATCAACCCTGTGATCCTAAGGGTTTTGTGTTACTTCTAGGGTTTTTGTCATTTTTCATTTTCCTCTTCTTGCTTTTCACTTCTTCTTTATGTTCCTCTTCATCTTTTTCTTCCTCTTTTTATGCTTCTGTTCTTCGTCACCTGCTGTTCGCCGTATCTGTTGGTATTGTTGACCTGCTTAGGCCACGTTGTCTCCTGATGTATTAGACCACAATGTAGTAGATTTTCTTTCGATGTAGTCCTCTGATGTAATAGTTTTTCTTCCGATGTAGTCCTCTGATGTAATGAACAGTGATGTATCTCACTTTTATTAATGAAAATTTCCTTTGCCCCTTTATATTGCACTTCTTTTTATGTGGCATTTGTGGTTTGTCGTTTTTCCGAAATCCAGATCTTTGAATATCTTCTTTATTTTATACTGTACTGTAGTATCAGATGTCAGTAGATGTACTGCCGACCATAGGTGCATGCTCCCAAGTATGTCAGGAAATATGCAAGTTTCCAAGCACTTGTCAGAAAATATCATGTTATCTTTTCTCTATAAATACTCCTCTTCTTTTCTTTAGTAGTTACCCTCTTTCATCAACTCTTAATTGTTTGTTTTTTCTCTCATCTCCTACTTTATCCTGCACTATAGCAATTTCCCAGAATGTCTGAACCTGTGGTGACATATCATGCTCAGATGAAGGGTCTGGATACGGAGGTATCTCGCGTCCGACGTCGAATGGGAAGGCTTGAGAATGAGTACGGCATTTTGGCCTTGAGTCTGTTCGGCTCTCACCCCGAAGAGACAGTGAAATGGACCGAGATTTCGGCCTTGAGTCGTCAGCTCGATCACTTGTTGCTTCAGAGAAATCATCTGGCTAACTCCTGGTATGATGCCGAGGAGATTTGGGACCATGCTCAAGACGAGTTCGATAACTCCCCTCAAGGCCTAGCTAACATGATGGTTAGGAATGCTCGGCTGGAGGAGCGCATCATGGTTCTCACTAGGGAGAAATCCGAACTCTCCGCGGAGAACGAAAATTTGATTGTCATGAATGATTCCTACCAAGCTCGGTTGAACTGCTCTGCTCGTTTTGCTTTCTCTCGGTCTGGTAGTTCGGTTTTTCCACCCATTGGTCCTTAGTTAGATTGGGCTGGTTTTCTTATGTATTTCCCGTTTTGGAACTTGTATCTTTTTCTTTTCTTTTTTTTGTATTTCAATCAGATGTATCTTTTCGTATCTCGTGCTTTTGTCTTGTGAACCGTTGTGACGCCTCGCGCTTTGTGCCCTTTGACTCTTTATAAATGCTCCATATTGCCTGTACTTCATTACTCAATCTTCTTTCCTCTCTCTTGTTGATAATTTTTGTTTCCTCTGACTTGTTTTTTTTTGAGATGACTCCCATTACTAGATCTGCTTCCAAAAAGAAAGCCCTTCTGGAAGAGGAGCCTGCCTTCTTGCTACCCCGTCCCCCTGGTTTTGGGAAGGAGGATTTGACTCCTCTTCAGCTAAAAGAAATTGAGATGTCATGACTGAAACATGATCTCAAGTGCGCTCAGACTGAAGTGAGGAGGTTTAAACAATATTGGGATGCGGAGGGCATTGCTCGTTTCAAAGCCGAGCAAAAATGCAAGTCTCAGTCTTATTCCTTGCAACAGGCTGAGATGGCGATTGCTCGTTTGATTAGGGAGAAAGAACGTCTAGAGGAGCTTTTGGCGAGGAAGGATGCCGATATGGGGGGTAGTTCGAAAAAGTAGGATTGGTGTATTCTCTTGTACGAATTTTCTTTTCGGTTGTATTGTTTGTGTTTCCCCCTTTGTGGATGAATAAAACTTCTGCTTTGCCTCTATATTTTCTTTGATATATATATTGTTTTTTCTTTTATGTCAATACCATTCGATGTTTTAGTATACACCGAGCAATGTGCCCGGTTATCCCCCCGGAGAGCGTTGTTAGACTTGATGCTTAATGCCGTCAAGCTAAAAACGGTATCCGTCCACCTTGTTCGGTGTGTCCTTTCGGTAAGGAATGGTTGGGCGTCGAGGATCTTAATCGGGGATAATATTGGTAGCGTATGCTGGAAGCTTTTCGTGGTAGGGTCCACTGGCCGTTTATTTAGGTGTAATGATGTGAATTGCCTTGGGTAGTGGGATATGCTCTGACGTGGCAAAATCTGGAGCGTTTATAAGTTAAAAATAGCAGCGGTTGTTGACTTATCTATGGTTGGAAAAAAGGTAAACCTCTGTCACACGAAAAGGTGGTTATTATTTTATTCTTTTCGTGACTCCACTCCTTTTTACTGTGCCAAGTAATCCCTTTTGTTTTTATCACATAATTTGCTGAAGAAAATATCTGTCTCTCTCTAAGGTATATTCTTCCCGCCAAAAAGGAAAAACGTGCTGCCGCTCGATCTAGGATTTCGTTGTATTGTCGATATATTTGCTGCTTTTCGCACGTGTTTGCTCAGAATGACAACTATAAGTGCTTTGTTATTATTATGTTCTTTTTGTTTTAGGACTGGTATTTGATTTGTTGTTGTGGTCGTAGATGTGGCGTTGGTAACTGGTCTTGGTTGTCTATATGTGTCTGACGATATTTAGTTATGTACTGGATTTACGTTGATTGGGATGGTAGTAAAACGTAGGGTTTCTGGTTAATTTTAGCAGGGGGGGGGGGGTGGCGGCTTTCGTTATGTTGATGTCGTTTTGGTTTGTGTGTTTGGTTAGTATATTGATGGAGTTTTGATGATGTTTGGATAGGAAATTTTGACCCAATGTCTGGCCCAAGTGGGCCCATTTGTGGAAAAGGATTTTAAGAAGCTTGCCGGAATACCCACCGACATACATGTTCGGCTTCCGATATCTGAGAAGGAGGTGTTGGGGTTTGTTCCTGCCGGCAAGGTAGCTGTACTTTCCTCGGCATTCTTTACTGGGGGTTTAAGACTTCCTTTTAGTAAGTGGGTGGCTTCGTTCTTTGAGGCCGTCCAAATTGCTCCGGCCCAACTGGCCCTGAATGGTTACCGTACCCTAAACGGTATTCAAAGGTTATCGGAGTTGTCCGGGATACCTATTGAACTGAAGGATGTGTTCGGGGTCTATAGTTTAAGTTTTGATCGCCGTAGCTCTTATTTGAAGACTGTGCGATCCTTCTCTCGGCTTGTCTTTGGTCTGTCGGATACCAACAAGGGGGATAACCTTGGTCTTGTGATTGTTTCCGGTAATTGGGGTTGTGTGGGACACCAAATTCCCGGACGTGCTACCAAGGCGCCCACGATTCCAGACCTCGGCGCTCCCAATGTCGAGGCTCTCTTAGCTCTTTGGAAATGGTGGGGGCCTGTGTTGAACATAGAGTTCAATAATGATTTTGATTATTACTTTGATTATGCGTTTAATGATTTTACGATTTCGATAATATAATGCTTGTCTTGTCCAAAAATAGAAAACGTATATTTCAGGTCTTTAAATGATAGAGCATTCGATAATGAAGCCATAGGTTCAAGCGGAACCAAAATCGGAGCTAAAACGAAGGAGTTATGAGCATTCGAAGATTTACGGGACCAGGATTACAGTCGACCGATCGACTGGACAAAAACGACCGATCGTTTTTGATCCAATTTCTTCCAGTGAGTCCAGTATAAAAACGACCGATCGTTTTCAGGAAACGACCGATCGTTTTCTGTAAAACGACCGATCGACTGTAGAAAACGACCGATCGTTTTCTGCAGTTTTCGAAAACAGCTTTTCAGCTTATTCTGGAAAATAGCTGTTAAAACGCTCAACGGTCATAACCCAGAAAAACAGACTTTGCTGTGATATAAACCAGCCCAATCATCTCTCGAAAGTCACCAATTACACTATCAATCAATCCTTCAACCTCTCTCATATACTAAAACCCAAAATCACCATTTTGGTGAAATACTTCGGAAAGAGAGAAATTGAAGATAAAGAGATACAAGCTCCAACAAAGATCAAACATCATCGAAACCACATATTAGCTTATTTTAGAAGCAATCAATTGTGGGTGTTGTTTCAATATTCGATAAAATTGTAACGAGTATTTTATAAACTCATTTTTGTGAGCGAGTGATCGGGTAGATGCTTTGTAAGCAAGTGAAGCTTAAAAGCTCTAGGTCTTTTCATTCGGGACACTCATAAAGTGTGGGGGAGCTTAATCGGTTGATTAGCTCATTAGGATTGTAATATCCGGGAAAAGAATTTTTAGTGAAATACTCGGTAGCACCGAGGAGAGGACGTAGGCGCGTTTTGCCGAACCTCTATAAATCACGGTGTCATCTTCTTCCCTTAATCTTTTATTTTGCGCAAATATTTATTCTTGCTTGCTTGCGTTTGAATTTATTAACGATTATTAACGCTTAAGCTTAGAATTGCGTAAGTTGCGGTGTTAGTTGCACTTAGGTTTTAATTAGGCGAAAATCGCCATAAACCTTATTCACCCCCCCCCCTCTAAGGTTAGCCGCACTCGGGCCAACAATTGGTATCAGAGCCGAGGCTCTTGCATATAGGAATCTAACGATTCTAGAGTTAAGATCCCGATGGCTAACTTCCTTAATTTCACTTCCGGCATAGCTTTATCCCCCAATACTCCACCTTATTTCGATGGGATAAACTATAGTTATTGGAAAGATAGGATGAGCATTTTCCTACAAAGCTACAATGTCAATCTTTGGAAGATTATTAAAGTAGGATATTCCGCTCCTAAATCCGAAAATAGTGAGAATCCAATCCCCGTAGAGGACCTTGATAACGCTCAACTAGAAGCCTACTCTACGAACGCTAAAGCGATGTATGCTATTGTTTGTGCCGTTTCCCCTAACGAGTACAACAAAATTTCCGCTTGTAAAACCGCTAAGGGCATGTGGGATAAGTTAGTAGTTATGCATGAAGGGACTAACCAAGTTAAGGAGTGCAAACTCCAAATTCTAGTGCACGATTACGAACTTTTTAGGATGAGCGAGGGAGAAACTATTTCCGATATGCTTGCTAGATTTACCACTATTACTAACGGACTAATGTCTCTTGGTAAGTCTTTGTCTTGTAAGGAGATGGTTTCAAAAGTGATTCGGAGCTTACCGAAGGAATGGGAACCAAAGGTCACCGCAATTCAAGAGGCGCACGACATGAACACATACACTCTTGATGCATTGACGGGTTCGCTCATTACACACGAGATCACCCTCAATAGTCACAAGCCAATCTCGAAAAAGAGGGAGATAGCTTTCAAAGGAACGACTTGTGACGAATGCGATGAGATATCCAATGACGACGAAAATTCAATGCAAATCATTCGAATCGTCAAGGAAATACTCAAGCTAAAAGACCACCGCAAACATAAAGGTAAATCGTCAAATAATTCAATTTATTCTAACGATTTTGTTTGCTATACATGTGGCAAGGAAGGACACATGGCGAGAGATTGCCTAAAGAATCGCAAGAGCAAAGCCAAGAAGAAGATATTCGATTCAAGCTCTAGCGATAGCTCCGACCAAGATGAAGTCGCGCATCTTGGTTGCTATATGGCCATGGAAGACACAAATGAGCCCAACAAATCGTCTTCAAGCGAAAGTGACCACTCAAGCGAAAGTGACAACGATGAGGTAAAAGAATTCTCTCATGATGAACTTATTCATATGTGTGGAATTTATTCCGAAAAATTTCCTAAGCTTGTAGAGAAGGTCAAATCTCTTAAAAGGATAAATTCTTCTCTCAATGAAGAAATAAGATCCTTGACAAGAGATAAAAATGAAAATGAGTCCATTCCGAAATCGTCATTTTCTTTAAGTGATATAGATGACGAAAAGGAAGACTTGAAAGAAAAAAACAATGATCTCATTATTCAAAACGAGTCTTTACAAACCGAGATCAATTTTCTTAAAAATGAGATGTCTAGACTTGCTAAAACTCTTTCAAAACCATCTTCTTTAGATTGCGATTTATTAGAAAATTTTGAAGAGTTAAAGGATGCTTTCGATAAAGTTAAAAGCAAAAACAAGGTTTTAAGTTCTCATGCTTTTAACTTAAATGGCAAGGTCAAGGTTTTAGAAACCGAGAATGAATCGTTGAAAACTAAAAACAACGATCTTGTCATTTCCATTGAAAAACTTAATTTAACAATTTCAAAGTTTTCTAAAGGTAAAACCGTTTTAGATAACATTTTGAGTTGTCAAAAAGATGTCAATGATAAGAGCGGTATAGGTTTTGATTGCATTGGCTCTACTTCTAACAAACCCCGCTTCGTTAAAGCCTCTAATATTTCAAAAACTCCTATTCCACCTAAACAAGAGGTTGTTTTTCCTAAAAGGAGTACTTCCAAGATTTTTCAAAAATCTTTTAATGATAGGAAGGGTATAGGTTTTAAAACCAAAATGGATACTCCGAAAAACCTTTCTAGAACTACGTATAACTATCGTTATACTAAAAAGTCTAAGCATTGTGTGCATTGTAGTAGAAATGAGCATATTTCTTCTAGATGCCCTTATCGTTTCCATGTTAGTAGAAGCGATTTGAAATGGGTAGTAAAGACCCGAGCCACTAACAATGTCGGACCCAAAAGAAATTGGGTACCAAAGGACAAAATTTGTGTTGTAGGTATCTCCATCCAAAAGGAGAAAATCAACAAGTGGTTGGCAACGCCGACAAAAGCCGTGGAAGTCAAGAAGATCGACTCCACCATCAAGGATGAAGTGCCATTAATCGACAAAGGTGGAAGGCATACCAACAAGTGGTACCACCTATTTGGAATCGGCAACGCTAAATGCAAATGCCATTAGCGAGCGGACTCGACTCCACATCACATATTCGGTATACTCTAATCTATAATATCTACATATATGTGATTAGTTGGGTCGGGTATATGCATCATATTTCCATTTTTCATATTTTGGTTTTTCTTTAAAAACCCTTCACAAAACCCCATATTTTTTGATTGCATTTTGATAATGCCAAAGGGGGAGAAAAATGATATATTTTGGTGTAAATGCGTTTTGTTAAAATGGAGGAGACATTTTTCTTGTATCTTGTAAAATCATCATTAGTTTGTCATAATCAAAATGGGGGAGATTGTTGAACATAGAGTTCAATAATGATTTTGATTATTACTTTGATTATGCGTTTAATGATTTTACGATTTCGATGATATAATGCTTGTCTTGTCCAAAAATAGAAAACGTATATTTCAGGTCTTTAAATGATAGAGCATTCGATAATGAAGCCATAGGTTCAAGCGGAACCAAAATCGGAGCTAAAACGAAGGAGTTATGAGCATTCGAAGATTTACGGGACCAGGATTACAGTCGACCGATCGGCTGGACAAAAACGACCGATCGTTTTTGATCCAATTTCTTCCAGTGAGTCCAGTATAAAAACGACCGATCGTTTTCAGGAAACGACCGATCGTTTTCTGTAAAACGACCGATCGACTGTAGAAAACGACCGATCGTTTTCTGCAGTTTTCGAAAACAGCTTTTCAGCTTATTCTGGAAAATAGCTGTTAAAACGCTCAACGGTCATAACCCAGAAAAACAGACTTTGCTGTGATATAAACCAGCCCAATCATCTCTCCAAAGTCACCAATTACACTATCAATCAATCCTTCAACCTCTCTCATATACTAAAACCCAAAATCACCATTTTGGTGAAATACTTCGGAAAGAGAGAAATTGAAGATAAAGAGATACAAGCTCCAACAAAGATCAAACATCATCGAAACCACATATTAGCTTATTTTAGAAGCAATCAATTGTGGGTGTTGTTTCAATATTCGATAAAATTGTAACGAGTATTTTATAAACTCATTTTTGTGAGCGAGTGATCGGGTAGAGGCTTTGTAAGCAAGTGAAGCTTAAAAGCTCTAGGTCTTTTCATTCGGGACACTCATAAAGTGTGGGGGAGCTTAATCGGTTGATTAGCTCATTAGGATTGTAATATCCGGGAAAAGAATTTTTAGTGAAATACTCGGTAGTACCGAGGAGAGGACGTAGGCGCGTTTTGCCGAACCTCTATAAATCACGGTGTCATCTTCTTCCCTTAATCTTTTATTTTGCGCAAATATTTATTCTTGCTTGCTTGCGTTTGAATTTATTAACGATTATTAACGCTTAAGCTTAGAATTGCGTAAGTTGGGGTGTTAGTTGCACTTAGGTTTTAATTAGGCGAAAATCGCCATAAACCTTATTCACCCCCCCCCCTCTAAGGTTAGCCGCACTCGGGCCAACAGCCTGGACCGACGAAGGATCCAGCTAGCCGTACTGCTCCCATGCTGCTCGGGTACCCTGCGGGGCCAGTGACAAAGGGGAATCCTGCGCCCGAGATCCCTAAAGAGCCCAAGGAGGAATTCTTAAAAGTGGTCCGAGCTCGGAGTGCTGCTCGGGTAGGAAAAAAGATCGGTCGTTCGAAGCATCGTGGATCTGACCCTGTCGTTGGAACAACGAAGAGGGTTAGGGGGACCGATACATCGGTCACTGAGGAGGCTGCTAACGTTTGTACGGGTGAGGGGGTGTTGAGTGCTTTCCAAGGGGATACCACCGAGGATGCCCCTACGCCTGGCGAGGTATGTGTACATGTATATTGATTCGCTTGTCTTTTGATTGTTGTTTTGTTCTCTAGTTCTTTGCTTCATTGGTTATCTGGTTTCAGCTACTGACTTCTCCATTGGTTACTCTCGCTCTTGCCCGGTTTATGGGTATTATTGTGTTTCAGGGGTCGATCGATAACATATTCGAACATGTAAACCTTCTGGTGAATATGGACGTGGATACGATGACCCTGCCTGTCATCTCGCCTGTGCGTGCCGAGGATACGAAGGTTCTGCCTGTTACGTCACCCATCCGTACTGAGGATGCAGGCGAGCACATGGCCCCTGAGACTGCTCCTTCAGGGAAGGAGGTGAGGGAAGAGGTGGAGATGGAAGGCATCACCGAGACTGCCGTGGGTGGTGGAAAGGGTGGTGAAGATGAGGTTCCCGAGGGACCTGAAAAGGTGTTGGTGGACGGGGTTGCAATGACCCGTTTCATTGACCGATGTGGGGGTGAGCTGTTGGAGCAACCCCAAGCCTTGAAGATGGGGTATATTGCTCTTAAACCCCTCACTTTCAAGGATGCAGAAAAAATAGCTGCTCGGCCTATAATGTCGCTTATAGAGCAGGCCAATGCTGATGCGCTGCGGGTATGTTGGGCGTGTATTTTGTATTATATGTCATGATGTTCGTATTTGGCTGGAATCTGATGTTTTGAAGTACAGGTTGTCTTGAGTACCGTGGTGTTGAGGGATCAGATGGCAGCGCTTGGGGCTGATAAAGAGAAGCTGGTGGCCGAGAAGAAGGCCATAGTCGAGGAGAACGATCAGAAGATAAAGGACCTGCTTGCGGATTTCGAGGCCGAGAAAGAGAAACTGGTTGCCGAGAATAAAATCCTGGGCGATAATTACGACAAGCTGTCGGCGGATTTCATGCGCCTGACCGAGGATGTCGGTAAGTTGGAGGATGAAAAAGAGAGTATGGTCGATAAGTACGACCAACTAGAGGCTGAGAATCTGCTCATGGTCGAGGATGTTGAAGCCGAAAAGGCCGAGGTTACTGCTCTGAAAGCGGCGCATGCGGAGGAGCGGACAAGGTTCGCAATGATGGCTAATTTCTCCGTCTATTGCGCTCATGTGCGTGCGCTTAATTTCACGAAGGTTCCTTTGTCGGATCGGGCGTGGTCGGAATTGGTGTACCCCTGTCCTCATGGTGCACCTCCTAAGCCTCAGGATTGGGCCAACCTCCGAGACGAGGAGCTCCCACGGCTGCCGGGACATACTACTTCGACAGCACTCCGTCCCCATTCCGGGTCAGCTTCAACGACTCCTCGGTCTGCTGCTACCGTCACTCCCCCACCCGCATCCCCTCAGGTGGAGCCTTGACCATTTACTTGTAGTATTTTCTCTGTATCTTAGCGTAAAGTCTTTTGGTACCCGAATTGTGGGTCTCTTTTGTATCTAGAAATGTATTCTTTTGGGGAAGTGATAATATAGGTGCTGTGCTTGCTTTTTGTTTGGCTTTTCCGAGTTAATTTCCCTTTTCGAGGGTCATCATATTTTGAAGGATGTGAAAACAAAATATTGTCAGGTACCTAATAACCCTCTTGCCATGGTGGTCTGGACCTCGCCGAGTCGTAGCGGAGGTAACGTTATAGATGGTCTTGAAAGATCTAAGGCTTTCCTAACTGTTGAATTGAATTCTGCTCGTCATAAAGTCGAGGATCTGAATGTTCATATTTCAAACATGTCGATTCGGTTACGTGACTTGGGAGAGAAATTCAGCAAAAATACCGCATATTATACGGCGAACAAGGGTAAGGCGAAAGAGCTTCTTGGTGCTCTTCGGCGCTCTCGTGATGAAGCCCGAGGCCACGTGACGAGCTTGAACTTGGTCCTAGGGGCCGTTTTCGAGGATGCGGACCTACTGCTATCCTTTGTCAAAGCGTATTGGGCCCGAGTTCGCGCTTTAGAGGTGCTCGAGCATGTAAAATGGATGAGTGGTGTTGCCCGGGCAGAACGCGTGGTTGATGCGACGGCCGGGGTAACTGAGACCACGGCTGCCTTGAACCGAGTCGATACGGTCGTTCGTGTGCGTTTGGGGACGCAAATTGTTTCACTGCGAGATATTCATTTCGCTGATGTAGTAGAGACCTCAGCGCCCGTTGATGGGTTATCGGATTAATAATTGAGTAGCTTGTTTTGTCGTTTTATTTGTAGCTTGTATAAAGATATTCGTTTTTTTTTTTTTTTGTTTTTTTTTTTTGAATGAGTATTTATCTCTTCCCTTCTTCCCCATTTTTTTTTATATAGGCACATGCTACTACGTCGCACCAGGCTGGTTCTCCAAACCTAGTTAGTCCGGGGCCAGGACCTACTGGTGCTGCCCGAGACGAGGTCCCATCTGGTGTGGCTAGTGACGGGCATGCCAAGGTTCCTTATACCTTTTTATTGGGTAAAAATGTCGAGTTGCTCAATCGGTGTGGCCGACTTAGGACCAAGTTGAAAACTCAGGCGTCTTCTTTTCGTGAGTACGCTCGTCGTTCCGAGCATGTTGTTAAGGTTCAGGAGCGTCGTTTAGATCGATATTGGCGGGTAAAGGAAAAATACTTTGGTAAACTAAAGTCGTTGGTGACCCAAGCGAACATGCTGGTGAAGTATTTCCGTTTGTCCCGATCCAGATACGATGCTTCTGCAGCTATGATCGAAGCTCGCAAGCTTCCTTTCGACGATGCTCGTCGGAAAGCGGCCTCGGATGCTCACGAGGTCGCTAAAGGAGCCGAGTTTTCTACACGGCTTAAGACGCTGACATGCGTTGGTGCTCATACGACCAACTTTGATGCCCTCATTTCTGAGGAGCGTTTTGATGGCGAGGAAACTGATGGGGATACGTCGACGGATGACGAAGAAGTGTCAGTCGGTCAGTTACCGTCGTGCTCCTCATGTATTAGCTCTTAAATAAATTTCTTTATTTGTTGGTTGTACCCTGTTGCCTCCGTAATGCGGGCGAGGACTATTTGTTTTATTTCTTTACTCTTGTGTTCGGATCTTCTCATTGTCGTACGGATATTTCATTGATTGGATTGATTTTCCTTTGCTGATTTCTTCGTTTGGCATTGTGTTGCCTCCATAATGTGGGCCTTTATTATCTGCTTCATTTCGTTATACGTGTATTGGACATTTCCGTTGCTGCTATTTCATTGTTTTGATTGATTCATTTTCATTGTTTTTGCCATTTGGTAATTTATCGTCCCCATAATGTGGACCTGAATTATTCTTCTCATTGCTGTATTGCTTTTCATCCTTGCTCATTGGGTCAATGGGTACCTGCATATACATAAGTATTCCTAGGCATTCTTTTAGACATGCCATGTTGGAAATTTCATAGTATTCCTAGGCGTTCCTTTGATAACACGCCATGTTGGGAATTTCACAGTATTCCTAGGCGTTCCTTTGATAACACGCCATGTTGGGAATTTCATAGTATTCCTAGGCGTTCCTTTGATAACACGCCATGTTGGGATTTCATAGTATTCCTAGGCGTTCCTTTGATAACACGCCATGTTGGGAATTTCATAGTATTCCTAGGCACTTCGGCCATGTTGGGAATTTCATAGTATTCCTAGGCGTTCCTTTGATAACACGCCATGTTGGGAATTTCATAGTATTCCTAGGCACTTCGGCCATGTTGGGAATTTCATAGTATTCCTAGGCACTTCGGCCATGTTGGGAATCTCATAGTATTCCTAGGCACTTCGGCCATGTTGGGAATTTCATAGTATTCTTAGGCACTTTGGCCGTTTGGGAATTTCAGCTACACTGGTTAGACAGCATGATAAGATACTTTACTTATTCAAAAGACAATGACATTAAGCTAGAGAGGTAAGGCGGCACCTGTATTTGTACTGATGAGATGGCTTATATGTAGTACTTCTTTAGGTTAGCCACATTCCAAGAATTTTTCTCCCCTCTGCTATTTTCGAACATAACGCTTTTGAGTTTGTAGGTAACCGGGCTTGTTCTTTTGACGATCTCGTATGGTCCCTCCCAGGTGGGGCTCAATTTTCCATGTATTTCATTTCGGGTATAAACCGTTACTCGTCGCAGCACCAGTTCTCCGACCATAAACTCCTTGGTCCCTTTCACCCTCTTGTCATATGTTTGTTTGACGTCTTGTTGATACTTCGCTAGTGTAAGAGCTGCTATCTCTCGTTTCTCGTCTATCATGTCAAGTTCTTCTCTCATTCTTTGTTCATTGTTTCCCTGCTCGACTAAAGTCGTTCGGAGCGTGGGTAGCCCAATTTCTGTTGGTATGATGGCCTCGACACCGTACGCTAAGCTAAATAGGGTTTCCTTGGTGCCCGTCTTCGGCGTAGTTCGGCTCGACCACAAGACGTTGAGTAGCCGCTCGGGCCATCTCCCCTTTGCTTGCTCAAGGGTTGTCTTGATGCCGTCTAGTATTGTTCGGTTTGACACCTCGGCTTGCCCGTTTCCTTGTGGGTATGTTGGCGTCGAATAGAACTTTCGGATACCTAGTTCCTCGTACCACAGTTGTAATTGGGCATCTTTGAACTGGGTTCCGTTGTCGGCGACAATAGCGTACGGTATACCGAACCTGGTTATGATGAATTGTTTGACGTTGCTGGCTTTGATTTCTCAGAGGGGTTTAGCTTCAACCCATTTGGTGAAATAATCCGTCGCAACGATCAGATATTCCACGCTTCCAGGAGCTTTTGGGAGTTTTCCGATCAAATCTATTGCCCATTGTGTAAACGGCCATGGAGCCGATACGGGGGCCATCAGAGACGAGGGGAGTCGTGGTATTTTGGCGAATCGTTGGCACTTATCGCAACGTTGGACATATACATCCGCGTCTCGCTTGATATAGGGCCACCAATACCCTTGGGTGACTGCCTTGTTTGCAAGGGATCGCCCTTTGATGTGTGCTCCACAGGATCCTTTGTGGATTTCCTCCAGGCCCGGCAATTGTAGCTCGGGAGGTACGCACAGTAGGTGGGGTCCCCGGTAACTGGATTTGTACAGTTTGTCGTCCTCGGATAGCCAGAACCGAGGAGCTTTTCTCGTAATTTTCAGCGCTTTTATCTTGTCGGCCGGGAGCGTTCCACTTCGCAGATAATGAGTCATGTCATCCATCCAACCTAGTTCGTACTGCACTGACGTCACTCGGTCTACCCTTTTAATTATGCTCGGGGTCATCAGTAGTTCCACTGTGATCGACCGGGTGTCGGTCAATGTTAATGTCGAGGCTAGGGTGGCCAAGGCATCGGCATGTGCATTTTCGGTGCGATTGATTCTGATTAACTCGCATTGTTCGAAGGTGGCCATCAAGCTTTGGACTTTCTCTTGATAGAGGATCATCCTGTCATCTTTGGCTTGGTACTCGCCGATGGCTTGATTGACGATGAGCATGGAGTCTGAACTTGCAACTAAGTGGGAGCACCCGAGGGACCGGGCGACGAGCATGCCATTTATCATGGCTTCGTATTCTGCCTCATTGTTGGTAGCTCGGAAGCCCAGTTTTATGCTTTTTTTGATGATTGCTCCCTCTCTAGACTTTAGGACGATCCCTGCTCCGGATCCGTCCTTGGTGGCTGATCCGTCGACATGTATTTGCCAGTGTGATTGTGGAGAGAGTGTCAATGGCTCGTCGTAGCCTTTGGTGAACTCTGCGATGAAATCGGCCAAGACTTGTCCTTTTATGGCATGTCGGGGTACGAACTCGATATGAAATTGGGATAGTTCGACCCCCCAGGCGGCAACTCGACCGCTTATGTTTGTCCGTCGAAGTGACTCTTTGATATGAAATTTCGTGTATACCCGGACCTGATGAGCTATAAAATAGTGTGGCAACTTCCTGGTTGCGACGACCAATGCCAGACACAGCTTTTCCAAGGGTAGGTAACGTGTTTCGGCTTCGACCAGAGTTTTGCTGACGAAGTAGATCGGAAATTGTTCGCGACCTTCTTCTCTTAGGATAACTGCACTCACAGCTGTAGTGGAAACTGCTAGGTAGCATGCCAGAATATCTCCTTTGTTTGGCCTTACCAGCAGTGGCAGCGTCCTCAAGTACTCTTTGAGATTGTTGAATGAAGCCTCACATTCCGGGTCCCACACGAATTTTCTATCCTTCTTGAGTGATTCGAAAAATGGTCGTCCCTTGTCTGCGGATCGATTGATGAACCTGCTCAATACGGCCATCATTCCCGTGAGCTCTTGTACCTGTTTCTTATTCTTGGGCGCTGCCAGGTTCGGTAGAGCTGTGATCTGATCGGGATTAGCCTCTATTCCTCGTCGGCTGACCATGTGCCCCAGAAAATTTTCTTTGCTGATGCCAAAGGCACACTTGCTCGCATTGAGTTTCATTTTGTGCTCGCCCAACGTCCGGAAGACATCTCTGATATCTTGGAGGTGGGATGTAGCCCTTTCGCTTTTGACGACCATGTCGTCTATGTATACCTCCATCGTCTTCCCTATATGATCTCGACATACCCTGGTTATCATCCTTTGGTATGTTGCTCCCGCATTGCGCAGGCCGAACGGCATTACCGTGTAGCAATAATTTCCTAAAGGCGATATAAACGACGTCTTTTCTTGATCTTCGTGGGCTAGGGGAATTTGGTGGTATCCTGAATATGCGTCAAGAAAGGTCATTCTTTCTGCTCCCGCAGTCGCGTCCACCAGTTGATCAATCCTCGGAAGGGGAAAGTGGTCTCTCGGACATGCTTTGTTGAGATTGGTGAAGTCTATACAGACTCTCTCCTTTCCGTTCTTTTTTGGGACGACGACTGGATTGGATAACCATTTGGGATAGAAAACCTCCCTTATGGCTCCTGCCTCCAATAGCTTTTGTACTTCAGCGATTATAGCTACTCTGTGCTGTACAGACACTTTTCTGCTCCTTTGAGCTATCGGCTTGTACTCGGCATTAACACTTAGGTGGTGGCATGCCGTTTCGGGGTCTAGGCCTGGCATGTCTTTGGGACTCCAGGCGAATTTATCAACGTTGCTGAAGAGGAATGCTTCCAACTCTTCGGATTCCCGTTTTGGAAGGTTATCCCCGAGGAGGAAGTAGTGCTCTTCGTCCATATCAGGGATATACACCTTCCTAAGTGTTTCTCCTACTTGTTCTTCAACAACCCTCTCGGTTTTGGATATTTGGTTGATCAGCTTCTTTGTGCTGGTGGGTTGTTCGACAACGATCAGCTGTTTTTGTAGGGCTACGGTAATGTCTTCACAGCGTCTTGAATCTTCTTGACATCCTCTGGCTGTCTCGATCTCTCCCCTGTCATTTGGGTATTTGACTTTTTGGTGGTAGATCGAGGGTATGGCCCGCATGGCATGCAGCCAAGGTCGGCCCAAGATTGCGTTGTGGCCGGAGTTGTCGTTGACTACTAAGAACTCCACGGGAACTGAAACGGATCCAGTTGTGACATTGAGGACGATCTTACCCAAAGGTTTAGTCGTCTCGGAGATGAACCCGATCAATGTGACATCAGTAGGCTGGAGATCTTGTAGCTTGAGTTCCATTTTGTCGAAAAGCTCTCTGTACATGATGTCACAAGAGGCTCCTTGGTCGATAAGCACCCTGCTGACCGTGTCGAGGCCAATTTGAACACGGAGATTAATGGCGTCCCCATGGGGATAAATCACCCCTTCCTCGTCAAGACCCGAGAAGGAAATGGGTGAATGTCGTCGGGGCGTGCATTGTCTTTTAGAGGTCGACGCTTGTGACGTCTTGGCTACCTGGCCGAAGTGCGCCAGTTGCCGTTGTCATGATCGTTCTCTACTTGTTCCCTTGGGTCGTAACATGTGAACGACGTTGATCGTTTTTCCCTGCCGGTTGTCGGCTCCCTCGATGGCCAGTTGTTTGCCTTTAATCCCCGCGCCTTTGATGAACTTGGCTAGGTATCCCGCATCACCCCACAGGTTCATTTTCCATCGCAGGTTACGGCAATGCTCGGTGAGGTGGCCGTGATCCTCGTGATATGTGCAGAAAAGCTTGGAGTCTCTCATATTGGGGGGAGAAGTGATCGGTTGTGGTCGGGAGTACCAACTTTCCCTGCATATATCCTTTAGGATATCTTCAGCGGACATGTTGAAAGTGTATCGTAGTTCGACCGGTTCGAAGATATTTCGGCGTTCCCTCTCTTGGAACCGACCTTGTTGGAGCGGTTTGGGGGGCATTGGATAAGTGAGCTGGAGCGGTTTATGTTCGTTGATCGGTGTTGGGTATACGATCTGGAGCGGTTTGGGCTCAGGTTCTCGTTGTCGCTCTACCCTCCTATGGACCTCGGGACCTTTGTCCTTCCTGGTCGGTTTGAATGCTTCTTCCTGGTTGTTCCTGGCTCTTTTGCGACCCACCTGTGCTTCCCGAACCGTTTCTCTTCTTGGTAGGGTTCGGTTGAGGAAAGGAATTTCATCATTTTTATCAGTGAGGTGGGTACAGTAGGCCAGCAGAGAATCCGTGGTCGGAAAGTCTTTGCTTATGAACTTCCTTCTCGCCCAATAGCCATTAGGGATGGAGTTGATAAAGTTCTGGATGGCTATATTATTGGCGTATTGTGGAATCTGGTTTGCTACGTCGATGAAATGTATGCAATAGTCGTTGAGCCTCTCATTCGGCATCATCGTCATTTTCAGAAGGGTTTCGATGCTAACCTTTTTTTTCCTATGGGCAGCGTATCGGGTGGAGTACGCTCTTAGCAGCTCTGCCCAGTCTCTTATGGAGCCCCGTGGTAAGTTGTGATACCACGACGAAGCCTCTTGGCCCAAGCTGTTTTTGAAAAATTTGCACATGAGTGCCTGGTCATCACTCCACAATTCCATCTTCGTCTTGTAGTGCCTTAGATGGTCGATAGGACAACTCCTTCCATCATAAAGCCTGAACTCAGGGATGACGAACCCCGCCGGATTGCGATATCTCGTGATCTGTTCGGCGCATGGGGTTTCTTGGCATACGTTCCATGCCTGTTGGAACGCGTCATCCGAGGCTTGGTAGGGGGGGTATCCCCCCTGATGGGGTGGTGGGCCGTATCCTTTCTTGGTCATGTGTTCGGGATATCTATCGTCATTCGTGTGTGTGTCGAGGACACGTTCCCTATGAGTGTTTGGGTGGACGATTATCGGAGGGATCATCTCTGGGACATTGCCCCCTTGATGGGGCACTCTTGTATCGGTTCGTCACCCTGCTGCTTCCAGGGCGGCCCTATAAGCTGAATCTTCCGCTTCACGGCGTAGATCTTTGTCTGTATTGGCGAGTTGGCTAATTGGCAATGCGATGCCGGCTGCTGTCATGGCCGTCATGCATGCCGCCAGTTGAGCTTGTAGCTGGGCGTAGTTTCTTTCATCGGCTAATGGAACAACGTGTTGTACTTCCACCGTGGGCGGTGTAATTATCCTCGACGGATGAGTCGGTAGTCGGGACAACTGTTCGAGAACATGATCCCCGGGCATACCATATCGGTGAGCTTCGTTCGTTTGTAAACGAGCGCCGGAGTTGACCGAGGTTGTTGGCAAAGGGACTCTTGAGCTCGGCCCTGCTTGGGTTCCGGGTAGGCGTCTTCGTGCACGCCTTAATATGGGCATGACTTGTTCGTCATCCGAGGACGAGGAGTGTTCGTCAACAATCCCTTCAAGTTGTTGGGGTTGTTCTTGGTTGACATAGGAGGTTGCTGGTTGGTTTCCGGACTGGATAGCGTCATATCTGTCACGGATGGCGAGTAGATCGTCGAGGTCTTGTTGGCTGATTTGCGCGTTTTGGTTATTGATTTCTACTATCTTGGGATGGGTTTCTTCTACATTGGTCACCATTGTCGCTCGTCTGGTAGAGTATTGGTATTCGAATTCTAAACTAGTTGGGGACTAGATGATTCCCGGAGACGGCGCCATTTGATAAAGCCATAACTTTGGTCGGTCGCGTTAGGCTTTTCAACAATAATATAATGGTAAATTAAATGTAAATAATGAACACTTCTTGGTCTTTATTATTGATCGGATTATTACACTTGCTCGGATTATTACACTTGCTCGGATTATTACTTATTTATTACAGTTGTGCTCGATTTAACTATTTAATCTCTTATCTTGGTCGATCTCCTTTTTCTTCGATACTCGGCTCTTTCACTGTTCGGTTTCCTTCTTAATGGCTAGGCTTTGACTAGTTTTTCTCTTTTCTCAACTTCTCTCTATAATTTTTGAATAGATTTTCTCGGGGGCTTTCTAGGAGGGGTAGTTGGCTATTTATAGGCAACTACGCCTCCTTGGATGTTGACAAGTGTCTCCATCTTAGGGGGTTTTTTAGATATGGGTCCCTAGTTAAGTGGGTTTGGGCTTTTATTAATATCTACCTCTATTTTCTATGGAAGGCATGTGATGACCCATCAAGCATTGGATACCCATTTACGAAGTGTGGGTCGATTGCTACCCGAATAGAATATCCGGGTCTAATTTTTATGTTCTATCAAAAACTGAGACTCTCAACAAATAAAATCAAGTGTTGTATTACTAATAGCTTCGTTATCATGAGTTGTTGCGGTTAGGGACGTTTGTGCAAACTTTCAATGTTTATTCCTCAGTAGCTCAGTGGTTGAGCGGTCAGTTGTTAACTGAATTGTCATAGGTTCAGTTCCTACTTGGGTATGATAGTTATATTTTTTCCGACCTTTATGCGCTTGTTTTCCTCTTTAAACTAGCGGAATTCTGGTAGAACTTGGTTCATTGAATTCATAGGGACCCAGAATTTCAAATTTCAGAACCGTTAAAAATCCGATCCGTCAATGATAAACACTTAAAATTCTTTAAAAACAAAAATACTAAAACATTTTCTATGTGGATGTTGATTTGCCTGCAATTTATTTTCACAAATCATGACAAGTTAATTTTTACCTAGTTTGTAAGACAGACTGATTTGATTATTTGAGACAATAGATACTTATCTTCTAAACATATTAATACATTTTTTTTACATTAACATCACATTACTAATTTTAAAATCATACTCTCTCTATCAATATCTGTTATATATTGGTTTATGGGTTGTATAGTATCGATGTGAGAACTGTGGCAATAATCGAACACTAATAAAATTTTCTTTTTTTGCAATTTTACGTGTTTTAATGTTATTTGCTTTTAAACACCTAGGTTTTTGGCATATGGTTCTGCTATTTGTGGTCTAACTGGATTAAAGAACTATATCTAATGTAAAAACGTGTACTCAAGCCTTTAATTAATCAGTTTTCAACGTGATTATCTCTTGTCTTCCGGTCATCTAGCGATTCTCCTTCTCTTATAACATTCCCGCATCGATACTTTAATCCAATAAAACATTAACGGTTTATTTGGTAATTGGTTGTTTTGGCATAAAATAATTACATTTACGAGATAGATAATAGTCATTAGTTCAATCAGAGTTGGTCAGACGTTTTTTAACGGCCGCATAAATTTTTGCGGGTTTTCAAAATTTTATTGAGTTTCTTTTAGTTCCGGTATAAAACTTTATAAAATTAACTGCAAGATCATACTTATTATTATAAATATTTCTTTTACATAAATACAAACACAAAAACATCATAAACAATAGTTCTCTCTTCTCTTGTTGGCAATGTTGAGACTCAATTATCAAAGAACTCATTACCAACTGATGAAAGAATGATATCATTTATTTATGTTAAACCTTAACCTACGCTTATCTTCGAGATTTGAGGCATCATTAGTTGTGATTTACTTTTCAAAAAGAAATATTCACATCTAAAAAAATTCTAAATTGATGATCAGGGATTGAGAAATGACCTGCAAAGCAAGTGCATAGCCACAATTATCGTCACCCTGCACCATTTCAAAATTAGGTGATGTAACTTTATGTTTGTGAGTTTATTGTTATATTGTATGCTCGTCTTTGGCAACATAAATCACGTAACTTTTTAGACTTTTTTAAGTCTATGTGTTTTATTCAGGGTCGCGCCGTTAAAGAAATTTCTTGTAAAATATATTGATGAGTCAAGTCGTACTTTTAAAAAAACGAGTCTCAATAGAAAGTAAAGCATACATCATACATGTATCGAGAAAAGATTTCATATAAAATGCAAGTATATATACTAATTTATATATAACAAAATATAAAGGGCGGAAAATGATGAACTATATTTCTGCGCACATGAAACCGATGTCATTTATACTAAATTGTAACGTTATATTTGTCTATAACTAATGTTTAGAAGAATAGACTTCCTTCATTACACACGCTATTAGAATATATATTGGATTCTTAGAAAGTTGCACAATCTATTTATTCATTACAATACTGCTAGAAAAATAAGAATGTAGAAAGTGGACAGGTAGTAGTTATTATTGGGAGTGGACCTAATGCAATTGATATACCTTCAGAAATTGCAAATTAAGGTTCCCAAAGAAGTTCACCTCTCATCAAGATCACCGGCTATTGTTTATGTTTCAAACCTTGAAAATTATCCCAACGTATGGCAACATGCTAAGGTATTGCTCTTTATTTTTACTTTCTTTTTAAATATCAATAACCTATAATTCCAAATATATTGACGGTTGAATGAGTTGAGAATAGGTTTGATTTATCTGAATATTGCAACTATAGATTTGTCTGACCCAATATGAGAGTTCTTACAGATAACCAAAGCTTATGAAGATGGTATGATAGAATTTGAAAATAGTTCTTCGGTGCTTGCAAATACCGTTTTACACTGCACTAGGTAATATGCAATAAACTCGATTCGTGTTATTTCATCTCTGCAAATTATTTTCACAAAAACACGTGCACTTTGACTCGCAAAATTTTCATATGTAGATTGCCCAAAAAATAATAATCAAAATCTAAACACCTAGATCATGATTAGAACTATATAACAGAATTTTTAAATTTTCCATTTTCGTTAGAGAGACTTATTTATTTAGAACGGGGATAATATGAAAATCTTAAATTTATTTCACAGGTACACCTACTGTTTTCCTTTTTTAAAAACAAATGGTGCCTTAAGTATGGAAGACAAACGTGTTGGGCCTTTATATAAACATATTTTCCCCCATCTCTTGCTCCTCGACTCTCTTTCATTGGAATTCCGATACAAGTCAGTCGTTAACCTTCTTCCGTTTTTTATTCTTCTTTTCTTGTTCTTATTTTCAATGTGAATAAACTACTTTATATGAAATTCCGGTCCTACCCTACCGGAATAAACGATAGTATATTACATGTTATGGGATTAAGTATTTGTTGGAAAAACATGTGAAAAACATGGGTGTTTCCGAATGGTCACTGGACCAACTTCGAGTCATTATTTCATGTGATAGCGCTGAGTTGTTTATACCGTACTCAACGTGGCTGATTAGCCCGTGTGACGAGCTTCGTAACGGTATATCACATCACCTATTCGTAGAATGGGTGTGAATACAAAATGGTTTCAAAGTTGGTGTCTCGAAAGCTCAAATCTGGAAAAAACGAAATGGTAATGGAAAACCATTTGGTATAATCTCATATTGGAAGATTGAGGGTCAATTTCACAATATATAAAGCATACCAACCCATGTAGTTGTTAAACTAATAAAGTCCACATACCCATGAATGGGTTAGTGTGTACCACACACGCTCGCTCGTGTCTCGTGTCTCGGGTCGCGGACGCGGGCTTGAAATTTGGGATTTGGGATTTGGGGAATGTCTCGGGTCTCGGGTCTCGGGTCTTGGGTCCAAACCCGAATAGGGAGTTTTGTATAAAATACAAAATCAGTCCCTAGAGTTTCCAGCAACAGAAACGCCAGCAATGAATGAGATTAAATGCTGCGGTTTCAGAATTTGATTGAGAGGATTCTGGGGGTGTAACTCCCAGAATTAATGACCAACATTTATGGCTGCGGTTTCATTAGAGGCTATAAAAGGCAGCCCTCCCCCTCTCATTTCAACACACCAGAATACACACAGCCTCACAGCATAAGCATGCATATTAGAGAGAGAGAACCGCACCACCAACAGCTCGACCTGTGGTTCGGTGCCGGTTTCCATACGAGCCACTCAGCGACAAGAGTTGTACCTTGGGAACAAAGTCCCGAAACCAGAAACCTCTAAAGGTGGTTCGAGAAATATTGTTTAAGGGAAACTGCCCAGCAGTTGCCTCTCTTTTTTATTTCAGTACCTTTAAATTCTGTATTTACATTTCACTCTTTTATATTCTGTAATTTACTTTTTTGTACTGTTTCTTTTCTGTATTTACATTTCAGTACTGTTTATTTTCAGTCTTTCAATTCTGTAATTTATTTTTCAGTTCTGTAATTTCCAGTATTTACAAAACAGTCCGGCAGTTTGTTTTTCCGTTAAAACCAGTCCGGCAGTTTCTTTTATTACAAAACAGTCCGGCAGTTTGTTTTTTTGTTAAAATCAGTCCTGCAGTTTATTTTATTACAAAAACAGTCCGGCAGTTTGTTTTTTTTAAAACCAGTCCGGCAGTTTGTTTTATTACAAAAACAGTCCGGCAGTTTGTTTTTTGTTAAAACCAGTCCGGCAGTTTGTTTATTTGTTAAAACCAGTCCGACAGTTTGTTTTATTACAAAACAGTCCGGCAGTTTGTTTATTTGTTAAAACCAGTCCGGCAGTTTGTTTTAGTACAAAACAGTCCGGCAGTTTGTTTATTTGTTAAAACAGTCCAGCAGTTTAATAGTTTGTATTAAATCTGTCTGGATTTTAAATTAGTGTAATTTTAATTCTGTTGAGTCAGGAATTGTAATTTATATTCCAATTGTGAGAAATAAAATTGTTTATTTCCATTACAGTACTTTGTTCTTTATTTTATTGCTTTTCGATATAGTAACAAAACCAACAGTATTTTCTAATTTGGCTAATTAATTATATACATCTGTGCATGTTATCAGGGAATTGTTTCATTTGTTACCGAGTTGCAATCAAAATGGGTAGCAAGTGCATTGTCTGGTAAATTGCATTTACCATCTGAAGAAAAGATGTTAGCTGATGTTGAACAACATTATCAATATATGCAAGAGTGTGGGATTCCCAAGCACCATATACCCATCTTCTTGGTTTTAATGAGGAAATTCTTAGACTTTATTGCTATGAAAATATATTTACTGTCGCATTAATATAGAACCTCTGAAGTCTAGTTTGAAAATATTTAGGATTCACAGGAAGGGAATTAAAACACCATAAACTCATCGAAATCATGAAAATTTAAATATAAAATTGTCTTGTTTATCCAAAAATAAATTATCATTGACGATAGTTTTGAAATTTACCATTAGTCTTCTAGATTTACATTGCACATGTTTAATATTCTACGAGACATTTTAGGAGTATAAGCTCGTTTTATTTGCATTCTACTTATATTTATCCGAAATGATGTTCTTCATTTTATAGTTGAACTTTTATCTTCTTTTTTTCGTATTCGGGATTGAGTTCTTAAATGACCCAAGAAAAACCAAGCAAGTAATTATGTTTTTTCAAACAATAGAAAAATATATACGCTAGTTTCTGTAATCTGGTCATCATTAAAAATACTACGGAGAACCTTAAATCGATCATGTATCATCTCATAAACAAAATCTTTTACACACAAAATTAAAAAAATATATATAAGCAAAGTATTGGAAATTATTTTCTTAAAAACTTAGTTCTACAACAATTAACTCGTAAACTTTAACTTCTATCTATATTTTGCGCACTAATTACACAGTGTGGGTACCAAAACTGACTGGCAACAGAGATTGGAGTACCACAGGTCGACAGAAGGGTGACGTCGTTGTATAAAAATACAATAGAATATTTTATTTCTCAAAAGGAAGTATTAATGGATAACTTCGTCCTTGAAAAGTTCAGCACATGAATGCAATTTGTATTTGATTGTTTTTCTAACTGCATCCCATTACTTGAACATTGGAAAGTGACCTAAGATTTACAATAACAGTGAGATTGTAGTTCTTGAGTAGGATTTCAAGCAAGTCACGGATACTTTCAGACATCGTTTTATATTAATGTGAAATTGTGAGGTGTTGGCCAACTATGTTATTTTACAATGTTCGGTATCTGAAAACTCAAGTAGTTTTAAACAGTTGATATCCTCATCATGCATCTGGATACTGCTAGTTTAATTGAAGTCATAATTGCGCAAAAGTTGATATAAAAAAGAAATTTCTTTGTTTATCAAAATAAAAAATATCAAAGCTACTTGCACAATGTTTGTCATCAACGCATGCCATATTTGTTTTATTAGTATAAAATCATTATGTCATTTAGATTATTTTAGAATAATCCGATCTCTCCATAGATTAAGGTCATTGTGATATTGATTAAACCAAAAACATACGTTGAATTAGGGGCAATTAACAAAAACATACCCTATCTCTATTATATTACCAAAAACATACCCCAAAAACTTAAATTACAAAAAACATACCTATATATACTTATTATTTCTCTAATTCTAATCAAACCATAATCTAAACTCTCTTTCTCTAACCGCAACTCTCTCTCTCTCTAATCGTACCCCGCTCTCTCTAACACACGATAATCGCACCTCTTTCTAACAAATGCTAATCACCCATCTCTCTCTCTCAAAATGACTAAAAACTCACAAAATATTCATATGCTAATTATAAAATGTCATACCCTAATTTTAAAATGTCATACTCTAAATGTTCTGAATCACAATCAAATATCTAAAAAAGAGTTCATACCCTAATTTTAAAACTTCATACCCTAATTTCAAAACTTCATACCCTAATTTTAAAACTTCATACCCTAGTTTCAAAACTTCATACCCTAATTTTAAAACTTCATACCCTAATTTCAAAACTTTATACCCTAATTTTAAAACTTCATACTCTGCATATGAATTTCTCTCAATACTATACATATGGATTCACATCCTTCAACTTGAAATCCACAAGTTTTACAATAGTTTCAAACCTCAATAAATAGAAAACAATCTCACCAATTTCATATATTACGGGATAGAAAACAATCTCACCAATTTCATATATTTTTCATATATTACGGCGTATCAATCAGTGTAATATTTGTGTATTACGTATGTATATATATGTATTTATATGTATAGGGATGTTTATATAATTTAGATGGTATTCGTTAGTTAGTGGCGGGTTTTCGTGGTGGATGAGGGGAGAGAGATAGAGTGTGATATAAAAGAAATATACAAACAACAATGAAGGAGAGAGACTAAGATCAGAGAGAGATGTAGAGAAGAATTGGTGAGAGAGAGAAGAATAGAGGAGAGAGAGAGTAAATGAGAGATAGAGATAGAAGAGAATAAACAACATTAAATTTGTTTGATATGCTTTTGATAGTTAAAGTTGGAAGGGTATGTTTTTGTTAATTTAGTTTCAAAAGTAGTATGTTTTGTTAATTTATCCTTGATTAAACCAATAAACTATTTAGGTTCATCAAACAAAATAGAATTTACTACTATTT
Organism: Primula vulgaris; assembly: GCA_963920805.1. NCBI lineage: Eukaryota > Viridiplantae > Streptophyta > Magnoliopsida > Ericales > Primulaceae > Primula > Primula vulgaris. The sequence goes on along the minus strand of OY987216.1, from coordinate 12,591,067 downwards.
AGGTCGGTGTGGAAATACTCGCATCTTCTGAAGCGACTAGCATGATCGGAAACATTTCCTCGCAACAATAAACAATCCCCATACCGCAGGTAGTGGAAGTTAATAGTGTTTTTGATACAAAATTGAAGCGAATAATTATAGTACAACATTCAGGGGCGGCACCCCCATATGATCAGGGGTTGCCACAGCAACCCCATAATTTCGAAAAATAAATTTTTTTATTAATATTTTTCATAATAATTTATATATACGGTATTCTGGCAAACCCTTAAATATTTTTTTTGGCAACCCATCTCAAAATTATATATTGTCAGTGTAATAACATAACATAATTTTGTATGTGCTGATAATATATAAGTAATACTTAAAAAATTAACATAGACAAGTGATTATAAAATACATTTTATACAAACTTATCATATTGATACGTAACTCACATCTTTAAAAAAATAAACAAAAATAATAATTAGAGTAGTGGTGAGTGCAAACAAAATTTATAAAATAATTTTTGGTGGTTTGTATTTTAATTGAAGTGAATATACTCAAATTGTGTAATAGATATATAATTGTTCGTATATATCTATTATTTAATCGTTTGGTTTTTTCAGTTTTTTTAAATATTTTTTTACCTTCGTGTTTTAATTTTTTTACTTGTTATACCTTGATTTATTAAATTTAACTTTTGTATCTTTTGTGTTTCTATTTTATTTATTTTTAGTCAATTTTGAAATGCTGAAACTTTCGACACATGACTGCATGTGACATTACTGTTGTGGGATTTTTTTTGGAATTTGAAAAGAAAGTCGAAATTGAGCGAAAAGGAAGAAAAATAGAAATCAAATACATTTTAATCAAGAAACCAAGGTAAAAAAAAAAAAGGGTAAAAAATATACAAAAATCCGGCTTTTCTGATTTTATACTTTGAAAAATATTATGCGTTTTTATTAATTTTGACAACCGCACACATTTGATTTTGGTTCCGCCCCTGACAACAATAATCTTACTGCTTTTTTGTGTCATGTTCAAATTTTAAAATGTATTTTATGTAATAGATGCATCATGCATCATATTAACCGTTAGAGGTAATTTTTGATTGGTACCCTTTCAAACTAGCTATTTAAGAATTAGTACCACTTTCAAACTAATTATTACAAATTAGTACCCTTGCTAATATACATAACTCCAATACATTTGGTCCAATAAAAGTTTGTACAAAATCAAGCCCATTAACCAGTCTCCGACGTTGACTACGGTCACCAGTGTTGACTGTCGGCCTCCGATTTTCACCAAAACTAAAAAAAATGTAAAAGAAAGGAAAAAAACTAAAAGGTACTAAGAAGAATAGAGGTCTGTGTATAACCTGCAGTTAGAGGGAGAAAGTGTTACTGAGTAATGAACAATAAGAATAGAATTTAGACCCTTTTTATATTTAGTATAGGTGGTATCAAAATAAGATTAAATGTTTAAAAAATTTAGTTTTTGCTAATAAAAAACACAAATGGTACTAAAAGCTAATAATTCTTTTAAAGTGCTACCAGCCTCCAATTAATTCCATAATCTGTTTGGTTGAACTGGTGATGAAATTTCGTTAACGTAATTTCTTTACACAATGGTAATGAATGAGTAGCATCACATTGTACAATGAAGCCAGAGTGGTTAATAGGGAGACTTGCTCAGGAACACCATTATTACTGCCTAGTGGATCAAACTAGCTTCTCGACCGAACTTGTAGTTGTTGATTTTTCGTTAAAAAAGACAAATAAAATTGTTAGGAGCTCAGCTCACAAAGTTGTATACAAGTCGTGTTAATGTTAGAATAGTCTCACACCGTTTATGCATTGATAAAGCCAAATATTAAAATATGACTCTCCTTTCCTACTAATATGCCTTATTAGTGGAGAATTGATGACTTTCAACATGGTATCAGAGCGGTCTAGCGATATTGGGCTTATCTCAACCCATTTATTATGTCCGCTCGTATGACCCTTGAAATGTCAGGCCACGAGCGGGGGAGAGTGTTAGAGTAATTAGATTGTATTATATTGTCAATTTTTTTGTATTAGATTGTCAAAAATGTTGTTTATATTGTAAAAAAAACGTATTAGACTGTCAATTTTATTGCCGAAAAAATTGAATTATATTGTTAAATTTTTTGTATTAGATTGTTAAAAAAAATAGATTAAATTGTCAAAAAAATTGCATTAGATTGTCAAAAAAATTGTATTAGATTATCTATTAGATTGTTATAAAAATTCCATTAGACTGTCACAAAAATATAAATTCTTGGCCGATCAAAGTTAGACGTGATTTCGTAAGATACTATATTTTTGGGAGAGAGGGAGTATAACACTTAAGTTTTACATAAAAATATTACTCTTCAACTTACTTTTAATTTTTTACTTTTATTTTTTTGGGTTTTCTCTCACAAGGAGAGAAAAGGGTTGGGAATTACGCTTGAGAATGGTAATTTTTTTTTGCTTCCTTTCTTACAAGGAATATTTATTGTATCACGAATAACTTAAAGTCTGTGTTTAGAAACATGATGATGTGGTATCATTTTTTGTTAAAATTTGATCTGCTTCCTAATATTACCAACTCGGATTGGGAGGAGACATCAATGGCTGTTCTGGGTTTCATATCTAATCAATACATTTATGCTTACTACCCACTGATTTTTTTAATTAAGAAAAATGGTTTGACAGGATGTGCTATTAACTTTTAACGATTTTGCATTCTAACATCTTTGTTGTTAGCAAGGAAAATGGGTAGCCAAACTTATGTCACTAATAAAAGTTATCTAAGTATTGCGCGCGAGACGTGTAATGACATAAATCTCGTAATATATTTTATTTTGAACATAATATTCAGATTTGGTATCATTTATTTTAATTATACAGGTTAAAACAAATTGTTAATTAATTTAGACTATATACGTAATTAGAAAAATATAGTTAGTACAATTTGTTAATTAATTAGATTAGATATATTGGTAATTATTAAAACATAATTTAGGTATTTTTAAAAAGATTGGATAGATTTATTTCTGTTAAATTATTATAATAGAATGATATGGCTAGTAATATCTTATTAACTCTTATCATTTTTAATTCCACCTAAACGATTCCCACCATATAATTTGATCAAGTGACTTGATTAGACGTGGAACTGTTAGGTTGCATTAGGGAAGTAGTATGTTGGGTATACATTTTTTTTTATAAGCTGTTTTGTATATACAATTGTTAACATAACTCACTTTCTTTTATTAGAAGTAATTCAAATCGAAGTTGTTTCATGATTGAATTGAGTAGTGCTAAAGAATTGAAAACAATGCCGATCAGACAATCCTTTAATATATACATGTGTATGTATGTACATATTATCATTTCTCTTTGTGATAATCATAAAAATAAAGAGCTGAAATTTTTTGGTCTCCGCTTGGGCGAAAGAGAAGCTAAGGAGCCTCTTGAATACAAATGATCGATAAAGACGCAATAGCATGAAACTAGCTTCTGAGTGGGTTTCAGACTATTCAATTTCACTTGAATGCATTTCTCCTTTTTTAATATTCGACAAAGAAGCTTGTTTCGGTGCGACAAAAATGTGTATTTACCATATTTATCTTTGCTGGGTTGATTGCCAGTAACAATGCTACCGTGTCTATTGGGTAAAACCATAAAACACAAGTTTCACTATTTCTGGAGTTTGGACGGAATCAGTAGACGACCACGAAGTGGTCGAAAATGGTACATAAAGGGCAAATACTGCTACGAACTGAAATTGTGGCTTAACTGCATCTTTTTGCTTACGGAATTGTCCCATGGCTACTAATCTATATATCAAGCACATAACACTCACGATTTATATTACTAGTAAATTTCAGATATCTACCTAGGAACCATATTCAGTATTTCTATATATATGCACATGTGGACCTGTCTCTACAGGCAACTGCAGGTTCACTTGACACCAGTCTTATCAATTTCTGGTTTATAAGAAGAAACAAAACGTGATGATGTCTTAAAATCAAACTCCAATATATACAAAATAACTTTTGGCATATAGAATCGCCTTTGCATTAACGACAGTATGTCATACCATCCACACACCTAAACAAATGTGAACCTTTTATAATAGGAAGCCTTAACTAATGTTCTCCGCAAAGAAACATAACAACACAATTGTTCAAAAAAGGCACTATTAGGAAGAAGTTAAAACAATGTTCCAGACGAAAAACACACCAGATCCTCTAAAACTTAATTGTACACTATTAGATATGTCATAATTGCCACTATGCTGGATCTTGGTGATTCATTAATTGTATGATCATAAGAATTTGTTCATGAGGGAAAATACATGCATTTATTAGTGGAAGAGTTGCAACAATATACAGATTCTGATGATTGAGAAGATAAAAGAAACTCCCCTAAAACTCACATTGACTAATTCTTCGACGTGTTGGACTAGAGTTATTCACAACATTCGGGTTTATGGTCTTTTTGTAACTTGTCCCAAAGACACAAAACCTTTCTAGGATTTTGATAATGGGCAAGAATATAATTTGAGCCACATCCAGCATTGTAAAACCGATCATCGGTTACGTATTCCACTTTTCCACCTTGGTTCTTAAATTGCTCAATCCATATGCCAACAGCCACGTCTTCTAACTTAAATAGCTGCCCCCAGAAAATAAAAACACTAGTTAGACACTAATCTTGCAAACATTACTTCAACAGCCCAATATGAGAAACTGTCATCATTAGATTTGGTTATTTAAATCGTCTTCAATTCTTTATTGAAAAAGTTAAGGATAATTTTGCCCTTAATCATAACGAGTAAGGGGAAATATCGCTTTCGTATACCAACCTAAAAGCTTTTAACAACAAATATCTAATACACCATAATATCTAATTTAACAATTTAGACACTAATCTGCACAAATCCGAATCATTAGCAAACCAAACTATCAATATTAACAAATTCTATACCAATCTACATGAAGCATTATAACAAGTATACCAACCTTTCAAAATTCAAAACGTTCAAAAGTTAAAGTTAAAAAAAAATGGTGTATTAAACTTTCAATTTCTGCCGATTGGTCCGTTGTACGACTAGTACGGAGCTAGTGTTTTTGAGTTTGAAGTTAAAAGTCCGTTATCCTGATTGTTCTATTTTGTGCAAATTTTAGTAACTGTTAAAAGCTGGTAGTATGGTACACAAAAATGATTTTATACCGTGAATAAGAAAAATACCTGGAGATCTCTATTTTGGTGTCCCTGGACAATGTATTTCGCAATATCACGGGAAATTATATATCCAGGACCATGTGCCCACGGAGGATATTTTTCATGAGGCCATTCCTAAAAAAAATCACTTATTAATTCAGGAAACCGATTCAGCTAAATCTAAAATAATCATACAAAAAAAGAACTAAGTTCAATATCAAAGTACCTCGGCGCTTATATACCATTTGTTGTCTTTCTTCCGATGAGGTGAGGATTCAAAGGATATAAGACCGTATAAAAGGCCATCAGATACCTTCCCTTTAAGACTAGAAATAATTTCGTCCACTCTAACAAAAGCATCATCATCCGTCTTCATTATATATTTTGCAGGGAGAACTTTTGTCTGCAGATACAAAGAAAATAATACTTTTGACTATTAAAATTGCATGGGAAAGAGGCTACATAAAGGTTGTTTTTAATGGAAAATATCAACGATAATCAGACGTGAAAACAGAAGACTATTAATTTAACTTAAAATAATCAGACGCGAAAACAGGAACCTACTAATCATCCAATTAGTATTTCAACAAAAAATAATATGGTTATCAACGTGCAACAAGAACATTATAACAATAATAATCAATAAAAGGGGATTGTTTTGTTTATCTAACTACGTATATACTTACCCCAAAAATACACATTGCAACTGTTTTCAAAGTGAGGAGGCTGTAGTAATCAACAAATGGCATTATTTGAATATCTCCATATGCTTGAGCTTCCTTCCATATTTGAAAATTGACCTCCTTGTTCTTGTGCTAATTACATTGCAACAGAAAATGCTCAAGTTATTATTTCCCACAAGCAATAGCTTCAATTATAGAAGAACGGAACAAAAAAGAGTTGCCAAGTAAGATAGATAGAAATCACAGAATATTCGACCAACGGTTGGTACCAATATTATTTGCCCATTGAATAAGACTTGAGAGTGTTTTTGATGAACAAGGTTATATTGGTCCAGATTTGACATCTATTGACCAAATATATTCAAATATCTATCCTTTTCTCACGTGCTTTAAACTTGAGCTTTTCTTGTTTCCTTGTCCTGAATAAGCTACAAGTTGCAACCAAAAAGTCCAAGTAATTTGCTCCAAAAGCGATAGCGGTTGCAACTTTTAAGCAAATAAGCTGGCCTAATTCAGATTCAGGGAATAGCCAGGTTGGTCCAGCTTAAAACTTCTAGCTAACTCAAGCCAAAAAACTAGAAAACTGCCAAAAAAAGGCTATCTTAAAAGCTGCAACCAACAAGACCTAACTCGCATCCAAAGCAAAAATAGAAAACATAGAATGTAGCATCCCATTATAAACGTATTAGCAATGCAACTTACTTACCAGACCAGTGAAAAAACGAACAACGACAATGCCAGAGCGTATAACCTCATATTGCATCCAAGATTTTCTCAAAGCCAATCGACGTTCGAAATTATTGGCGGCGGAGAAAACAGCGATAAGCAACAAAATTCTTTTTTTGGAATTTAATGGGGGTGCTTTGAGGTTGTCGATATCGTTTATATCCATATTTTCAGATACAGGCAGCCCTTTAGCTAAGGCTGATATTAGATCCAAATTACCCGCCACTTTAACACCACTGACCAACCAAGGTTCAAGTTTCTGCACTTTTAAAAATTAATCTTAAAGTGGGGAAGTAACTATTAAAAGACTTTCTATTATTAAAGGTGGCATGTGAACGGGTTATTCACAATTTTGACACTATCCTACAACGATAAAAACTTGTATACTGACATTTTCTTTCTTGCTTTTAGTAGAAAAAAGTAATTATCAATTTTCTTATAATACGTACACTAGTTTATCATGTATTGCCTATTTCAATCCACAGTCTGGGTTTTTCTCTCTCTATTTTCGTCTCTGATTTATTGTTGTTCTCCTATACAGTGTGCAAAATCTGTCAAGGGCGTTGACAATATTATTTTGGTTATAGGTTAGTGTACAGAACTGAAATCTGGTGATACGTTAGTGTACAAAATGGTAATTTCCCTTAAACCGTACCTTACCTCCTCATATGCAAAGGATGTTTCGTGCCTTCCATTAACAGTCATGTGAAATCCCTCTAAACCAACCCACAGAGTTGCTGTAAACGGATTTTGTTCGAGGAATGGGAAAGTCGCACGCACATGAACACTATTACTTGAAATATTGCGACTCGAGTTTACCTTCTCACCATGATCAGTGCTCAACACCACTTGTTCGTTACACTTCCACAGTCCATCAACTGCAAATATTTTCCAGCTAAGCAAGCATTATTAAAACACGACAAAAGTAGATGTATCACCGTATTAGTATAAAGTCTCAAATTGTAAAATTTAGACGTTAGAAAGGTAGAGAAGATCAGAAGACTAATGAAAGAAACAAGGGTGATAGATAAAAAGGTCTGCAATTAATTCAAGGTTTTGAATCCCCTTGTTACTTGGCTCTAAAATAAGTATAAAGCTTCCTATCCCTTCTAGTTCTTAGGTTGGAAAATAGCCTCTTCTTTATCATCTAGCAGTAGTAGTATCTTGTGTAGTTTCATTTTCTGCTTTTAATACTTACTTTCAATTGTAAGCTTTTCAATTCAATTTGAAGTATAAATTGGAAATTATCCTATATACGGAGTAATCAGCTTTACAATTGGTCGAATCTGCAGCTACTTATTTTTACCCTTGATTAATTTATTCACAAATGTGAGGCATTAAGTTTAGAAATAGCATACTTTTGGTGGCATTTGAGGAACCATGATCAGGGCATCTCTCTTCTTTACCCCACCCAAGTTCATTAGTCCATGTTCTTTGAACAATAACCGGTTCTTCTGTGACATTAGCCCCTGGCATTTTAACATCATAGTATAATACAACAGGTCTATTTGCCTCGTTTGGCATTTTTGAGCCAACAAGTTCAATACGAAAGCTACCATGACCTTCATCTGGTATGCCAATCACCGTTACCGACGAATCCTCAATCAAACCACATGGTATTTGAAGAAAAACACCATCTTCATCTCCCCTCGGTTTTGTTGTTTTCGTGTCAAGTGCACCGACTAAATAGGGACAATCTTCAAGGCCATAACTTTCCTTTTTATCCTCTTTAATTAAAGATAATAATTGCTTCAACACAATAGCTGCCTCGTTGATTGCATGGGCGGTATTAGGAAGAGGGTCAGATCTAGAAAGCAGCTCTTTCATGTGAGCCCAAACAAGCAGTGGCTTAGACTCTTCTTGAGACAAATTTCTCAACTTATACAAATCATTAAGTCCTTCAATTTCAATAAGGTTGGGCTTCTGATTTTTCTTAATTTCCACTTGGGCCGAGGTTTTTTCAGTATCGGGTGGATGGTTGTTGAAAAACTCTGCTGCTGATTGCTTATTATGTGGCGGTTTTATTTTATTATTATCGGTGGTCACGAAACTGTTGTAACACAGAAACGAAATGGTGGCGAGAGCTATAACAAACATGAATCCAAACAGCTTGTTCAATTTTGGTATAACATCTTCCTTCTTTGCCATTTATTCACCTTATCTGATATATTTCACATAACCATCTTCGACAATTTTTATTGCGACAATGTAACTGTCTACTTATCAGAAACACATCGCTTCTTAATGAATCGCGTACCGAAGGCCACTGAGGCAAATTTATTGGAAAAGTATTCAACAGTTAACACTATTTGGCGAAACTCAGGACCCGTTTGGCGTCAACTTCTTTGGTCAAACGTCCACTTTAAAAAGCAATAACTAAAAAGCTGGCTTAAAAAAAAGCGACAGTTTAAGTCTTTGTCGCTAGTTTTTCTAAAATTGTTTTCGAATTAGCTTTTTTACTTTTCTAACCAATAGGAATCCATACAATCCACCGAGGATGTTTTCAACCATTGATCATATGAATATTTTTTGTTTAAAATTCCCAAGAAAGTGACGAACAGCTAGAAAAGTTAGTAATTCCAAGCCATTTTATTTTCCTGATTTTTTTAATATTCCTATTCAAAAAAATTGCCTTTCTCAGCTAACAGCTTTCTACCCATGTACCAGTTTATAAAAAAAATGCAACAAAAACAAAGCTGATGCCTAAAAAACCCGAAATTAAATTCTAACTTCAACTGTCACTAACAAGCAGTTACTGCTATAAATTAGGAAATAATAAGCTGAAAAAAAAATCTACAAATCTGTGATAATACCAAAGTCGATAATATAACACCATTTATTTTGCAAAGAACTCAGATAATTGTGAAAACAATAATAAATTGTTTCTGTCGTATTTAAATACTAGTAAGTTCAAACTAATTTGACTCCAGCTATTGCTGTAAAAGCAGTTACAGCTGAATTTGAAATTATTACAGTAAATGCTGTAAATAGTAGAATAAATTGGTTATAAAACTAAGGGGGTGAATAACTAAACAAAAGAGGTTATTTTATAATTAATAAATAACTCAAAAGGTGCAGAATTCAATAACAGTAATAGTGACAAGCAAGAGACAATTTAAGTTAAAAGTCTAATTATAGGGTATATTTAACAGAAACTAAATGGGAGCTAAAAGAGAGTAGGAAAAAGTAGCTGTATAGTTTCTTCTTCGTTAGGAAGTGTAAGCTAAAGAACTGGATTTATTTAATATCTTCCTATTCTTCAGATCTGTAACACTACTTCCTTTGATACAATGATAGAGTTATATAGCTTATAAAAACACAAAATTCACCTCATCTCTCCTGTTACTGTCATCCTTCCTAAACAAATGTAATACATGTAATTTTACGGACTGCGGTAAAAATTATTTCAAAACTTAATCATCAAAATTTTCAATTTCGCTAGTTTTGATATGACAATTTTGATGACACGTATTTTCATATGAAATATTTGTTTAGGTACAGACTAACTATATGCGATCCACATTTTAAAAAATAATGTAGCGTTGTTATAATTAAATTAATAATAAATTTAGAATTTTATGTAAATGTAAACGGTTACTTAAAAGGTATAAAATACGTTAGGTGTGATAAAATGATTGAGGTATAACTTGTACCGATGCTACAAGTACAACTTGTACCCAAACTCACCCGTATACTTTATACTCTTTCTTGCTTCAAATATAAATAAAATATAATATCAATCTAATAAAAACTCATATTAAAAATTTAAATAAAAATATAATAAATACTAGTTAACTCTATCTAAATTTAAATATTAATTAAAAATAAATTTTTTTATTAAATTTAGTATTACTAATATATATATATATATATATAACTCACGCACTCCCTACATATTTGGAGGGATAAAAATATATTTTTTAATCAAAATAAAAATATACAAGAATACAATACCTCAGACTGTTTATAATAACTCAGACTGTTTTCTGTAACTCTTGAATACAATAGCTCAAACTGTTTTTTAAAACAGTCTGAATACAAGAAAAAACAGTATGAATTATTGAATTTTAATAATACAAAATCATACATTGTGTTACAGAACAGTCTGATTTATTATAATAAAGACTGTTTTTTAAAACAGTCTGAATATAATAAAAAACAGTATGAACTATTGAATTTTAATAATAAACGCAATTGATCTCTAAAAACCTAACAAAAACATGTATCGTGTTACAGAAAACAGTCTGAGTTATTATATAACAAGAATACAATAGCTCAGACTGTTTATAATAACTCAGACTGTTTTCTGTAACTCTTGAATACAATAGCTCAAACTGTTTTTTAAAACAATTTGAATACAAGAAAAAACAATATGAACTTTTAATTTTAAAAACATGTATGGAACGGTGAGGTAAACATAATATATTACGCTATCAACCAGTTCTAAGAGCTACCAACGAAAATAGTGAGCACCGTCAAAATTCTGTCGTTTGGTATCATTTATATTTGGGTCAATTCCCAAAACATACAAATGTGTTATGAAATATTACCAAAACATACAACCCAAACAAATTATTTCCAAAACATACAACTGACCCAAAATAAAAAAAATATATATATTTCTCCTGCCTATCAAAAAATTTCTCTTTCTCCTCTCTCTCTTTTTCTAAATCATCATTTTTTTTTCCACAAAATACTATCTTATTTAATGTTAAAATGACTTCTAAAGCGAAAAAAATAAAATTACAACAAAAAATAAAAACATTTCAAAAAAGTCGAGATGCCGAAAAAACCCAAAAAATACTGAAAAAACCTTTAAAACGTCGGGAACCCGAAAAAATCTAAAAAAATGTTAAAAAATAAAAAAACCAATAAAAATCCAAATTCACAAAAAAATGAAAAAAGTTCAAAAAAGTCGAGAATCCGAAAAAACCCAAAAAAGGCTGGAAAAACCTTTTAAAAAGTCGGGAACCCGAAAAAGCCCAAAAAATGGTTAAAAAAAGTAAAAAAAACAGAAAAATCCAAAATCACAAAAAGAATGAAAAAAGTTCACAAAAATCGAGAACCCGAAAAAACCAAAAAAGTGCTGAAAAAACCTTTAAAAAGTCGGGAACCCGAAAAAACTCAAAACAAGTGGCAAAAAATAAAATAAAAACCAAGAAAAATCCAAATTCACAAAAATAAATAAAAATAAAGTTCAGAAAAGTCGAGAACCCGAAAAAAACCCAAAAATATGGTAAAAAACAAAAAAAAACAAAAAAAATTACAAAATTACAAAAAAAAATGAAAAAAGTTCAAAAAAGTCGAGAATTCAAAAAAACCCAAAATGTATGCCCGTATTGTGTATGCCCGTAATAAAAAAACATGTATAAACTGTCAATGGATAGAGAATGTATTGTGTATGACTGTATTAAATAGCGTGTATAAATAATGTATTGTGTATACCTGTATTAAAAAGCATATATAAAATATGTATTGTGTATGCCTGTATTAAAGAACATGTATAAATAGTGTATGTCTGTATTAAAAAAACATGTATAAACTGTGTATTGTGTATGTTTGTATTAAATAGCATGTATAAATAATGTTTTGTTCATGCATGTATTAAAAAATATGTATAAACTGTGTATTGTGTATGCCTGTATTAAAGAGCATGTATAAAATATGTATTGTGTATGCATGTATTAAAAAACATGTATAAATAGTGTATTGTGTATGTCCGTATTAAAAAACATGTATAAACTGTGTATTGTGTATGTCTGTATTAGCATGCATAAATAATGTATTGTGTATGCCCGTATTAAAAAAAACATGTATAAACTGTGTATTGTGTATACCCGTATTAAAAAAACATGTATAAACTGTGTATTGTGTATGCCTATATTAAAGAGCATGTATAAAATATGTATTGTGTATGCCTGTATTAAATAGCATGTATAAATAGTGTATTGTGTATGTCCGTATTAAAAAAGCATGTATAAACTGTGTATTGTGTATGCATGTATTAAATAACATGTATAAAAAGTGTATTGTGCATGCATGTATTAAAAAATATGTATAAACTGTGTATGCATGTATTAAAAAGCATGTATAAAATATGTATTGTGTATGCATGTATTGTATAAATAGTGTATTGTGTATGTCCGTATGAAAAAACATGTATAAACTGTGTATTGTGTATGTCTGTATTAAAGAGCATGCATAATTTAGCATAAATAATGTATTGTGTATGCTCGTATTAAAAAAACATGTATAAACTGTGTATTGTGTATGCATGTATTAAATAGCATGTATAAAATATGTATTATGTATTACTGTATTAAAGAGCATGTATAAATAGTGTATTGTGTATGCATGTATTAAAAAACATGTATAAATTGTGTATTGTGTATGTCTGTATTAAAGAGCATGTATAAAAAGTGTATTTTGTATGCCTGTATTAAAGAGTATGTATAAAAAGTGTATTGTGTATGCCTGTATTTAATAGCATGTATAATTGTGTATTGTGTATGCATGTATTAAAGAGCATGTGTAAACGATATATTGTGTATGAATAACAAAAACACAAAGAAGGGAAAGTGTTAATGAATACAAAATATATTGTATAGTGTGGAAAATGAAATCGATAAATTCACAATTATTTAATTAATTACCAATTATGCCCCAAAAATAAGCATCATTCCGATCGAAGAAAAACAAAATCCTAATTCATATAAAAAAAAATGAAGTTTTTGGGGAATGAGTTTTGATCGAACGGTGGAGATTGATGTTAAAGTATGAGTGTGGGGAATATGGAGGGTTGAGATTTGAGGAGGTGGTGACGGGATCGGAGATGGAGGGATGTGCGGCAGAAGGTGGTGGAGATAGGTGACGGAGAGAGGAGGGTGAATATTGTAGTTGACATTTATATATATATATCCTATTAATATAAGCCAAGGCAATAAAAGTTGAGGCTGCCTAATTTAGTCCATTTTTTCCAAAAATACCCTCACTCTATTTTAATAATTACCAATATGCATAATCTAATTAATTAACTATTTGTCCTCAATATATTTTCCTAATTACGGATGTACCATAAATTAATTAACAATTCGTTTTAACCTCCATAACTATAATAAATGATACCAAATCTGAATATTATGTTAAAAATAAAATATATTACGAGATTTATGTCATTACGGGTCTCACACGCAACGCGTGGGTAATTTTACTAGTATTTAGTATTTAGTATTTTAAGGATAAATTAACAAAACATACTACTTTTGAAACTAAATTAATGATGTTTATTCTCTTCTTTCTCTATCTCTCATTTACTCTCTCTCCTCCCTTATTATCTATCTCCTCCGTTCTTCTCCCTCTCACCAATTCTTCTCTACATCTCTCTCATCTTAGTCTCTCTCTCCTCCATTATTGTTTATATTTTTATTTTATATCCCACTCTATCTCTCTCCCCTCCTTCATCACGAAAATCCTCCACTAACTATATATGAAAAATATATGAAATTGGTGAGATTGTTTTCTATCCCGTAATATATGAAAAATAAATGAAATTGGTGATATTGTTTTCTATTTATTGAGTTTTGAGACTATTGTAAAACTTGTGGGTTTAAAGTTGAAGGAGGAGAATTTATATGTATAGTATTGAGAGAAATTTATATGTAGAGTATGAAGTTTTAAAATTAGGGTATGAAGTTTTAAAATTAGGATATGAAGTTTTGAAATTAGGGTATGAAGTTTTAAAATTAGGGTATGAAGTTTTAAAATTAGGGTATGAAGTTTTGAAATTAGGGTATGAAGTTTTGAAATTAGGGTATAAAGTTTTGAAATCAGGGTATAAAGTTTTAAAATTAGGGTATGAACTCTTTTTTAGATATTTGATTGTGATTCAGAACATTTAGGCTATGACATTTTAAAATTAGGGTATGATATTTTAAAATTAGCATATGAATATTGTGTGAGTTTTTAGTTATTTTGAGAGAGATAGATGGATGATTAGCATGTGTTAGAAATATGTGGGATTATCGTGTGTTAGAGAGATGTACGATTATAGAGAGAGATGTTAGATTATGGTTTGATTAGAATTAGAGAAATAATAAGTATATATAGGTATGTTTTTTGTAAGTTAAGTTTTGGGGGTATGTTTTTTGTAATATAATAGAGCTAGGGTATGTTTTTGTTAATTGCCCCTAATTTTAATTAGTTGTATGTTTTGGGAATAAAGTGTTGAAGTGTAATTTTTTGATAATTAGCTTAAAATAGTTGTATATTTTGATAATTTTCCCTTTATATTTCTCTTAGACTTCCTTACTTTATTTAATTGCTCAGTCCAAAAAGAAAAGGCTATTATATAGTGTAACGCCAATTTAATTTCACGTATTAAGTTTGAAACTCAACGTGATAAGTTTTGAATCTTATTGACATCAAATCAATGGATATTATGTGTTTCTTCTTTTTCTTAAATTTTGTTGGTTTTCATAAATTTTACCAATTGGTTTAACATTTTCCATACATGGTACGTATATTCTGTCAACAATACAGAAATATAATACCACCAAATCCAACTTATGTGAAGTAAAGCAATATATAGTATTAAATTGAAATCTAGCGTTGATTATATATATAAAAAAATGAAATCTAGCGTTGATTATCAAAAAATAAATAATGAAATCTAGCGGAGAATATTCTGGCAAGTTTGCTTTAATGGTCTTAGAAACTTAACAATCTGTGGTACTATTTTTTTTAAGAAAAAATAGTTAAGTGACTTAGAGCATCTACAGTACCTAAACTAACCAATGAAGTCTACTAAAATTGGAGTAACTTTTAATAGCCATGGTGGTATATTTTTTACAAATATAGACCACAAGATTAAAATAATAGACTATGTTCTAACACGCAATAGCGTGTAATCCGTACATAGTTTCGTTTAATCAACAATTAATCCGGTCCAATCCGTAAATATTACTCCTTACAACTATCCCGCCTAACTTTTTAGCTAAATCATTTATAAGTTAAAGACCTCTAAATTATAAATCACACTCAATTTATCGGATTAAACTATATTTTTTCTATAGTTAACCTAACACTACATCTGGTTCTTCTTCTTTATAAATCATTGATTGTTTCCCAATTTTTTTTTTTTTAATAATCACTAATTTTATTTATTCATAACTTCAAACCAAAATATTTTTTGGAAAAAAGTAAACATTAATATATTTTTTGAATCATATCCCTTTAATGCCTAATAATGTCAAACAAACAATTAAATTCTCAAAACAATTATAAGAAAATGAAATTCAATATTTTTTAGAGTAATTATTAACAAAATGATGAAAAATCATTGAATTTAGAAGAAAAATATAGAATTTTACTAATGAAAAAAAAAGAAGATTATCCAATTGGTAAATCCCAAAAAGTGTATTGGCGCCAAACCTCCAATTTCCTCTTTTCTAATCCCTCTCACTTCCGCTCAAACCTCACCACTCTCTCTCTCTCTCTCTCTCTCTATATATATATATATATATATAAATAAATAGAGAAAATGCAGCGTCAGAAGTCGATACTATCCTTCTTATCCAGGCCTCCTCCTCCGCCGGATAAACACAAATCCGATGACAAAGAAGATACCGAAATCAGGGGAACCGATACTCCCCCCGAGAAGCTGCCACGTAGGATGACCATCAATAATAATAATAATAATAATAATAATAATAATGTTAAAGAGTCTCCGTTTACGAGCATCTTACACAAGTTCGCCAAACCCGATCGTCCACCACTCGTTTCTTCAACTAGGTATATAATATACACTGAATTAGTCTAAAAGTATACACGTTTACTATTTTATAATTATTGACATATATAAGCATTGTCTATGTATAATAATAAAAAGAAATTGAATTAGTTAGTCGAATCCTGACAAGTTGACAGTTTAATGTACTTGCGAGATAGTGTTTTTGTAACAAAGATATCAGCTGTTTAAATACGTACTCTGGTTTTATAATATATGCCGAATGAGTTATCAAATTATACACGTTTTGCTATCTGATTTGAAGATTCTTTATTGATCGTCTGCATTATATTTTATAATAATTTTTCTATATATGTCGATCGTCCGCAACTCGTTCCTTCGACTATGTTAATTATTTTGTTTACTCTCTCGGTTTATAATATACGCCGAATTAGTTATCAAATTATACACGTTTTGCTATCTAGTTTGAAGACTGTTTATCGATCGTCTGGATTATATTTTATGATTATTGATGTATATAAGCATTCTCTATATATCGATAGTCAGCAACTCGTTTCTTCAACTAGGTAAATATATTGTTCGAATCGCTATCAGCTTGTATTTAACAAAATTAATTTACTAAGTTAATTCAGTTATTCAAATATGTACTCTGGGTTTGTAACATGCACCAAATTAGCCTAAGAGTGTACACGTATCGCTATCTAATTTGAAGAGTGTTTATTGATCGTCTGCATTATATGTTATAATGATTGTCATATATTAGCATTGTCTAGATACGATAGAATAAATTATTGCAAAAATTAGTCGGGGCCTGAGAAGTTGACAGTGTAGTGTCCGAGATAGTCTTTTTTGTAACCATGTCGAGTTTTAAGATTAATTCCAAACTTTCTACATTGATCTTTTCTTTTTTTCTGATTGTGTACAGCAATTTATTGAGGTTTGTTAGTCAATGAGAATCTTGATGATTAGTGCTTATTAAGGACCCCACTAGGAGTAGCCTAGTGGGCTAGAACCCGCTAGGAATAGCCTAGGTACAGGGTTCGAGTCTTGTTAAAGGGGGTAGGTGTGAAATCCCTTGATCCTCTTTAATAAGATTTAAAAAAAGTAGTGCTTATTAAGGGATTGAATCATTTGTTTTTTAGTGAGGGGGAGTCATTTCTGGTTTAATGGAGTATCTGATTGCGTATTGAAAAAGCTGCTGTGATATACAAGCAAATGCCTCTTGTAGCTTCAGTGATGCTTATGTTAACAGTGAATTTGCTCTTTATATAGCTTTAAGTCTAGGAATATTCACGTAATTTTTTGTTGCAGGAATCAAGCTAATGGTGGTTGTGTCAATGTTTCGGGACCAGCTAGTAAATTAAATAGAGCCGAAACGTTGTTGGGTGATGATACATTTATTTCACAACCTGGAAAGGGTAGCTTCCTAAAATCCAGTGGTCTAGATAGTAAAGGGGTGACTGCTGGCTTCCCATTTCTTGTTGAAGATGATGATGATATTCACACGCCTGAAAAAACGGTGGCGCGGCCACTTGTTCCACGGTTTAAGCGGGTTCAAGAAGAAAGTAGCATTTTCTTAAAGAGCGTAAGTAGTAATGTCTCCTCCATGTTGGGTTCTAGTTCTAGCAAAAGAATTAAGTTAGCTGAAGAAGATCCAAAGATTGGAAACAAAAGCCAAAAGGATTTGACCGAAATATGTAGCAAGTTTGAGTGGCTTGATCCTTGTCGGATGAGGGATGCAAATGGAAGAAGGCCCGACGATCCTCTCTATGACAATACAACGCTTTACATACCTCCAGATGTTCTCAAGAAGATGTCTGCATCCCAAAAGCAGTATTGGACTACTAAATCTCGTTACGTGGATGTTGTACTTTTCTTTAAAGTGGTCAGTAAAAAAATTATTTCTGATTCTCCTTTTATAATTTATGTATTTCGATTCTGTTTTACATTGCATCTACACATTCTTTGAGGTTGTTCTCGGATTACAGCTAATGAAGATTGGCATAGTATGCACTTGACATTCTATGAAAGCAAAAAACATGGCAAAGTAGCGAAATTCATGTTTTCTTTAAAGTAATATGCCTGATCTTTATATGATATTAGTATCTAAAAACATATTTTGCATGAAGGCTGTCACATTCATTTTACTCAAACTCTTTATGAACTGTAGTCATCTGTTAGTTCCTTCCGTTACTGTTTATATGTTTGTCATGTAGGGAAAATTCTACGAGCTCTATGAACTAGATGCTGAAATTGGCCACAAGGAACTTGATTGGAAAATGACGATGAGTGGCGTGGGGAAATGCAGACAGGTAGTCTTTTTTATGGAAATAGGTCTACATTCTATAATTGTTTCGTACGATACATGCTTTTGTTCATTTTGAAGAATTAAAATGGTGGTATTTTGCTTTGGTCAGGTTGGTGTTTTGGAGATTGGCATTGATGATGCTGTTCAAAAGTTAATTGCTCGTGGGTGAGGAAATGAGATTTATGTTTTTAAATGCAGACCATATCCATAATTTTTATGCAAAAATCATGAATTGATAGGGTTTAATAATTTTATTTTTCGTACTCCTTATGCCTTTGAAAAATGGCTCACAAGGTGCTGTTTTATCTTTCACTCGATTTTCTCAACTGGATTCTAGTTTGTAGGTATTTCTGTCATCTGACGGTAACAAAAAATTTCCTTTGGAAGGTATAAAGTTGGACGCATGGAACAGCTTGAAACATCCGAACAAGCAAAAGCTAGAGGTGCTACCTCAGTAAGTTCGCTACAAACCTGTAAAAACTTGTGAAGCCCTGACTGTAATCTTTACTGTCTTAATTTCAACGGAAATAGTTTTCATTCTTTTTCGATTTTCCATTCAGTTATTGCTGCATTTTCTTTGGCATAGCAATTGGACTGGCTGCTACAGTAATTATAACAAACACAGATCTATAAAAGTTCAAAGAAAAGGCAAAAAGGGTTTAATTTACACTCTTTAATGTGAGAATAAATTGAAGAACAACAGTTGTCAAAAGAAAATCATTTGTAAATGTTAACTAAGCCCAAACATCCCTTCCATGTGTCTGCAGTATTGCTTTAGATTAGGTTACTGGAAGAATGGCGTAATTTGAGTCATGTGTTATATGTCGCTTTCAGGTTATTGAGAGGAAATTAATCAATGTAGTCACACCCGCAACCGCAGTTGATGGCAATATTGAACCTGATTCTATTCATCTTCTTGCCGTAAAGGAGGTATGTGAAATTCTTTTTGATGATCAAGCCTCTCAACAGTGTAGTTAATTTTTGCCCTTGTTTAGTCTGTAAATTTTCTAGATCTCTTGATTTTCAGTGCTAGAAACACTAGTCAATTAATACATGGATCCTTGTCATGATAAAGGCCTGTGTATGCAAATTTGCTGATGTTTCAATTTTTATTTATCTTTATGCAGGGCATCTGTGAAACTGGCAATGGTTCAACTGCTTTTGGATTTGCTTTTGTTGATTGTGCTGCTTTAAGACTATGGGTTGGATCCATTACTGATGATCAATCCTTTGCGGCATTGGGGGCATTATTGATGCAGGTATGCTCTGAAAAATTCATTTTCACCATTATGTTTGTAAACAGAGTTCGGCGTCGACAAGTATTACACATTACAGTCTATAACTTATTTGTTCTGCCAGGTATCACCTAAGGAAGTCATATATGAAAATCGAGGTATAGATTTTATCTTCTAGTTATTTGTTATGCATTAAATTAAGATCTTTAGCCCAAAAATGTTGTTCAGATTCTGATTTCTGTTTAAATGCATTGAAGATATGTCGAGAGAAGCTCAAAAAGCACTTACGAAATACACCTTAACTGGTTAGTATCACCTTCATCTTTATTTTGTCATGTTTGTCCCCTTGAATGATATACTTGAGTTGTTATGCATAAGGCTATTGTATCTATAGTTTTGGCCTTTACAGAATTTACCATTTTTTTATTTGGATAGAATTTAACCATTTAATAAACTAAAATTGGGCGAAATGGAAATGAAGTGAGTTAAGTGGGTTTTAATTGAAACCGTTGATCTGGGACTCTGCATTTTTACAATTTCTAATAAACATTTAGTAATCCTGATAGGAAGAACAAGTTCTTCCCAATCCCTCTATCAAAACGCAGACTATAGAATCTGAATCTCTAAAGAAGAATCTTCTCGCATGAGATAAATTATAATAGAAAATGAGGACAGAATTTATGACTTGCTTGAAACAAAAGAAGAAGAGAGAGATCTTCGATCCTTTCTGGAGTTTGACAGGCCATGTTTTACTTCGTGCAGACAATGTAGACGAATAGTTATGTTTATAAAACAATTTATTCTTCTAATGGTTGAATTATTTTTTCCATTCCTCTGTCTACTTTTCTCTCTCTGCTTGCATCAAGCTCCTATTATCAATAAAGCAATTACTAGATCTCACATCTTTAGCTTTTACCAAATTGTTCTGTGATTAGCTGATTTATGCATCTTACCTTTTTTGCTTTTTGGGTAAGTAACGCCTCTGGATTATGTTAAAATTTTGAGGAGTAGATTTAACTGCTCAAAATATTTTTATTCAGGATCAACTTCAACTCAGTTGACTCCAGTACAAACTGGAAATGATTTGTCCAATCATACCAAGGTTAAAAAATTGATTGAGTTAAAAGGATACTTCAAAGGTTGTTGTAAGATATGGGATCAAACTCTGGATGGTGTTATACACCACGATCTTGCGCTAAGTGCTCTTGGTGGACTTATAACTCATCTATCCAGATTAAAGGCAAGCCACTACTGTTATTTAACTCTATTTTTGCCTGTTCATGAGTTTTTTGGTAGTTTCTTTAAAATGATTTGCAATTTTGGACAGTTGGATGATGTTTTATGCAATGGTGATATTCTACCGTACCAAGTCTATAAGGGTTGCCTCAGAATGGATGGCCAGACGATGATAAATCTCGAAATTTTCAATAACAATGCTGATGGTGGTTTATCAGGTAAGTTTAACTACTTACCTTTCACCATGTTTTTGTTCTAGACACTTGAATGTCATCGCTTTCTTTTGGCTTTAGGCTATTATTCTTCCAAAAACCGTTCTTCTTTTCTTTCTAATTATGAGTTTTAGAGAAAACTAATAACCTGAAAATGCCATAACTCTAAAACAGCTTTGTGATAAATTGGTATAAGCCCGAAGCTCGACATGTTTGCTCATTCAGCTACTTGCGAGTTGCAAGCAAACAGTTATTATTTTTTATTTTTAAACAAAGGAAATGGTAAGCATCCTCCTTAGTTATGTGATTCTCTTACCAGCTCTTGTTTGAGTGTCAGGTACACTGTACAGCTATCTTAACAACTGTATAACGTCTTCTGGCAAAAGGCTTCTGAAGAATTGGATCTGTCATCCACTGACTGATATCGGCGAAATCAATCGTAGACTTAATGTTGTTGAAGAACTGATGTCTCATTCAGAGTTTATGTCAATTATCTCTTGCTATCTTCGTAAGCTTCCAGACTTGGAAAGATTGCTTGCCCGAGTTAAAGCTAGTTTTCAGTCATCTGCTTCACTTGGTTTGCCTCTTATTGGCAGAAAAATCTTGAAACAGCGGGTGAGTTATTACTTAAACTTAAATGGTATTTATTTTATAACTCCGAATGGCGCATCTAGCTATAAGTAGTAGTGTAGTACATATGTACCTTTGCTAGGTTGTGAGAGTAAACAGTTCTCTCGTGTTTATAATTCTGTCTTTCTCCCAGAAACTGTAAAATGAAGAAAAATAACTATATCGGTAAGTAAGGCAATAGCGGAACCTAACATAGATAAACAATGAAGTACAAAAGAAACTATTTAAATAAATAAGATGTTTGGACAATCAAACATCCTGGTACAACACAAACCATTCATAGCAACAAACTGTTCGACAAACAAGAAGCAAACTAAAAATCTAACCAAATGCTTCCAAAATAGAGAAATCTTAACCAGCTGATCAAGGGTACAAACATAGTAGTTTACAAATAACTAAGTCTGAAAATAGGCCCAGCCAGTATCCGTAGGACAGAAGCATCAGCTACGGGTCCCAAACAAGGAGTGATACAAACAAATACCAGTGGAAGCAGAGACTCTTAACCAGTCACATGGAGACCCAGGCTTCGGCCATTGTAGACTCTTAGTAGACCTTGCAGTCCATCACACTTAATAGGTTCTTTTTCATTAACAGGTGAAGGCTTTTGGTGCTCTTATTAAAGGTCTAAGAGTTGGAGTGAACTTGCTGATACTGCTGCAGAAAGAAGAGCATGTGATTTCATCATTGTCAAGTGTTCTAAAGCTTCCAGTGCTACGTGGTAGTGATGGGCTTGATAAGTTACTTCTCCAATTTGAAGCAGCAGTAGAGAGTGACTTCCCCAACTATCAGGTCAGTCTGTACCTCTTATCCTTGTACAAGAGAAAATGCAACTCACCATGTTATTTTGTCATTCATTCTTATTCGTTTTCTGCAATAGGCCGTGGAAAGCCCCAGCATATTTCAACTCATTTTAGAGATTTGCTACTTACGTAATAGAGGAACGGGCCTCTGTAGAGAAAGTTTGCTATTGCTAACTCATTGTGATTAATATAATAGTATCTTAGACTTCAACCAGTTACTCTTCAGCACCCCTTTTTTATTAGTCGCCCTTGAGATACATGCACTTTCTTTGTTCACAATTCCGTGGGATACATTCAATAAGAGCTATCTTATTCCAGAAAAGCGTTCTTTTATAAAGTTAATATACATGGAAGGCTTTACTATAGTTTCATTTGCAATTGGATTGTCATGCTTTAGGGCTTTGTTAGATCCCTTCATATTTCATGTGGGGTTTCCTCACTAATCTAATCAAGATGTGCTCATCAGCTCATAGCTGACTGCAAATATATTGGGGGAATAACTGACATAGCACATTGTACCAGGGTCATGATGTCATTGACTCAGATGAGGAAACGCTCTCTATTCTGATTGAGCTATTTATAGAAAGAGTTGCGGAATGGTCTCAAGTCACCCAAGCTATCGATACTCTTGATGTCCTGCGGTCTTTTGCAGTCATTGCGAACTCTTCAATTGGAGCCATGTCCAGACCTATCATTTTACCCTTTTCAAACTCGGGACAAAGAGGTGTTACTAAAGGCCCAGTTTTCAAAGTCAAAGGACTGATGCATCCCTATGCTTTTGGTGAGAGTGGAGAGATTGCTGTTCCGAATGATATATATCTTGGAGAGGACTCAAACACCGATAACCCCCGTACTTTGTTGTTGACTGGACCAAATATGGGTGGGAAATCAACACTTCTCAGAGCAACTTGTCTAGCTGTTATACTAGCCCAGGTTCAATTTCATGCAACACTCCTTTACTTGTCTCTCATAGTTATGTATTATCGATGTGTATATCTGAACAGTTGAGGGGGTGCGTGGCTGTTTGTTATTGTTTTTTGGATTTTTGTTACTTGTTGTTTTGTCTTACTAGTTTCAGGAAAAACCTATGGTTTTGAGAACTGTAATTTTCATTTGACAAAGCAATGTCTTGAGCCAAGTAAAAAAAAGTAAAATGTTTCAGAAACCATCCATCAAACACTTTTATGAGGAACCGGAGTTTTGAAGACCATGAACAAAATACAGTAATTTCAAATAACGTTTTGTTTCCATTATTAAGCTTAGAGACCACCTTTGGAATCTAATTGTTGAACACGAATTTGGAAACAAATCACCACCACCACTTCCACTATGTTCAACATTAAAAAAAATTATCTTGAAACTGCCTATTTGTAATTGTGTTGGCCAACATTTATTTGTTTCTAATCACAAAACAAGGAAACTTTTGAAACAAAAACTAGTCAGATCCCAAGTGGTTCTGAAAATATTTCTTCTACGGATTGCAGCTGGGATCCTATGTGCCTTGTGACACGTGTGTACTCTCTCTAGTTGATACCATTTTTACAAGGCTTGGAGCTACAGACCGTATCATGACTGGCGAGAGTAAGTAATACGGGAAAGCTTATGCAATGATTTTTGAGACACATTAATTAAGTTTTTGCTGAGCCTGTACTTTGTATCTCACGGAGCAAATTAAAGATATGAAAAAGGGATGAATCATGATTTCACAATGCATATTGTTATTTTAAAATGACTAATTCACCTCGTCAGAGTAACATTGCGTCTACTTTGCTCACCATGTTTTAACCTGTGCCGGAACCTAAATTGGACTCATAATTTCATATTCTCATGTCCTCAGAGGAAGTAAAAGAGTACTGGAGCTTTTACTCATGTACATATATACATATACTAGTAATCGTGCCCCACGCGTTGCGTGTGTGACGCGCAGTGCAATCAAAATATAGAAAATAAATGTATTTATGATACAAATACAGTATGTGGATAATACAAAAAAAAAATAGTATAAGATGATAAGACTTAAAAGAATGTGTGGTTGTTAAAGAGGGATGAATAATGTTATTAGTTATTAATTTTTTTATTTTTTTATGTGAGTATGGTATTATTGTAATTAGTAAAAAAGTATAGGGGTATTTTTGGAAAAAAATGGCTAAATTGGGCAGCCTCGTTTAACTTGGGTTGACATTTAACTTGGGTTGACTTATTATAATAGAATGAAATATATTGAACATCTTGTTGTAGGTACCTTCTTCATTGAGTGCACAGAAACAGCATCAGTTCTTCAAAATGCAACAATAGATTCGCTGGTAATCCTTGACGAGTTAGGTCGAGGAACAAGCACCTTTGATGGATATGCCATCGCATATGCTGTGAGATTCTACTATTTCTCTGACTCGTTTAGCTTTGAAATTTCCTTTAGTTGAAAGACAAAAGCTAGTAAATAAAATAAATAAGATTTATCTACTTAAACTCTTAAATTAACATTTCACAGTAGCAAATACAGTCTGTAGTACAGATTTCTTCAACTAGTGTTTCTGTGTTGGCATTTATGCAGTTGAACGTTGAAACAAACAACTACATGTTAATTACACATTATAATGTATGGTTTGTAGCTGAAAGTATTGCAAAATAGCATGATTATGTTGTATACATAATGTTGCTGGTAAATTAAATTATGAAAATTTGGGATTAAGAGTTAAGACAATGTCATCTAGCTCTATTCTTTAGGACACTATTTATCCATGTAATGCCTTTGAAATATATGGTGTTCAAGATCAAGCTTTACAACAACATGCAAATGTATTTGATGTTTTGACCTCACGAAGTAATCAGCTATCAAATATAAATTACAAAAGAAGTCCTTAAATTTTAAAACTTGAAATTTATGATGTGAAGCTTCAAATACTGCAAGTATCAGAGAAAACTGTTTTAGTTTACGCATGAGTTCACTCTTCCAATACATGTATGTGTTCATGGCATGTCTTCACTAGAGATTTTCAAATCCTTCATATATGCGCGCAGGTATTTCGTCATTTAGTCGAGAAAGTCTACTGCCGTTTACTCTTTGCAACCCATTATCACCCGCTTACAAAGGAATTCGCCTCTCACCCGCATGTCTTGCTGCAACACATGGCATGTGCTTTCGAGTCAAATTCGTGTACAGTGTCCCACAAACTAGTTTTCTTATACCGTTTAGCTAGAGGCGGATGCCCGGAGAGCTACGGCATGCAAGTGGCTCTCATGGCGGGGATCCCAAAACCAGTAGTTGAAGCTGCATATAGGGCTGGGGAAGTGATGAAAGAGTGGATCGGGGATAGTTTCAAGTCGAGTGAAAGAAGGTCAGAGTTCTCGACTCTACATGAAGGATGGCTTAAGACCCTTGTAGGTGTATCAAATATGGAAGATTCTGATCTTGATGGCCTCGATTTATTGTTTTGCTTATGGCATGAGCTTAAAAGCTCGCATTATGTGGGCAAATAAGGGGAGTTAATTGTCTCACTTGATTTTTTTAATTTTATTTTTGTAATCAAATTGTCTCACTTGAATATTTGAATAGGAACATGTAATATCTATAACTGATCAAAACTTGTTTATTTTGTGGTCCGCTGCCCTGCATTGGCAATCTGTATATTATTGTGAGGCTATCTAACCTTATGCTTCTGTTGAACATTTAAGAGGATACGATATGAAGAGTCTTTCAAAATTCCATGTTCAAGCATTCACACCAATCTTACGAAAATTATGCTTAAATGAAAAGTAAAAATTATACTTTCTGTCATTTAGAGTCATTTACAATTCACATAATGTTTACTCTCCTTAAAACATCTCCACTATTGATACTTAACTAATTTTAGTTTTATCTTTTATGTTATTAATTATTTTTAAAGGTATAAGAACACATGAATTAAGTGGGGTCCAAGTAACAATTTGCTTTATGGATTATGAGAAAGATTTCTTTTCATTTATAAAGAGATATCATGGTTTTCTCTAACAAAAAAAGTTAATTATGACTTTGATATGAGTGAAATTTTCTTTTATAAACTATTTTCATCATGTTTTAATTCATATTTTTCTACTTTAATATCAAAATATTATAGTAAAAGCTATCTTGAAGTCTTAATAAAGTTTAAATTTTGTATTGTTAGAGTTATGAGAAAACATTACTATTATTTAAGATTTTACAATGTTTCACTTAACTTTCAGAAACGTTTTTCCTAAAATTTAAAAAGAGTATGGTTTTCTTTTCTGAAACGGGTTATACCAAGAAAACGCATTTTCTATCTAACAAGAGTTTTCTGGTAATTATGGGTTCAATGTTTATATTCTAGACGCCTTCAAAACAAGAATACCTTTGATCTCCAAAGCGAGGGTTAGCAATTATCGAAGAACAGGTCATACAAAACATCTACATATATAGTATCAATGGTGGAGAAAACCTATTTTTTAATTTGTTAATTGTGGAAATTAAGTATTTCTACATATATAAACAAAAGGACTGTGTTATGAAGGTTTGAACTCTGAAGATTGAATGCTGCCTAACAAATAGGAAAAAATAGATTAAAAAGCATTTTCTGTATAATTTCTCAAAAACCACCAAAAATTAGGAACGAAAAATGAGAGTAAGTTTTGGCACCAATCTTTTTAAGTAGGAATATTTTATTTATAACCCGTTGGTAGTTAGTTTGAAAAATATGAGTAATTTCAGCATCATTTTCATTTAAATTTTGTATGAGAAATCTTATATACGTTCCATAATTTATTAGTAGTCGGGTTTCAACTGAAATTAGGAGACAATTGAATTCTGTTACGAACTATAAGGACCAGACTGCAATTCGCTTAAAACTAAATACTAGCTTAGTTTAAATGGGAATTACTAGAGAACAGTCTATATGACTGGTTCACAACCCGTTAGCATAAAAAGGTATCAAATGGATAAAAATTAATTAATTTTTGATTAATATTTAAGTTTATGATAGGCCCCCTAAGGTTCTATATTTTTATTAGGGTTTTTATTGTGTTGTACAATTTATTTTTAATTTATCAAATTCTAATATGTTGAAAATAGAAAAAATAAATTAGTTATTGAAAAATATTATCTATCCATCTATTTTTTAATTTTTTAATGTAATGTGTTGAGTCAAAGGTGATTTTTCCAAAGAGCGACTCGTTTAAATAAACGCCTTTAACCAAATGGAAATCATTTCTTAACCCCATCATTCCCTTCAGTTAATTACTGCAACTAAATATAAAATACCCACATTCTTTCACAAACACAACATTACATACACTTTACATACATTGATACATACAAATATACGATCATACTGTACAACATTACTACGAAAATGGGTGGTCCCGAGAAGAAGATGAAGATGGAAGCGCAAGAAGACAGAATCAGCCAACTCCCTGCTGAAATCTTGGTCTCGATCCTCTCTCTTCTCCCATCCAAACAATCTGTTCGAACCAGCGTCCTCGCAAAATCATGGAGAAACCTTTGGAAACATTTGGCTAAACAAGTATTAGTTGTCTTTCCTTCTTTTCATTTCGATTTCCTCAAGAACATGTCTATTGGTTTCAAGAAAGCCCAAGGTTTCAACATTCAAGATATCTTGACAAATTGTCCTCTCCTTGAACATTTACGTTTAGTTCGTTCAAATTCTGTTACAAGTCTAAACGTTTCTAGCGAATTACTCAAGAAACTTGAAATCATAGGCTGTTGCAATCTGCAAAAAATAGAATTCCATGCTCCTGAGCTTGTCTCGTTTAAATACAATGGACCCGACACAGTATTTGATTTTGTCAAGGTTCCCAGTTTAGTTGAGTTGTCACTCGTCGAATCTTATAGTGAAATTGTAATCCAACGCAAGTTTGAACAGTTTGAGCCTATTGTTGATCAAATCGAGAGGATTAATTTGATTCAAGATCTTACTTGGATAAATGAATTTCCTAAAATAGACGGTTTAAGAAACATCAAAAAAGTGCGATTAGATATCAGGGTTTGGGATCATCAGAGGCCTTTACGCCTGTTTAACTCTATACGCCAGGCAATGCCGTCTTTGAAGGTGCTTTTGTTGGGATTGTACTGGCACCCAGACAGGATCGAGAGTATGGAGGCATCGAAAGTGGAATTCGAAAACCATCATGAACACGGCCTTATTAAAGTGTTTAATATGAAACGGTTTAAATTGGCTGGGTTTGAGCTAAAAATTATCGAGGACGTGGTTAAAAGAGCGGTTTCACGTGAAAATGTTGTTCTTCGTGCCTGTATGATAGGTTCTGTAGAGAGTGATGAAGATATTATGGACGTTGAAATGACAGAAACCATTATGTACGAAGCTGAAATGTAATTAGTTCGATGGTGGCCAACTCGGTTTGAAGTGCTTTAGTTTTTAGTTCGATAAGGCGTCTGAAGAAGTGTTTTGTTGGTTAAGTTTCAGTGTTGTCGAATACTGAACGGTTGTTCTCTCTTGCTCAATTGGATATTAGATTTTTGTTTAGACGGGTCTTTGCTGTTAATCTGGACGATAGCTTTTAATCAATTAGCTAAAAGGTTCTTCTTTAGTCGAATTTTCTGTTATTGTAGTCGATAGTTCTTGATCATTAGCTATTAAATTCTCCTTTATTCGAGATTTTCTGTAATTGTGGGCAGTAGCTTACTTTTTTTGCTTTTGGACTCACAGCAGAATTACCACCTATTACGATTTTTGCTTTTGTTATCATATTAAGCCTTATGACCCTTATTTATTTTTTTGGGTACATTTGATAGCGACAATAGTATGAAAAAATAAAGTTGTTCCAAGGGGTTCGAACCTAATAAAGGCACAGCTTCCATAAACTCACTAACTAACTATTAGACCACGCTTAATTACGATACAACTAAGGAAACGAATTCTAAATATTATAACCCATTAGCTCTAAATTTGGCTCTAGTGTCGTGGCTCCTGGGCCTAGAACCAAAACCGGCTGTGTATATAATGACTAAAATGCATTCCATTGCCCCAGTTTAAATAACATTTCTGTTACCATTGTCAAAAAGATTACAGGGAATCCCTTTTCATGAATTGTTTGATGAATTAATTTTATTGGGGACTTTCTGTTCAATAAGAATTTGATCAATCGTTTCATCAATAGTTTCATGAATTGCTTGTGACGCATCAAGAACTTCTATGTAACATGAAAATAGACCGTTTGAAAATAACAAGTCCGAGAGACCATGGGGTCATGATCCCCCTAATTCAAAAATTGTGATTTTTTTTAAATTTTTAATCATGTATTTTTATTAAACTATTCTAAAAACGATGATTTCATTCCCCTTATTTTTTTATTCCCCTTAATATAATTGCTTATGTAAATCCGACACTCTCTGTTCAAACATGAGTTCAATAATTGATTTTGATTATAAATGTGATTATAATTTCATGATTTTACGATTTCTCTATTTAATAATTTAATACTTGACACTTTTCAAACAGAAAAAAGTATATTTTCAGGACTTAGAATGATAGAGCATTCAATAACGAAGTCAACTGTTCAAACGGGAGTCGATTCGGTGTACGGACGAGCAAGTTACGAATGTTTCAAAAAGCAAAAAAAAAACACGCCATCAGAAAGGCCGATCAATTGGGGTGGTAGCTGATCAATCGGCCCACTGCTGCAAAATTCAGAATTTGCCTCGATTTGTGTGTCCAAAAGAAATAAACCCCAATTTCACCTAAATACTCATCTCTCTCACTCTCCAAACATTTTTTAACACTATCCAACATCAACCAATACAACTCACTCAAGCTCACTCAATTACAAACACTTCAAATCATCATTGTTGAGTAAAAAGCTCAAAAAGAGGGAAATTGAGAAAAAAGTGATTTAAGCTCAAATTAAGATCAAAGATCATCAAATCTCACAAATTAGCTTATTTAGAAGCAATCAATTTGTGAGTGTGTTGTTTTATTATTCGATAAATTTGTAAACAACAAATTATAAGTTCAAACTTGAGAGAGTGATTGAGTAAAGGCTTAAAAGTCGATTTGGTTAAAGCTCTATGTTAAACATTCGGGTGTACTCAAGGTTTGAGGGGGAGCTATTAAGCTCGGGTTTGTGTACGAGCACTTGTATCAATATTGTAATATCGGATAGACGGTGAGCAAATCGATTGATTAGCTCGGTAGAATTTGTAATCTTGTGAAGAAGATTATAGGCATAATAACCGGTAAAACAATTCCGGGGAGAGCACTAGACAGGTTTGCTGAACCGCTATATATCGTGGTGTCGTATATTTCCTACTCTTTAATTTCCGAATTTATATTATTGTTTGTGTGAATACTTTAATTTTAATATTGATTATTATTGCTCAAATTTATCGATTGCTTAGCATAATCACGTTAGTTGGGTTGTTAGTTGCGCTTAGAATTTTAATTCCGCGAAAAACGCATAAACCTTATTCACCCCTTCTAAGGTTTAGCCGCACATGCCAACAATTGGTATCAGAGCCAAAGCTCTTGAATATAGGAATCTAGCGATTTTAGAGTTAAGATCCATATGCTTAATTTGTATAATTTCGCATCCGGCGTATCTTTATCCCCCAATACTCCATCTTATTTTGAAGGGATAAAATATAGTTATCGGAAAGATATGATGAACATTTTTCTACAAAGCTACAATGTTAATGTTTGAAAGATTATTAAAGTAGGATATTCCGCTCCTAATTCTGAAAATAGCGAGAACCCAATCCCCGCAGAGGACTTAGATGACGCTCAACTAGAAGTCTACTCTACGAACGCCAAAGCGATGTATGCTATTGTTTGTGCCGTTTTCCCTAACGACTACAAAAAAATTTCCGCTTGTAAAATGGCTAAGGGTATGTGAGATAAGTTAGTTGTTATTCATGAAGGGACTAATCTAGTTAAGAAGTGCAAACTCCAAATTCTAGTGCACGATTACGAACTTTTTAGTATGAGAGATGGAAAAACTATTTCCGATATTCTTGCTAGATTTACAACTATTACTAACAGATTAACGTCTCTTGGTAAGTGTTTGTCTTCTAAGGAAATGGTTTCAAATGTGATTCAGAGATTACCGAAAGAATGGGAACCAAAGGTCACGGCAATTCAAGAGGCGCACAACATTAACACATACACTTTTGATGCATTGACAGGTTCACTCATTACTCACGAGATCACCCTTAATAGTCATAAGCCAATCTTGAAAAGAAAGGAAATAGTTTTCAAAGGAACAACTTGTGACGAAATAGATGAGTTATCCGATGACGACAAAAATTCATTACAAATTATTTGAATCGTCAAAGAAGTAGTAAACCTTAAAGGCAAACATAAACATAAAGCTAAATCGTCAAATAATTTAATTATTTCTAACGATTTTATTTTCTATGCTTGTGGCAAGGAAGGAAACATGGCGAGAGATTGCGCCAAGAATCGCAAGAGTAAAGGCAAGAAGAAGATATTCGCTTCAAGCTCTAGCGATAGCTCCGACCAAGATGAAGTCGATCATCTTGCTTGCTATATGGCCATGGAAGACAACCATGAACAAAACCGCTCATCCTCAAGCGAAAGTGACAATGATGAGGTCAAAGATCTATCTCATGATGAATTAATTCATGTGTGGAATTTATTCCGAAAAGTTTCCTAATCTTGTTGAAAAGGTTAAATCTCTTAAAACGATAAATTTTTCTCTCAACGAAGAAATAAGATCATTGAAAAGATATAACAATGGAAATGGAAATAAGTCTAGTCCCAAATCATCATTTTTGTTTAATAATATTGATGATGAAAAACAAGAATTGAAAGATGAGAACAATACTCTTATTCCCCAAAACGAGTTTTTAAAAACCGAGAATGACTATTTGAAAAAGAAAAACGATGAACTTGTCATTACGGTCGAAAAACTCGAGTTAACAATCTCAAGGTTTTCCAAAAAGAAAACCGTGTTGGACGAAATTTTGAGTTGTCAAAAATATACCAATGACAAAAGCGGTTTGAGTTTCGATTGCAACATATTTGGCTCAAACACAACCCGTTTTGTCAAATCTTCTATCATTTCTACAACTCTTATTCTGCCTATACAAGTGGTTGTTTTTACACAAGGGAGCATTTCAAGAATTTTGCCGAACTCTTGCAATAATAGAAGAGGTTTAGGTTTTCAAACCAACACCATTCATCAAACTTCTAAAAATTCCTACAAAAAGTCATATAATTCTCATTATGCGAAAAGGTTTGCATTGTGTGCATTGTAGTAGAAACGAGCATATTTCTTCTGCATGTCTGCATCGTTTTCATGTAGCTAGAAACGACTTGATTTGGATAGTTAAGACCCATGTCACTAACAATGTCGGACCCAAAATAAATTAGGGACCAAAGGATAAAACACGTGTTGTAGATATCTCCGTTCAAAAAGAGAAAATCAGCAAATGGTTGACAACACCGGAAAAAGTCGTGAAAGTCAAGAAAATCGACTCCGCCATAAAAAAATGAAGTTCCATTGATCGACAAAAGTGGAAGGCATACCAACAAATGGTACAATGTACTCGGACTTGAAAACGCTCAATGCAAATGTCATTAAAGAGTGGACTCAGCATCACATAGTCGGTACATTCAACTATAATATTCGTTCATATATGTGATTAGTTGAGAATATATGCATCGTTATTATATTTTTCATGATTCGTTGTTTTTTTCAAAACCCTCTACCGACCCCATATTTTTATTGCATTTTGATAATGTTAAAGGGGAAGAAAAATGATATTTAGAGAAAGACAATTTTTAAAAAATGGAGGAGATATGATTTATACTTGTAAATCATCATTTATTTGTCATAATCAAAATGGGGGAGATTGTTGAAACATGAGTTCAATAATTTATTTTGATTATAAGTGTGATTATGATTTCATGATTTTACGATTTCTCTATTCGATGATTTAATACTTGATATTTTCCAAAAACAGAAAAAGTATATTTTCAGGACTTCTAATGATAGATCATTCAATAATTAATCCAACGGTTCAAACGGAAGTCGATTCGGAGTTCGGACGAGCAAGTTACGAATGTTTCAAAAAGGCGAAAAAAACACGCCATCTGGAAGTCCGACCGATCGGGCCTATATGCCGATCAATCGGCCTAATAACCACAATTCCAGTGGGCTTGGACAATCAATTGGGGGTGGTGGCCGATCGATCGGCCCATTACTGCAAAATTCCGAATTTGCCTCGTTTGCGTGTCCAACGGAAATAAACCCCAATTTCACCTATATACTCATCTCTTCCCTTTCCAAACATTTTTTAACACTATCAAATATTAACCAATAAATCTCACTCAACCTACCTCAATTACAAATACTTAAAACCATCATTGTTGAGCAAAAAGCTCAAAAAAAAAAGGAAATTGAGAAGAAAGTGATTTAAATTCAAATCAAGATAAAAAAATCATCAAATCTCACAAACTAGCTTATTTAGAAGCAATCAACTTATGAGTGTTTTTTATTATTCGATAAATTTGTAAAGAGCAAATTGTAAGCTTAAACTTGAGAGAGTGATTGAGTAGAGGCTTAAAAGTTTATTTGGGACTTAAAGCTATGGGTTAAACATTCGGGTGTACTCAAGGTTTGAGAGGGAACTATTAAGCTTGGCTTTGTGTACTCTTGCACTTGTATCAAAATTGTAAACTCGGGTAAAGGGTGACCAAATCGATTGATTAGCTCTGTAGGATTTGTAATATTGGAAAGAAGATTATAGTGATAATATCCGGTAAAGCAATTCCAGATAGAGGACTGTGCGGGTTTGTCGAAACTTTATATACCGTGATGTCGTCTCTTTCCTACTCTTTAATTTCCGCATCTATATTATTGTTTGTATGAATGATTTAATTTTAATATTGATTATTATTTCTCAAGTTTATCGATTGCGTAGTATAATCACGTTAGTTGGGTTGTTAGTTGCGCTTAGAATTTTAATTCCGCGAAAAGCGTCTAAAACCTTATTCAGCACCCTCTAAGATTTAACCACACGGACCAACACTCCCCATTAGCCTTTCCCGACTTCGCCCCTGTTTATGCACCAACCCAATTTTTTTTAATTAAAGTGATTGAAGTCCACATTTGTTTTTATTAGAAATAGTATGGCGAAATTAGAAATAGTCAGGCAAACATGCACCAACCCAATTAGTGCTCATGGCATTATAATTTCTCGAAACTGATTTATAACTATGTATGCAAGTGAACAGTTGAAACGGACTAATTTTCACGAATGAGCTATCCATTTTAAACGTGTACCATGCTCAACATTAACTAACTAAGGTAGCTACATCAAACGTGGTCGGAGATACCTATTATAATTTGCATTACTCTTAGATACCACTTTTTCATACTATATAAACTAAAAAAAATCTAATTTCATAAAAAAATAGAAAATATCTCTCTCCCTCCCTCCCTCATAAATGAAAAAAATCACAAAAAATCACAAAATTTTTAAAAAATTACAAAAAAAACATTTTTTTTTGTGAATATACCATTTTTTACACCGAAAAAAGGTTGTTTTTTCATTAAAAAAACATTTTTTCATCAAAAAGTGAATTTTATGTATTTAACTCTCGTTTGACTCATTTCAATGCTTGTTAAAGTTTGAAATGCCTTTTTAAAAACTAATTTTAGTAACTAATTTTAGATCCGTAAGCTCAAATTGGAAAGAGCGCTTGCACCCAACATCGATGTTCAAGAGCTTGGTGGTTCGAATCCACCCAGTTTTTTTTTAACTTTAAAGTAAAATATATGCATTTTTTGTGCTGTACTATATACATTTTTATTGAACTTTATGCATTTTCGACTGTACTAGATGCACTTTTGACTGAACTAGATACACTTTCAGCTGAATTATATGCACTGACAGCTGAACCAGATGCACTTTTAACTAAACCAGATACACCTTTTACAGAACTATATGCACTTTTATTGAACTAGATGCACTTTTGGCTTAATCATATGCACTTTCAGCTGAAACAGATGCACTTTTAACTGAACCAGATGCACTTTTAGCTGAATTAAATGCATTTTTGACAGAACTATATGCACTTTTATTGAACTATATGCATTTTTGACTGTACTATATTCATTTTCGACTAGACTATATGCTCTTTTGACTTAACTATATGTACTTTCGACTAAATTAGATGCACTTTAAGCTGAACCATATGCACTTTTAGCTGAACTATATCCATACTCACTTTTATTAAACTATATTTACTTTCGACTGAATTGTATGCACTTTCAACGGAATTAGATGTAATTTCAGCTGAATTGAATGCAATTTCGACTTAATTTTATGCTATTTTGACTAACTATATACACTTTCGACTGAACTATATGCACTTTTATTGAACTATATGTACTTTCGACTGAACTATATGTACTTTCGACTGAACTGGATGCACTTTCAGCTCATTTAGATTAAAAAATTGCACATTTTCATGGAAAAACCACTTGTTGTATAAAAAAATTCACTTTTTGATGGAAAAAGTGTTTTTTTTATGAAAAAACAGATTTTTCGGTATAAAAAGTGTTATATTGACAAAAAAAATTATATATTTTTTTTGTAATTTTTTAAAAAGATTGTGATTTTTTTCATTTTTTTTTATTTTTTTTATTTTTTTTTATTTTTTTTTTATTTTTTATAATTCTTTTGTGTTTTTTTTTATTTTGTTGTAATTTAAAATTATTTTTTTGGATTTGTAAAGAGATAAAATATGTCTATTATATTTTAGTTTATATGACTATTTAGTAAATAAATTAAATAACTAAAAAGTGATACATATGAGTAATGTGAACTTATCAAGATATATAAGAGTAATATAAGTTGATATGAGTTACTTATAGAAAATTCCCCTTTTATAAATTTATTTTAAAAATAACAATTCTAAAAACAGTACTCAATCAAGGCACAACCAAGAATCTATTATTGCAACCAAAATATCATTGCTAAAAGTTACTATTATTATCTTAACTACACCAGCCTGATCTTGGTTTTTAAATCTTTCTTCTTTTGGTTTTGTTAATGGGATAAAAGACATGTGAACAACTGAACTAATTCATCCCCCAAAAGGCTCTTAAATGTCCTTCTCTGCTTGTTTTTATATCTAAATTGATTGCTAACAAACTGTTGGTTAACGTTTTGTCATATCTCTGCATTAGTTTTGTTAAACAATGTGCTCATATTATAATATTGGTGTCCTAAATCGTAATCACCTTCCTACTTCTTAATTGCAAGCTTAAATTTCCCGTGACCAACAAAAAGACACTAACCCGTGATTTACATCTTCATTTATCTAAACTATACAGAAGAACTAGAAAGAAAAGTGGTTAATTTTTTCCTTAATTGTTTGTTTAATATGAGATGTCATCAAAGTACAAGATCATTAAACATTATCGTACGTAATACCAAATTCGCTTGTACGTTCAACCACATCAAGTCATCAACACTCCAACAGGGGTTCGGAATTTATCTTTACCTTCAGAATCTGGAATTTAACTCATATTTTACAAAACCTTTTTGTACCAAGACAATAAATTTATATGAAAGCAAAGCCACCTGCTGAAATTTATTGGCCAAACGAGATATCAAAAAACTGTACCCTCCTTCCTGATCATGAAACAACGATAACCCATAAGAAATTCTTATTAGAAGTCATTATTTCAATCAATTCAATATTCAGATTATCTTCAGTTGTCCGAAAAGAACTCAAGTTTGGCTAACAGATCGTTTAAATATTGGTTAACACAGCTGCCTGCATTATTACAGCAGAATAAGCAACTATTCAAATTGTTAAAATTTCGAAGAGGAAAACCTGATAATAGCTTATCTCAAATAGTGCTGTCACTTTCTTAAATTGATTAGTTTTTTTTTACATAATTTTGTTAGAGAAAGCTGTAGCCACAAAATTTACCCATGAGATCGTTACTTGTAGTATTATGTTTAGTCTCCCACAGAAAGATAGCCAAACTCTAAAAATGTATCTTACCTTAAGAAGAGTAAGAGAAAGATGTATTGAGGGCCCACAATTCGGCGACTGCAAAAAATTCCGAAAGAAACAAGACTTAAAAGAAAAGGGAAATCTGGTAGATCACCTTAAATCTGTCTTAATTGCCCTTTGGCTACTTTTAAAAGAATTTCCAAGAACAACGGAAAAAATACGTTTAGTGTAATGTATTATTATCAGTGGTTAACAATTTAGATATTGCATTATAAATGTTAACAATTGAGGTATCAAATTACGAAATTTCGTCAAATTAAGGGACTAACAACATAAATCGACGAAAGTACAGTCAGTATATCTCACAATTGTGGATCTATTTTTGATAGAAATGCACTTATCATGTGATATGCAAGAGAATGTGAGTGCAATTTAATCATTTTGTTTAACGGTATGTATTCAATTATAACAAATGTCGTAGTTTGATAACTCAATTGTTAAAATTGATAGTTCAGTAGCTAAATCGTTAAACACGGATAGTATTATACACTAAACAATGATATTTAAATAAACCTCTACTTGACAAGTGTGTGACATGGTTGATGAGAAGTCTACTTTGTTGAAACTTGAAAGGCACTTTTTGTCTATAAATTGCACAAACCCTTTATAAACCTGATCATTCCACAATCCAAAATAACTCTAATTTTTGTTCATTTTCTCAAACTAGATATCACATAATTTACTCTGATTTTACTCGTCTAGAGAAGTGTTCCGATATGGAGCCAAATCGACGTCGTAACTGGTGTTTCATGACAAGACTAATATTTTTAGCACTTCTATGCCAAAATAATTATTTCTTGAACAATGTTGAAGGAAGAAGGTTCCATCATAAAAAGATAAAACATAAATCCGGAAAATCAGAAAAAGCACCTTCTTCGATCCCAAGTGTTCCTTCTGAACCTATTGTTAATCATGATCCTCCTTCTCCTCCTCCGCCTAATCTTACTGATAATAATTGTTCAATTTCTTCTCCAAGCTCAACTGTTCCTTCAATCCCTGTTGTTGTTACTCATGATCCTCCTCCAAATAGTAATGATATTAATAACAATAGTTCAGTTACTTCTCCAAGCCCACCTTTAAACCCTATCGTTGTTACTTATGATCCTGCTCCTCCTCCATCTAATAATAATGATGATAATCATAATAGTTCAATTTCTTCTCCCATCCCGAGTGTTCCTTCAGAACCTATTGTTATTCATGATCCTCCTCCACCTACAAATAATAATGATTATAATCATAATAATAGTTCAATTTCTTCGCCAAGCCCAAGTGTTCCTCCGGACCCTGCTGTTGTTATATATGATCCTCCTCCTCCATATGATAATAATAGTTCGATTTCTTCGCAAAGTCCACGTGTTCCTTCAGACCCTGTTATTGTTATCCATGATCCTCCTCCTTCGAATAGTAATGACGATTATAGTTCAAATGCTAATTGTATATTTAACGTTTTATCTTTTGGGGCGATTGGCGATGGTTGTAGTGACGATACTGCAGCTTTTAGGAAAGCATGGAAAGCGGCTTGCGCGGTCAAATATGCTACGGTTTTGATACCATCAGACTATACTTTCCTACTTACTTCCACTATATTTTCAGGTCCATGCAAGCCAGGACTCGTCTTTCAAGTAAGGAAATTCTCTCCCTCTATGTTTTTTCTTTACTTTTCAAAGTATTATTGATGAGAAATTGGCATAAAATACGTATAATACAGTGCTTAACTAACACATGATAACTTAAGCTCAAAACGTTTCTGCAAGATTTTCATTAACTAAAAATCTAAAAGAGTGAGCTATTCGCATAAAAGCGTTAAAAAGAACGTAGGTCTTTTGGGATTTTCGTTAAAGCCTTTTTTTACCTGAACAAGTAGAAATAGTGAAATACCACAAAGTTTAAACTTTTCAAACAGAGGTATACTTTACGAGGGGGCACAGTGACATTGCAATTTGAAGTATTAGCTTTGTTACTACGACACACTTTTCTGGTGATTGTTTCTTGAAACAGTGGATGAGAACATGTCACCAAAAATAATACAAACAAATTAATTTTGACTGCGTATCGTCACTCATGCTGATATACATATAATTTTGGATGGTAATCGAGAAAAGGTGGACGGGGTAATAATGCCACCTGATGGGCCGGAAAACTGGCCTAAATCGGATAGTCCAAAGCAATGGATAATTTTTTACCGTCTTGATCGAATGACTTTCACCGGTACTGGCACAATACAAGGCAATGGAGAAAAATGGTGGGAACTCCCTTGCAAACCTCACCGGGTAAATAGAAACTCCCATTATACTTTATGTCAAACTTCATTACTTCTCATACTTCATTAATGTTTTAAAGTTCTTTGATCCACTGAGAACAATTTGGTCAAATTCACATTATTCTTCACCAAATCGTTATCGGGACCAACTTTCTTGTTCTTTATCTTTTTCCAACAGCAGTAGGCCTTGTTTTCAGAAATAAATAGATCAAGTTTTCCATGATTATAGCCAAAAACACAATGCAGAAATTAGAGTATCTCGCGGCAAAATTCTGATGGAAATATCATTTTACAGGGTCCCAACAATTCAACCTTACCGAAACCTTGTGATAGCCCTGCAGTGAGTAAAACCTCAAATTCACTACTCTCAAGTCTTAACTAGCTCAACAATTATTTTATTGATAATCCCTTTCTTTTACTGAAACTTTTACTTCATCCTACCTTTTTCCAGTTAATTCAGTTCTTTACGAGCTCAAATTTGATAGTTAGCGGATTACGGATCATAAACAGTCCCAAATTTCATATGAAATTTAACGAGTGCGAGGGAGTATTGATAGAGAAATTGTCCATATCTTCCCCTAAACTCAGCCCGAACACCGATGGCATACACTTTGACAACACCAACAATGTTGGAATCTACGACTCCGTCATTTCCAATGGTATACAAAAACATGTTTATACGATATCCTAAAAAAGATTATGGGTACGATTTCTTATATTTTTTTAATGAAGAAGTGAATATATATGTTTGTGTGTGTGTGTGTGTTGTACCAGGTGATGACTGCATTTCAATTGGAACAGGATGTTCAAATATTGAGATAGAAGATGTCACCTGCAGACTTGGGCATGGGATCAGGTAACAATGTAATTCCAGTGAATGTCAATTTAAAATATAAAATGCAACAAACAGGACACAAAATTGTTTAGCTAAAATAGAGCACTACATGAACAACTTTCCACATATATATTTACCCACTTTTGTCTGTAGGCCTTTTCTTTGTCTTAACTTCTACCGTCATTCTAAATGCCAGTCTTCACTGTGTTTTTGGAAGCAAAGACAAAAGGAGAAATGAAAATTTAATCTTACAAATCTCATGTGTAGAGGTCCTCCAGTAAAACTCAATATTCTATAAATCAATCACAGCAAATAAGTTGAGTGTCATTTATAGTATATTTAATTTCTGTATTGTACACTAAAATATCACTAAATTTCGAACACCAATCTACATCATTAGCAATTACTACATAAGTCGCATTTCTTGGTGGTTTTAGTACAAAATTGAAAAACATATATGTTGAGGTACTAATTAGTTACCAAAACAGAGAAATTCTACATTATTATAGCATTTTTTATATATGTATCATGTACACTATCCTGTCGTGGGTTTCCTATTTAGTCCCAAATATATGGTTTTCCTTCAGTCCCCCATCTATGTTTGTTGTCCTGTACCATATTCGTCAACAAAAGTACGAAAAACTTAAAGTTGTAATTATTTAGGCATTGCAAGATCTTCTTCAAAATTTATAAATGTAAAATGTTTTTTTCCTACGATTTGTCGGTGCCTTTTTCCCTTTTCTTGATCTTCACCTTCGTTGTAAGCCACAAATCAGTATCTGTGGAGACTTGTCAGCAAAGACAAAAGAAAACCTAACTTTAATACTAGATATATAATGTATATATACTATTCCACAAAACTCGATAGTTCATAACCATCACAGCATGTTTGTCAAAAGACTCAAAACTCAACCACTATTGACCAGTAAAATGAGAAATATTCATCTCTTTCATCCTGCAGTATAGGGAGCCTAGGTCAACTCGACTCTCACGCATACGTATCAAATATAAGTGTGCAAAATGTAATGATAAAGGACTCCGACAACGGTCTGAGGATAAAGACATGGCAAGGTGGAACAGGTTGCGTAAAACAAATATCCTACGAAAACATACAAATGGAAAACGTTAGAAACTGCATCATCGTAGATCAATACTATTGTCTTTCTAAAAGTTGTCGTAACCAAACCGCGGCTGTGTTTTTAACAGAAGTTTCATATAAAAACGTGAGAGGGACGTACGATGTCCACAGTCCGCCAATACACTTTGCGTGTAGTGATGCAGTGCCTTGTACGAATATAACAATGTCAGAAGTGGAGCTTTTTCCGTATACAGGGGAGTTAATAGATGATCCTTTTTGTTGGAATACTTATGGGACTCAAGAGACATTGACTATACCTCCTATTGATTGTTTCCTTGAGGGACAGCCTCAGGAAATTGGAGAAGTTTCTTCTTGTGGTTGTAGCAGATGAGACAAAACAGACAAGTCTTAAAACTGTGCAAAATGGTTACTTTAACTAGTCTTTTAAGTGTACACCATGCAGAAGAAACTAG
This sequence comes from Primula vulgaris, assembly GCA_963920805.1. NCBI lineage: Eukaryota > Viridiplantae > Streptophyta > Magnoliopsida > Ericales > Primulaceae > Primula > Primula vulgaris. The sequence goes on along the minus strand of OY987216.1, from coordinate 12,548,601 downwards.
TTTCAACTAGTACAAAAGAAAAGTGTTTTCCAAGGTTTGGATCTTTCTTTGTTCTTTTTCTTTTAAATTTTGAAGATTATGTCACCATATAAGTATACATGCAAGGAATACAGTATTGTGTGTTCACGGATTGGTGTTACTGAAATTGTGGCTTGATAAAGAACCAGAAAATACTCAAAATAGAAATGACTAATAAAAATCACCCCCCTCAAAAGATGTACCACTATTGAAAAGATATCGATCGATCAGACAGTACTGCGTGTGTGGGAGAAAGCATGTAAGTTAGTTAATTAGTAAACAAGTATGCACGTGTTTTGTATATATGTATGTACGTTGAATCTTGTTTTTTTAACTAAGCAAGGAAATCAAAATCCTCTCCAACCAATGTTGTGGGAACAACATTTGCGTTGAACAAAAAGGACAGAAACGCAAACAATAATGATATTCTTTGCATAGAATAATTAGGAAGCATACAATATATGGGTGCACGCATGAAAGTAAATATCACAAGAATAGAAATGAGACAACAAAACTATCCTAATTACCCAATCACTCATTAAAAAAAATCAACAACTTAATAAGCTAACCGGTTTTCTATCTCTGCTTTTAACAATCGCGAATTTCGAGAAGATGTTGAAAATCATCTGTTGTCAATACGTGTGCTATATAGATGGCTCTAGTGATATCATGCTAGCAAAAAAAAATCAGGTACCTCAGACTTTGCGACTATTCTCATCAATGCAGTTGCGATCATCATCGTTGAAGCTGTTTGATTGAAACCGAAGTAGCAGACCACGAACCAACACTAGGCTTGTTTTAGCAACTTTTGAGAAAAATAAGCTGGATTTTCTAAAATCAGGAAGTGTTGGGTTTATCCAGCTTAAAGTTTCTACCTTTCCAGGTCAATTACCCAGAAAAGATCGGTTATTAAGCTGGAAAACCACATGCAGAACAACTTTCAGCAGAAAAAGAAGCTAAAGGTACAACCAACCAAGGCCTAAGTCTCCAAATCTTCATCCCTATCAACTTGGGAACTATGATCACTGGTAACACCATTATCCAAGACCATAATATTTTCCTCTTTTTCTTGCTCCAAATCATAAACCTTGTCGCTCATTCCTTGGTTCTTATATACATCCATCATTACATCGTAAGTACTTGAATCCGGACGGCAATGCTTCTCTTTCATCCTCTCAAACACTCTCTCCATCTCCACCAGATCCCCCGCTTTCGCACAAGCAAATATAATCGCGTTAAAAAACGATGTATTTTCTGGAATCTCCATCTCCCCCGCCAATTGAGCCGAAGATAACACCTTATGAAAAAGACCTGCATTAGCATACCCTCTAATAAGACAACAAAACGTCTTTGTATCCGCTTTTATCCCCTCAGCACGCATTTGCTCAAACGTGTGTTCCATATTTTTCGCATCACTTACGTCGGAAAATGCTTCAATGACGTTATTGTAAGTAGATGTTGTCCACGGGAACGATAATTTACGCATGTATTCCATCACAGATGACATTTTATCGTACATATGTTTTTTCCCATACGCGCCGATTAGGATATTAAAAGTACGAGTCTCTGGCTCGATACCGTAGTTTCGAAACTTTTCATACCATTTTTCCATCGTTTCAATCTCACCCTTGTTACCAAACAAGCCTAGGATCGTGTTCATGGTCCAAACGTCGGGTCCAGACGAGGTGCTCCCGAGCATCCCAGTTAGCACTTTCTCCATTTTCTCGAATTCCCCAGCTTTTCCATATCCACTCAAGACCGTGTTTTGGGTGACTGTGTTTGGAACAATTGATCTCTCCGACATTTCTAAGTAAAGTTTTTCAACAAGATCAAATCTACAGGCATCAACACAGGCTTTGATGAGGATACTGTAGGTATAAACATCAGGTTGACAAAGGGGGAGAGACTTCATTTTGTCAAGGAGAGAGAAAGCGGGATCTATGAGATTGCTGCGGCAGTAAGCGGAGAGCAAGGCAGTGTACAGTTGAGGAGTGGGGTCTAATCCTTCTTCGAGCATTGTGTCAAAAAGCTGTTGGGCGCGTTGGGATTGGCCACATCGACCGAGAAGAACGATAAGCTTCATGTAGGTGCCTTCTTTGGGTTGGTAAAATGGCTGCTCTTTTAGCATCTTGAATACCTGTGGTTGGGAGATTGGTGAAACCAATGAGTCAATGACGCTAGTAAATACTCAAATTTGTTTATTTAATTAAAGAAGACAGACTATATGAAGAGTGAACAATGAGTAATTTTATTTTATTTTTTTGGGGGGGGGGAGGGTGTGGGCTTGATCACCATTCATCAAACCATAAACATTGAGAAAAAGAAGCTTCAACTCCCAAAACATGTAATGCAAGAAACAATAGTGAAAATAAAATTGCAGGACAGAGCAATTAATACATCAATATTGCGAACTTTCAGCTAGTCAAATAACCCAACGATTGGCTCTAATCTCTTCCTTATTATAGACTCTAATTTCGGCTAAAAAACGGAGTACCTTAGGGTCATTACGTCTAAACATGTCATCTTCATGAGTAGAAAATTAGTTTGGAACGCGACTCATGTGTCCCTTTGATAGTGTACAAAAGAAGTGAAAATGTTAAGATTATATATAGTACAAGTGCTAATTCTTGGTCGGTTGGCGTACAAAATATAAAGGTCACATTTTATAAACCTGTAAAACATGCAATAGATAGGTAGATGAATAAGTAGCAGTGATGCAGGAGCATATTACCATTTAATTAATTGTTATCTTTTATATTTTGAGTGTTTCCTTTTCTTTTCTTTTCTTTAAGTGTTTCCTTTCTAATAAGTTTGGCATATTCAGAATTGTTTCCTTCTAGGATTAGGATTCTAGGGTTTCCTTAGACTATTATAAATAGTCCTTATGCTGTGTTAAGAGGGAGACTTGATTATTATTGATTGTTTTTTATAAAACACAGTTTTTAACTCTTTAAGCTTAGACTTAATTCCCTTTATCGCTATTATCGTTTTTCTCTCTTTCAATACTTTGTTTGGGCTTAATTATTCCCAGTCTAGTACCAGAGCCAAAATCCATGACAAAAAACATGGTCCGTCGTGGCAAAGGTGAACGAAGCGGAGGAAATCAAGGTCAAACTGAGATGACAGAGTTAAAGCGTATGATTGCTGATTTGTCACTTAGCAGTTCATGCTATTCAGCGACAGGGACAAGCGGGAGCCCGTGCAGAGGAGGCATCGGAGCGAAACCGCAAACTTTTAGGCAATCCGGAAGGTAGTCTAGAAGATAATTATGTTGGTGGAGAGTACGACAATCCTTTACATGATGCTGGAAATGCAGAAAAGGCACCACGAGGGGGATTGGGGGACCGTTTAATTCGTGCTCTTGATTTGAACGTGGGTGGAATAGGAATAGAAGTTTCTGATTTTTCTGGAAACATGCATGCTGAGGATTATCTCGATTGGGAAGCTTATTTAGAGACTTATTTCGAATAGAAGACAATGAGCGAGGACCGTAAAGTATTGTTTGTGAAACATAAGTTGAAAGGGGTTGCACTTCAATGGTGGTAGCGAGTTGAAGAGCAACGTGCTCGTATCGGAAAACTAAAAATCAGAACATAGGAGCTTATAAAATCTAAATTACGCAAACAATTTTTACCGGCTGCTTACATGATGGAGTTGCACGACAAGTTCCATTCTTTAAATCAAGGTAGGCTATCAGTGGAGGAGGACACTTCTCAAATTAACAATATTTCTATTAGAGTCGGCTTGAGCGAGAGTCAAGAGCAACTTACCTCTAGTTATGTTGTTGGACTGAACGAGTCAGTAAAGGGTGAGTTGGGAGTGGTCTGTTTGTTCAACCTTAAAGAGGCCCGACAATATGCTGTGAAGGCCGAAAAACTTGTTTGTCGTTATGGTGCAGGACAGGTTGTAACAGATAGAGTTGCATATTCAATGCAAAAGGTATCTGAGGCTACTTCTTATGAGAAAACAACACTGGACAGAACTTGGACTCAACAAAAAACATTCGATTTGGCAGAAGTGGAAAGAGAATCGATGAAACAGGATATGAAGGTCCAAGAAATTCTGGAACAACCTCTTCGAAACCTGGTTACAAACGGAACGTTTGGTGTTTTGGGTGTGGTGAGTTCGGGCATACATCTTTTACCTGTCAAAAACGACACGCCAGTCTTGTCGAATTTGAAGATTATAAAGCTGATGAAGGTCCGATTTATGATGTTTACAATGATGAGGATGAAAATATTGATATTTATCCTGTGGACGGAGAATCATCAGTGATGCAAAGGGTGATGACAACTCCAAGAGGAGAGACGGAAGATTGGAGATGAAACGCCATATGTAGCACTAATGTATTACGTAAGGTGTTCACGATCAGCCTATAAACGGTTTGGGTTCTAACTTACGAGTGGGATCTTATGGTAAGTTCATCACACCTAGATATTCAGGAGGTTAGGATATTGGAAGTGCAAGAAACTCGGAGGACGAAAAATCAGGAATTGCAATTGAAGAAGACACCGGCTTCGACTATGAGGATATTGACTCTTCAGCTAATTATATGAATTTAAGTGATAGCAACTTGAACATTCAAAGTGTATCTGTTCCAACTTGCAAGGCTGAGGACAGGAGCGGAGTTCAGGATAAAAAAGCAAGAGGAGAACGCGAATCTAATGAATCAAAAGCTAATGCTATTCTCGATGGAGAGAGTTGTGACAACATTGGCTCAAAGGATGTAGTTGAAAAGCTAAAATTGTTAAATGAGAAGCACCCTTGCCGCCCATATAGGCAATTAACAAAAACATACCCTATCCCTATTATATTAACAAAAACATACCCTCAAAAGTTAAATTATCAAAAACATACCTATATATACTTATTATTTCTCTAATTCTAATAAGACCATAATCTAGCCTCTTTCTCTCTAACCGCAACTCTCTCTCTAATCGCACATATCTCTCTCTAACACACGATAATCGCACATCTTTCTAACACATGCTAATCACCCATCTCTCTCTCTAAAAATGACTAAAAACTCACAAAATATTCATATGCTAATTATAAAATGTCATATCCTAATTTTAAAATGGCATAACCTAAATATTCTGGATCACAATCAAATATCTAAAAAAGAGTTCATACCCGAATTTTAAAATTTCATACCCTAATTTCAAAACTTCATACCCTAATTTCAAAACTTCATACCCTAATTTTAAAACTCCATACACTAATTTCAAAATTTCATACCCTAATTTCAAAATTTCATACCCTGATTTCAAAACTTCATACCATAATTTCAAAACTTCATATCCTACATATGAATTTCTCTCAAATACCGTACATATGGATTCTCCTCCTTCAACTTGAAAACCACAAGTTTTACAATAGTCTCAAATCTCAATAAATAGAAAACAATCTCACCAATTTCATATATTTTTTCATATATTACGGGATAGAAAACAATCTCACCAATTTCATATATTCTTCATATATTACGGGGTATCAACCAGTGTAATATTTGTGTATTACGTATGTGTATATATATATATGTATTTATATGTATATGGATGTTTATATAATCTAAATGGTATTCGGTAGTTAGTGGCGGGTTTTCGTGGTGGAGGAGGAGAGAGATAGAGTGAGATATAAAATAAAGATACAAAGAACAATGGAAGAGAGAGAGTAAAATCAGAGAGAGATACATAGAAGAATTAGTGAGAGATAAAAATGGAGGAGAGAGAGTAAGATGAGAGATAGAGAAAGAAGAGAATAAACAAAATTAAATTTATTTGGTATGTTCTTGATAATAAAAAGTTTTTGGGTATGTTTTTGTTAATTTAATTTAAAAAGTAGTATGTTTTTGTTAATTTATTAACAAAAACATACCCTACCTCTATTATATTACCAAAAACATACCCCCAAAACTTAACTTACAAAAAACATACCTATATATACTTATTATTTCTCTAATTCTAATCAAACCATAATCTAACCTCTCTCTCTCTAACCGCAACTCTCTCTCTAACACACGATAATCGCAAATTTTTCTAACACGTGCTAATCACCCATCTCTCTCTCAAAATGACTAAAAACTCATAAAATATTCATATGCTAATTATAAAATGTCATACCCTAATTTTAAAATGTCATACCCTAAATGTTATGAATCACAATCAAATATCTAAAAAAGAGTTCATACCCTAATTTTAAAACTCCATACCCTAATTTCAAAACTTCATACCCTAATTTCAAAACTTCATACCCTAATTTCAAAACTTCATACCCTAATTTTAAAACTTCATACCCTACATATGAATTTCTCTCAATACTATACATATGGATTCTCCTCCTTCAACTTGAAACCCACAAGTTTTACAATAGTCTCAAACCTCAATAAATAGAAAACAATCTCACCAATTTCATATATTTTTCATATATTACGGGGTTTCAACCAGTGTAATATTTGTGTATTACGTATGTATATATATGTATTTATATGTATATGGATGTTTATATAATTTAGATGGTGTTCGGTAGTTAGTGGCGGGTTTTCGTGGTGGAGGAGGGGAGAAAGATAGAGTGAGATATAAAAGAAAGATACAAACAACAATGGAGGAGAGAGATACTAAGATCAGAGAGAGATGTAGAGAAGAATTGGTGAGAGAAAGAAGAATGGAGAAGAGAGATAATAAGGGAGGAGAGAGAGAGTAAATAAGAGATAGAGAAAAAAGAAAATAAACAGCATTAAATTTGTTTGGTATGTTTTTGATAGTTAAAGTTGTAAAGGTATGTTTTTGGTAATTTAGTTTCAAAAGTAGTATGTTTTGTTAATTTATCCTATATATATATATATATACTGATCTATATATATATATATGCTGATCTATATCTACGATTTATATGTATCTACACAGATATATCAGATCTGTAAATATATGTGTATGTATGTAGAATTAATATGTATACGATTTATTTGTATATATATATATATAGATAGATCTGTATTTATAGATCTGTTTCTCTGCCCCTCTCTCGTCGCACCGGGTAATGTGGCGGAGACGACACTGATGGTCGACGTGGCGGACTCCGGTGGTGGGCATGGCGGCGGTGGCAGTTGGTATAAACCACAGTTACAATGATTAATATTCACATGGACTATTTTTTGTAAATTCAACTAAATTTGTTAATTATAATCTGATCCATAACTAATTTGTTAATTACATTATGGTCCATAACTAATTTATTAATTTACAAACAGACCAAACATGTTAACCAATAACTATAGTAATAGTGTAATACTAAATTTTGTATTAAATTGTCAAAAAAATTGTATTAGATTGTCAAAAAACTTGTATTAAATTATCTATTAGATCGTCGAAAAAATCGTATTAGATTGTCAAAATTTTGTATAAAATTGTCTATTAGATTGTCAAATAAATTATATTACATTTTTTAAAAAATTGTATTAGATTGTCAAAAAAATTGTACTAAATTGCAAATAAATTGTATTAAACTGTCTATTAGATCGTCAAAAAAATCACATTAGATTGGCAAAAAAATTGTATTAGATTGTCAAAAAAATTGTATTAGATTGTCAAAAAAATTGTCAAATAAATTATATTAGATTTAAAAAAAAATGTATTACATTGTCAAAAAAATTGTCATAGATTGTCATAAAAATTGTCATAGATTGTCAAAATTTTGTATTATATTGTCAAAAAAATTGTATTAGATTGTCAAAACTTTATTATTAAATTGTCAAATTTTTTGAATTAGATTGTCAATTTTTTGTATTAAATTGTCAAGTTTTTTCTATTATTGTCAAAAATGTTGTATTGGATTGTATTAGATTGTCAAAAAAATTGCATTAGATTGTCAAAATTTTGTATTAGATTGTCAAAAAAATTGTATTTGAATTTATTTTGATTTTTTTATTCTTTTTTTAAATTTTTTGACAATGTAATTTAATTTTTTCGGCAATATAATACAAAAATTTGACAATCTAATACGATTTTTTTGAAAATCTACTATAAATTTTTTGACTATCTAATACAATTTTTTTATTGGACAATCTAATGGACTTATACTTTTAAATTAATGATTATATGGCCAAATGTAAAACTTTTGAAACTTTTCAGGTCATAATTGTTGACTTTAGATCTTAAAGACCAAACATTATTTATTGAATAAGACCAGGGACCACAATGTAATACAACCAAGTTTCCAAATTTACAAAAACAGTCCACGTTATATAAACAACAGCTAGGTCGAAACCTAGCCGCCGCCACAGCCACCACCAGAAGCTCCACCGGCGAAGGGTCGACGTTGCTTGGTGAACTGAGATCGACGCGGGGGGTGTTCTTCTCCGTCTCTGTACGACGATGGATCGATTGGAGAATATATATATATATATATATACATTATATATATTTATATATATATATATAACATAGGGGAGGATATATGGACATCAACTTGGACACTTTTTTGCAAAAACGCTCCAAATCAAGATTTTATTAATGCAAATCTCCATGGTTTCACGACGGGAACACAAATAAGCGTCTTGTTTTTTTCCGAGATGTATAATAACATGTTTTCAAAAGATAAGGGGGCTCGATTTATTAAGAATGGATAGTAAAGTTGTCTTCAGGAATCATCAGATTAACAAGATTTTTACAGACTTCATCATATATATATATTAAAGATAAAGATAGATATGTAGATAGATATAGAGAGAGTGTCAGAGATTAAAAGAGAGACTGAGTAGCAGGAGTGAGGAAGCCCAATCCGTCACCGGAGCTCCGGCAACGGTGATGACGTGGCGTTTTTTGGACGGAGCTATTCTAGCAGAGCTAATTTTAGAGAGAGAACGTTTTTTTTAGTTAACGGAGCAAAAATAGAATTTGGACCCTTTTATACTTAAGTCAGGTGGTACCAAAACCAAATTAAAATGTTAGCAAAAGGTACCTTTTGCTAATTAAAATTACAAGTGGTATTAAAACTTAATAATTCTATTAAAGTGGTACCGGCCTCCAATTAATTCTCTTTGAGCTTAGGCTTAATTCCCTTTATCGCTATTATCGTTTTTCTCTCTTTCAATACTTTGTTTGGACTTAATTATTCCCAGTCCTGCATTAAGCAGTAAATAGTCAAAACCACCTATTACTGCTCCTAGAGGGCTACTTATTGATCATTCATGAAACCATAAACAAGAAAAAGAAACCCCAAACCTAAAAACATGTAATGCTAGACGCATATGGACAAAGCAAAGTTAAGTAGACCAAGCAATTAGTACACTAATGTTAGAAATTCTTGTGGATTCAATACACCTAGTGTACCGAATAGAAGAAAAGGCCATGTGTTGGAATGCGAATTAATAACGAAAACTAAGTACTGCACAAGATTCTGTCATGTTTTATATATTTTGTACACAATCCAAGCCCGTCTTTTTCTATTTTCATCCGCATTGCGATTTATAAGTCCCTTTGTCGAAAGTGTACAAAAGAGGGGCAAATGCTAGATTAGTGTAGGACTAATCGCTAATTCTTTGTACGTAGGTAAACAAAATCTAAATAAAATGATACATTAGCATTAAAACTGTTATAAACCACTAAAACATTGGACAGGTATATGAATAAGTAGCAGCAGATAATATATCTAAGTAATATGATTATCCTTTTATTTACTTCTTTTGTGGGAAATACCTATACTTGTAATAAAAGGGAACAAACCTCAAGCGTGTTTAGTCATCGTTTACAGGATATTCTATCACTTCTTTTTTTTACACTAGTCGCGTTTTATCAATATTTATTCCCAATCTATGAGCCCTTTCCTATGTAATGTACAACAACAAAGAAAAATGTTCGGTTAATTTAGCATTGACTAATTTTCATAGACTGGTGTACAGTATTGCATGAAGCTGGAAACAACCCGTCAATCAAGCAATATACAAGTGATGAATAAGCACTATCAGCAGAAGTAATAACTAAATTCAAGTCATACGTTACAATAAAATAGTATGAAAACGGAAACAAACCTCGAGTGCGTTTAGCCACTGTTTTTTGAGGATAAGGTCGGATAATGCCTCGGTGACTGTACAAGCCCATGCCTTGGCATTGTTTCGACGGTCCATTTTCTTGTTTATATTCTTGATTCCGCCCACTCGCACAGGAAAACGAACAGGACCAGGAATAATATCCCTATTCCTACCACCATCATCCCTATTTCTTCCAATATTTTCCCTTTTTCTCCCATTATCCTTATTTCTTCCATTATCTTCCCATTTTTGCCTATTATTATCTCTATTTCTTCCATTATCTTCCCAATTTCGGCCATTATTATAGTTATCTCTATTTCTTCCATTATCCTCCCAATTTCGGCTATTTCTGCCATTATCTTCCCAGTTCCTGCTTCTATTATTATTATTACTATTATTATCTCTATTTCTGCTATTATTATTATTCTCCCTGTTTTTTCCATTATAATCTCTATTTCTCACACCATTATCTTCCCCATTCCGCCTAATACTACCTCGATTTCTTCCATTATTATCCCAATTTTTTCCATTATTATTATTATTATCCCAATTTCTGCTACTACTATCTCTATCCCTGCTATTATTATCTCTAAAATTGGATTTTTGTGAATTACCATAACCATTAGAAGGTGGGGGGGGATATTCACCAACTTTAAAGTGCCTTTTTTTCTTCTCAACAAATGAATTTTGAGCTGATTTAGAAGAAGAATAAGAAGAAGAAACCACTACTTTATTAATATTAATTAAAGTGATATTATTAAAAGTGGGTAATGAAAAATAAGAAGGGAATTGTGGATAATGTTGTCTCTTATTATCAAATAATACTAAGGGATTTAAAAGTGAAGAAGAATAAGAACAAATTGACATACTCACCATTTCACTTTTAAGTATTTTTATTGGTTTGCTCTAATTTTCTCTTTCTACATGGCACACCCAAAAATCAACCTTTTTTGTAACTATGAAAAAATTGCAATGACATTTTACACTTTATCCCCAATTTGGCTTAGTGGAGTTTTTATTTTGTGAGAAACTTTACTTTTGTCACTGGAGTTTGTAAACATTTACCAATTAGTAACCCAAGTTTTTAAACATTAGCTTGTTGTCCTTAGGTTTGTCAAATTCAATTGATTGTGTCCTCTTTCGGGACTAACAACCGGAATGGTGATCTCCACATAATTTGTAGGATTTACGGATGCTCTTTTGGAGATAAAATTGTGTGATTATGGTTTAGGTATGCAATCAAGGTGTATTGAAGGGAATATGGGCTTACACTTTGTCAAATTCAGTTGGATGTGTTCCTTTTTTAGCCAATTAGTAGTCGGAGTGGGTAATTTCCACTCGACTTTTTATAATTACGGCTTCACTAATAAAGATAAGATTGTTTTGTCAAGGTTTAGGTCTCCATCGAGGTATATCCAAGGGAATATGGGTTTACAAAGTCTGATTCCTAATACTATTTGCATCCATCACAACTTGTTCAAAGGGCAAGTGTGCAGTGGCGGAGGTAGAGTTTTGTATGAGAGGGGTCACGTTTCTAGTTAAAAAACAAATCAAGGAAAATAAAATTTCCAAGGCAAACTCATGGTGGATTCCATCAATATTTGTTAAAATGATATTTAAACAACTTTTGTGATAGTGAAAACTGATCCTGAAAATCATATAGTAATCCCGAGAATAGTATAAAAGAAAATTTAAATGTATTGATCAACTAAGTGAGCTAAGATATTTGTTAATTTCTTCAAAATAATATGTCCCAATGTTACAACGATAATTCAATTAAAACTAATATCCCATATTCGTAGTTTAGTTAAACAATGAAATTCCTCAAAATTTTAAATTAATTGAACTATTGGAACTCAAAAGACATTATCACAAACATATAAATTAACCATTTCCGTGAAATATTTAGGGATTTATATTACTTTCTCATCACTTGTCTATTTCATATTCTAATGTATTTTACAAGATTGATAGGAAAAACACGAAAGGAAAGTATATTGTTTGCTCGACAGTTATTGACCTGTATGTTATTTTCTTTTAGTTTGGTGACTAATGATATTGAACTTAAAAATATAGGAATCAAGTACATTTTATATGGAAATTAAGATTTTATTTCGTAATTTTCTAAAAAAAACACACACTAGGCTTTAGCCACATAGACATATATAGGTCCATTCACCAAGCTAATTACCAAAAAACCAACATGTGTAACCTTTGTTTTTGGGTAACCGTTGCATATATATCAGTATATGGGGGGTATAACGGTCATGATGTCAGGGGGGTCATGTGACCCCTCTCGCCCCTGTTTGGCTCCGCCTCTGCAAGTGTGGTCATTGTAACATACTCCACATTTTATGTAGGGGTGAGCATAAGTCGACTAAACCAACCGAGCCGACCAAAAATCGAATTTAACCGATTGCTAATTGGTTTGGTTTAAAATTGTAAAGACTGTTTTAGTTAGTTTAGTTTGCGGTTTGAGCAGTTATTAGTAAATTATTGGGATATCACATTATTATATATAGCCTTTTATTTTTTACAGCTACTTCCTTTTCCAAACAATGGATTTTTGTATTTTTGTTTAAAAATTTTAGAAGCTTTAAACAAATTGTCCTTCTCTCTTCCGAAAAGTCCATTTAATGTGTTTGCAGCCAAACTAGCCATAATAACTTACTACAATGCCAAACTTGCACCACTTTGAAAGAAAGAAAAATCGTTAAGTTCACTCTTTTATCCCACTTCCAAAAACAATGGATTTACTCCATCACTGGGTAGTTCATTATTATTTGTAAAAATTGATTTTGTGTAAGTAGAAAATGTAACTATGTTTTTCCAAAATTCATGAAGAGTACCCAATGTGAATAACCCCGCATGAGTACATCATTAGCGCTGAATCCTGGTATTATATAACTGTTGCATAAACGGCATGTCTAATATTTTTATCAAGGGAGAAACTAGCGATAATGATTGTTTGGTTTGTTCCACTTTTACGACTTTCTGCCACGATGGAAATCAACTTTCAACATGAAAACCACTATTTGTAATTCAAAGAAGTGACCAAAGATAAACGAATGAATCAAAGAAATAGAAATCTTCTCCAGCATATATCCACAAAGTTTGGAACATAAAAAGTAAGAGCTGCATAAACACAAGGAAACATTTAACATTGTCAAATCTAAACCTAAAAAGAATAAAAAAGCTAAGTTCCTCTCACACAATATCCTTTTACAGATTCTATTGTAGCTCAATTCTCGAAACAAAAGGAAAATAAACTAAATTCACGACCAGACCAAACGAGGAGAGCTTGGAACTAAAATGCCAACATTCTATTCTAGCTTGTTTCATTCATCAACGCTAAAGGATCCGAAGCGTCATTGCCATTCTCCAGCATCACCATGCTGTTTGCCAAACAAAACAACACCACAAAACCATTTATCAGTAAAAACAAAAAACACAACTCTATCAAAACACAGAATACTAATTTGGAATTCACACAAAACAAATGGCTATAATTTAGATTGAATTGATTGGTCGCAAGATGCAACAAGTGTGCTTATTGGTAAAAATTCAAGAGAGTACATTCCAAACATAATCTTTATCAATTAAAAACAAGAAACTGAAACTCTTGTGAAACCCATAACAAAGAAACTTGTCATTCACATAAAATATGGTTAAATTTCTAAATGGATTGACCGGAAAGATGCAACTAATGTGCATATTGTCTTTGTATAATCTATAATTCAAAATTGAGCAAGTGTCAAAAATTCCAGTGCCAATCTCATTAAAAAATTAAAATCTACAAGTGTGAATGAAAGTGTGCAAGCTCATGATCAGTATAATACCTGCAATGGAAAAACTTCCAAAGCAATTGCTCTATTAAAGATTCACTTACAGAAGGACTTTACTAAAACAGAGCAGAAATAAAAACTCTAAAGCTTAGAAGACTATCATTGTCAAGTAAAATCAACATTCCTTCCCCCTTTACCCAAAATTATAACATGAAGTGTACAGGTTCATCAGAACTGGTCCTTATTATGAGTGACTTCTTTGGATTCGTCCCCACAGTTTCAGCTGTAACACTACTGGTCCTCGAGGTTTATAAGTCACATCAGTGCGACACATGGGACCGATAGTGTTAAACATGGAGACCGTTTGTGCAAACAATTCATAAATTGGAGACTAGTAATGTCGCTTACTCATCAAACTATAAGGACCTACAGTATTTCAATTGAAGATAAGGGGCCACACTTTAAATTTCACCTTATAGCATGGGACAATTAGAATTACACTGGAACTAAGGGGGTCAAACTGAAATTGACACTTATAAAGTAACTACTTCTGTACTTCACCAGTTCACCTAAAGTTTTTTTGGCATTGAACATTATCTAGTATCATAGATCCACAAGACCTTAAGACATAAAAAGTCCTAACAAGTAACAAGTAAAATCTACCAACTTCGTTCACTCATCAGATACCAAAAATGGGGCCAATATCAGCTTTGGAGAAGTAAAACAAAATTGATGTGAAATGAAGGGTAGAAAGTACGTCACTGATCCAAAGAAAGCTATGTGAGCTTTGAAAAAGATAGAAAATCATACTTAGGTATATCAAAACGAGCATGCAAGGCAAAGAAGATAAAAAAAAACATATCGGCGGACAAGATACGAAAGCAACAAAAAACTAACAGTAGAAAACATCTAGAAACTTACTCGCATCTTCTCTTATTATGGCCAAGTCCCTTGCACTTGCTACACGTGAGTTGGCGCTTGATTACTTCTACTGACCCAGCTGGCTTCTGTTTTGGTCTACCTGGCGGACGCTTATTAGGCGGCATTACAGCCATCGCCCCCAATGAATTCAACTCACTCATCGCCGCATTTTCCCAGTTAGGCACCGGGTGTATCGACTCACCATACGTAAGTCTATAACTCTCAGTGGTGAAATACTGTGAGCAATGATTATACGGATCCATGCCCATGACATTAAAGACCGAAATCGCATGACAGCATGGTAGACCAGTCAGCTGCCACACCCTACAGCTACAATCCCAATTTTCAATATCAACTATATCAATAATTTCGCCACGTACTTCAAATGTGGTACCATGTGAGTTAACAACTTGTAAAGATTGCAGCTTTGAACTCTCACTTTGTAGCTTCTCTTCGACAGATGGTGTTAGCCTTGTCACCCATTCACTCGAATGAACTTTTCTCGTATATATCATATCCATCATTTTTGCTCGTAAAGCATCCACCATTTGAGTTATTGGCAACTCATTCACCTCTTCTACCCAAGTATAAAATAATTCCCCAAAATTTGACGTCATATGGTTATATCGTTCCCCTCCAAAAAAGGCATTTGCCCAGTGTTCGGGTTCACTTCGTATAACCCAATTATAAGCATCGGGAGATATAGCTTTTATATTTTCGGTACATTGTTCAAAATCCTCATGTTTATGTGCATAAGCCGCAGCATAAAAGTCTTGAACCATTAAACGTCTTGCTTCGTGTGAGAACTGTCTTTTTAAATCTTCATTTAATTTCTCAGCTAAATAACGCAAACAATAAGCATGTTGGCAGTTTTCAAATATTTCTCGTAATGACTCTCTCAGCCCTTTTTGGAAATCAGCGACAAACGTGATTGGTCGAGAATTAGAAATCGCTGATTTCAACTCTAACAGAAACCAGTGCCAATTTTCATCGGTTTCGGCATCTACCACGGCAAAAGCAACCGGAAAAACATCATCTTCAGCATCGGCAGATACGGCAGCTAATAAAGTCCCCTGATATTTGGAATAGAGTGTCACACTATCTAGAAAGAGAAGAGGCCGACAACCTTGATCAAACCCAATAACAGATGCGTGAAATGCTACAAAAAACCGGCGAAAACTTGAGTCCTCTTTAGTACCAAATGTAGCAATGCTACCAGGGTTGGTTTCCATTATTTTTTCACAAAAATAAGGTAATTGACCGTACGCTTCCGCGTAAGAACCCTGCATCTGCTCCCTCACCATCTCCTTAGCACGCCATGCCTGAGTATAGTTAAGTTCGATACCATAATCTCTTTTAACGTCACTGGCTATATCTTTTGGCCTATAGCTTGGAGAAGATTTCAATTTCTCTTTTATGAGACTTCCTAGCCAGCCCTTTGTGGCTCTATGCCCAGCTTTTGTAGTACCTCGTTCACACGTATGTACTTCATCCATTTTCTTAATACACACCAACTGGGTGGAAGGTAACCTGTATGTTTGCATTAAAACGGGGTTACTTACTGTTTATCGATTGTGAATGCCTAGGAATACAAAAATGAGACGGGCATTTATAAACGAACATGTTTGTCAAAAAAATTCAATATCAATCCACTGTTGATTTTGTTTCAAATATCTATAAACATACAAATCTTATTACTCCTACGTACTATAACAAATAACAATGGCCGACTTTGATTTTTTGACAAGTATTAAGAAAGTTAGGTAGAGTAATAAACGCGCTTAAGATTTTCCTAATACCACCTTCAAACAAATGTGATAACTAATAATAGTAAATACAGATACTCGTTGTATAGGGGTGTATTCGAAAAACTACATATTCCTACACTCGTTCGAAGGAGGCTGGACTGTAATTTAGGAAAGATAAAAAATAATTAAAAATGGGCCTTTTCTTTATGAAATAGAGGAAGTGATATGTAATAGCTAATGATATAATTTGGGTAGATGGCAACCTGGAGGCATATAAGCGCCATGGACAACCTTCGGATTTACATCTAACAGTTACCCTAAGGCCATCATTTTTCTTGTACTTATATGCAAACCCATGTGCTATTGAGTATTTTCGAAGAGCGTCTCGAAAATCTGGGAAACTAGGAAATCTCTGGTCCACACCGGTGATAATGTTTTGCCACTGGGCGGCTGCTTTAATAGTTCTATCGCCGTTACTATGAACAAGAGCATGAGCATCTATTCCATGTGTATCTAGATCCATATCAGATGGATAATCAGTGTTCATCGTATTAATTGGTACATGGTTGTGAACCCCTGCTTCTGTGATTGCTGTCCCGCTTGACCTGTGTGATCATATATATGCAATAAACCTCTGAGAAGTCGAGAAAACATTTAGTATACTCAATTCCAGTCAGGTTCACAGTTGAAACAATAGATTCAGGATTAAGGATACATGTTTCCTGTAAAAAAGCAATTTTTTTGGAAGAGAAACATCTTAATATGAAGATGGTTGATGGATGATGAATGGTGATGACAAGAAGTTTACTAAACAATGGCCTGGTTTGGTGGGAGGTGTGCTTCTGTAATTTTGTAGTTAGAAATACCAAACTTTTTTGCTTGGCAACAAACTAAGGAAGTATTTTTGTTTTAACATCAAAGTATGAAAAGTAATGGTTTTGATAGTGTTTTTCCCTTACAGATATGCTTTACACCTATTTTAGCACTGCTATCAACTAATTTTCATTGTTCCTTCCCAATATAAAAAACAACTTCTGATTTTTAACAAATGCACTTATATTTAATACTTAAAGAGTACTTTTCATCTCCACCAAAATGGTAAACTTCTATACTTGTAAATGCAACCAAGGGATTTCAATAAGCATGGAGAAAAAACAACATTTAGCACTATGCAGCGATTACGCCGCCAAAGTAAACCTAAAAAGGAAGACCGTGGGCATCATCAAGCAAGCCATTGTCAAGCAAAATAAAAACTTTACATATGGAAAGTATATTATGAGTCTTTGGTAACAAAGTACAGGTGTCTTATGAATAAAAGAAAAGGGAGTTCTTTTTTCAGTTACGAGTATGCACACAAGTACACTATCAAAGTAAAGGTTTTGATACTTTGTTCTAAAAGAAATATTTTTACGTGTTGAAACTTAAATTAAGGAATATTTAGATGGACTATCAAAGTAAAGGTTTTGATACTTTGTTCTAAAAGAAATATTTTTACGTGTTGAAACTTAAATTAAGGAATATTTAGATGGAAAATCGCTATTACCTACTGACGGGCGTAGTATAGACATTTATTGCAGCAGGTTCCTCAATCATGACAAAGACCTCTGCCTGGTCACCATCCCCAAAGAAGTTTATCATTCGTTGTAAATCTTTGTCTTTCGATACCGTTATGAGCGTCTTTCTATTTGCAGGGAGGAAATACTTGACCGAAACAGCATCGGTACTGCAATTGAACGTCTCCGCGAGTTCCTTTTTGAAATCACTTAGCTTAGTTTTGTCATCAAGGTCCAGTGCGTAAGCCTCTCCACCAGAGTACGACATTAGACCATCTGCATCGGTCTCAAACTCACCACCTGATTGACAAATAGCTATAATCTTCTTCGTGGCCATTGCTAATAACTGATTGGAAAAGAACGCAGGTTTAATCTTCTATGCTTTAAAAGGAAGCACCACCAATATCACATTCTTCAGATGAGCTGTAAAAGAAAACAATGAAGAAAACAATTGAGAACAGAAACCCAAGCTTTTCAACTGATAATAATAAAATCACAACAAATCTCTTAGGTCTCGCTTGATAGTAAAAGATTTATATGTCAATTCTCTCTCCCCCTCCTCTTTCCTCTTTAAAGCGCTAGCTACATAAATGTGGTTGACTAGCTTGACAGGGGAGGGTTTTGTGCCCTGAGCCCATTTTTTTTTCCAAAACTATAAAAACAAACATACTTCCTTAATTCCTTAAAAGTTACAGCCGAACAATGATTTAGTAGTTACAGTGAAAGCAGCAATAAGAAGACAAAGATGTTGCCATTTTTAGGGGTGCGCTTTTTTCACTGGAAACACGAGTTTATTTAATTGACCAGCTTAAGAGGTAAAATTTTCTGGTCTCTTAGCCAAAAAAGGTAGAAGATTTAAGCTGGATGAACCAATCTTTTTTTAAACCTCAATACATCCAACTTATTTGCTTAAAATCCCCAACCAAACATTGATTTCAATGTAACAATAAGGCATAAATAAGACTTAAAGCTCGGTTTTTTTGTATTAAACGCCAGGTTGTACTTGGTTAACCAGCTTAAAAGATGTGATTTTTTGGTTTCTTGGCATGAAAAAATATAGAAGCTTTAAGCTGGAAGAAGAAGAAACCAATTTTTTTCTAGACTCAAAACTTCAACTTATTAGCTTAAAAACTGCACTCGAATAGTAAATAAGTAATGATACAGAAGATTATAGCTGTAAAAGAACAACTACGAAGGATATAATAATAAAAACAATCTCAAGCTTCTAAAGAGATAACAGTAAAAAATCACAACACATAGCATTAATAGCAATAATAGTAGAGCAGCAAAGCAAATTTTGGAAAAGGACTGCACTGTAGTAGCAAAATTTAAATATTTAATTCCCATATCAAAGCGACAAAAAAATGTAATATATTCAAAAATTTGAACCTATTGATGGACAAAAATAAAGAGTTTCAATTTATAACAAACAAGAAAACAGAAGGTTGAACAAATACAAATAATAACTAGGCTTATTATGAATAACCCGTTAAAACTTAGAAAGGTAATGAGTGATAAATAATACAAACTGTTAACTATTTAGAACCTGAGACTGTATATATGACACAGACACACAATTAATCTATACAAGAAACTAAATTGTAGCAGCAATTGACATGACAAATATCAAACCCTAAATTTGATAAAATATTGTGTAAATTATTACCTAATTGAAAGATAAGACATTAAAAAAAAATATCTTCCTTTTTTGAAAAAAGAAAGAGAGGCGGGTATAGTGAAAGCTTAGATTTTTATAAATAACATTTAAAACCCATAACAAATATGAGGAATTACAAAATTAATAAACCAAATTGAACCATAACAGAGTCAAAGCTGATTGCAAAAAGGAACTAAATATGTCAATTTTGAGAATATAAATAACTACTCTATTACCTAATTTGAAGATAAATAAAGACAAATAGCAGCTTAATTGTTGTAGTAATCGAATTCCCAATTATCAAACCCTAAATTTGATAAAAGCTTGTGTATTATTATTACCCGACTGAAGATAAACATTAAAAAAAATAGCTTTAATTTTAACATAAAGGAAAACACAAGGTTTGAAAAAGGAAAGAGGCGAGTATAGTGAAAGCTAAAGTTTTTACAAAGAACAATTAGAACCCAAAACAAATATAAGGAATTACAAATTACTAAACCAAATTGAACCCTTTTAACAGAGTCAAAGCTAATTACAAAAGGAACTAAATTTGTCAATTTTAATTCCTAATGTAAAACATAAAATTGAGAAGATAATTAAACTATTACCTAATTGGAAGATAAAGACAGACACAAAACAACTTAATTTATAACTAAACAGCTTAATTGAAAGATATTCATTAAAAAACAGCTTAATTTATAACTAAACAGCTTAATTAAAAGATAGTCATTAAAAAAAACAGCTTTATTTTTTACTTAAAAAAAACATAAGGTTTGAAAGAAGAAAGAGGCGGGTATAGTTAAAGCTAAGGTTTTTGTAAATAACAATTAAAACCCAAAACAAATATGAGTAATTACAGATAAATAAACCAAATTGAACCATAACATAGTCAAACTTAATTGTAAAAAAAGGAACTAAATTTGTCAATTATAATTCCTAATGTGAAAACCCAAAATTGAGAAGATAATTAGTAACAATTACCCAATTGGAAGATAAAGAGGGACAAATAGCAGCTTAATTTTTACTAATAAGAAAAATAAAGGGTTAGGTAGAATAAAAGAGAGGTATAATAGAGAAATATAGTGAAAAGCTAGGGTTTTTATGAATAACCCATTAAAACCCAGAAAAGGAATAAAAGGAGTAACGAATCAATAAATCAAATTAGCAAACCTGAGACTGTAATTACCCAGAAAGGTTTTTTTGTGAGATTTAAAACAAATAAGAAAAATATGAGGGGTTGAAAAAGAAAAAAAGAGGGGCGGGGTATGAAAGAAATATAGTCAAAAGCTAGGGTTTTATTAAATAACTATCTAAACTTTGAAAAAATAGAACATCAAATTAACAGATCAAATTGAAACATACCCAAAAATTAATAAATTAAAAACTGAACCTGTTTGAGTGCAGAAACTGATAAATATATATATAGAGAGAGAAAGAGATCGATACTGATTGTGGGTAATTAGGGTTGTGGTTGTGAGAGAGAGAGAGATTTAAGGGTGTGAATCGGATATGGATAAATTTACAACTTTATCCCTAGCTTTTCTAGATAGTTTACCTTCTTTTATTGAGTTTTGTATTTTTTAGAGTCCTTATCCGATTACATCAACTTTTGTTTGGGCTTAAAAAAACTAAAGAATATTATATCACGTGTACGTCTATGGACTTTGTGGTTTCATATGTAGTCACCACTCGGTTTCAATCCGACTTTTTTCTTTTATTTTTTATTTTTTATGCTGTTATAAACTCCAGAAACATAATAAATCTTGAAATTTTGAAAAAGTGTCAATCTTTTTGCCTATTCGGAATATGGTAATTACTTTATGAAGATTTGACTTTGTAAAAAATAAAAAATTCAATAGCTTATGAACTATGATGGGGAACTTAGGGTCATACAAAATTTGGTCCCAAGTAGGACTAGTGAAAACAATTTGTCCCATTATTAAGAAAATTTTCTCCTTATACTAATAAATGTAATAAATGATATTTTCATAGCAAAAATATATATTTTGTCATCTTGTTACATTAAAATTAGGATGATGTAGCATACTTATGCAATGTTATTTGATGCGATAACTTAATCTTTTACGTTTTTACTACATACTTTAACTTGTGGCTACGCAATAACATGTCGGCATAGACACGTTTTTCTTGAAGCCAAACATTTTCAACTTATCAATCATTTTTGAAACTTTTTGACATGATTCATTTGTTTGTTTATATAAACCATCTAAATTAGTTTACATTATCCATATACATTTAGTTATTAAATTTATACATTTTATTTGTAACATTAGTAACCTCTTTATAGTAATTTTTTTGTGTGTCCTTAATAATATGGTTGTATAGAAGTTTTACTATTTGGATCTAAAGAACCTCTTCATACATTGTTAATATGTCCGAGTTTCTTTACGAGTTGGCTATTGGACAACTGATCATAGGCAAATGAGTGTTTGCATGAGGCGTTGGTTTACCGTCAGATAAATGACCACCAACGATGTAAGTAAGTCTGTGAGGATTTGAGAAATTCGTTTGGGCTAACGAGACGAATATTATAACACGTCTAGGCCTAAGGAGATGTGCTTGTGGTTTCATATGTAGTTACAACCCAGTTTCAATCAAGCTTTCTGCAAATTATAATTTTGTATTTTTTTTGGTATTAGAGACTCAAGAAACATAAGAAAACCAGCTATAATGTTATCTTCTCGTATATGACGTACTTCAATTTTTTTCTACTAATGCAAAACCAAATCGTTTCCTAATAAAGAAAAGGCGGAACACACATATTAATCATCCAGGAAGCTTTGAATTTTTATCTTGCTCATGTCCCAATGAAGTTTACTAAGTATACCTCGAAAAAAAATTGACCATTCCCCAAGTGTTTTACAATTAAGTTTGTAGCACAAAAAATGGTCCAATGGGTCACTCCAAGCAAACAATCACAGGATTCACTCTTCACATGGAGTTTCAGATACACTTCCAGTTTCAACAAGCATCGGTAATGTGCACCACAGTGAATGTTTTAACCCCTAATGGGATATAATCTGACGATTTTTATTGTTATCTTTGTTGTAGGATATTATTGTCCATCTTGGGCCTTACTCTATTGGGCCTCTATTGGGCTTTCCTAGCATATGTAACCCTACCTTCTATTATATAAAGAAGGTTATGGGGTCTCTTGATGTAACTTCCCTACACTTATCAATGAAAAAAGACGACTCTTTTATCTCTCTATACTTGTATCTCCATATCTATATATCTAGCTAATATGTCACACAACACGTTATCAGCACTTTGCTCGCGGAGATTAGAGTATACGCTTGGAGATTGGACTAAAAGCTATGAATCTGGTATATACAATATAAACCTTGAGGTTTATCCGGGTTTAATTGAGTTATTGCTATATCGATCATCACCAAAATACCCGGAGGATGGTAGACAATATTTTTTAATTAATTTGGTGCGTTATGTATACAAGCAGATAACTAGTATAATATCAATATATACTAGAACCAGTTGTGTTTTATAAGGAAAAAAAAACCATTGGAAGCTACTGATTAAAAGAAATTGTATATATGCAAGTCATAAAAGTACAAATAGTATGATATTTGACATATTGCCCTGGTGTATGATTTGGCTAAGGTAATATTAGAAGATATTTTGACATATAAATTTATCTAAATCACCAGATTGGTAAGTTGTACTAACAATATTGCCTATACGACATAAGAAGACTAAATATATTAATATTTGGTGTAATCGTCACTGAAATTATTGATTCTAATAACACAGTATGTACGACATATGTATGCGAACATGAAATCCACTAAATAAGTAGTTTACTTAAATTACAGTAGTGATCCATGTAGTTTACCCTTATTTACAGAGCTGCATATAAGTTTAAATCTGTATATATTTGGTCATCACATAAACTAGGAAATTACCATGTATGGAAATTGCGTGTATATTGTAAATTGGTAAATAAAATATATTACGTACATGAATGATTTAGTTACCATGTATAGAACTTACACATATTGCAATATATATGCTAATCATGCAAACAGGTACAATCTAAAATATTAGTTAATCATGTACTAATTTATTTATTGCCATGTACACATGTGTAAAATATGGTAATTTGCGAAATCATATATTTTCACATTTAAGTTGGAAAAATTATGAACCTTCCCCAACTAGACTCACCTATTTGGATACGATGTCTAGGAAAGATATAGGCGGAAGTCGATATCCTAATGAGGTCGGGTTTTAAGTGGCATTCGTGCCCTCCACCCTCACCGTCTTTCCTGGTCGTTTTTCAAGTAGAGCTACCGAAAGGGGTTGACTAAATAATAATTTCCCCGAGTGTGTTTATATAGTGATGTATGTTTCGCCGAATTGGTGTCTCTGTATCGACCCGTCGTTCGATCAATGAGAACCGATTCACATGAGAAGCAAAACTAATGTTTTCGAACCTGTCGTTTCGAAAAAAAACGTTTATGCTTGTGCAAACCATAAACATATAAACCAGTCGTTTTATATGATAAATAATCCAGAACTCCCAACACATATTGGATGCCATCTATGATGAGAAAAATCGTAAAACATACTTGCGAAATGACTATTTAAACATTGATTTTAATTCCGTCACCACATGTTAGTCACCCTGATGTGTGAAAATGTGATGCCCAAAATTTTTTTTTTGGATGTCATCCTTGATGAGTAAAACACGAGTTTGTTGTTACCATCAGGATGAATGCTAAGGCGTTGATTTTATTCCGCCGCCACATTTGAGACGTGATGACGTCTATGGTGAACAAATGTCTGAAATTGACATATTGGAGCAATCCTTCACCAAAATACTAGCTTGGAAATTGTATTCCATAAGCAGTATCGTGAATTTATATTCACCATATTCCTTTATCGCCCATCTGTTATTGGATAAAAAAAAAAATTACCCCGGTGCGTAGTTTTAATCCTATTGGGTCAATGGCGAATTGTTTGCCTGATATTAATGCTCTTCGTGTACATTTTTTTTCACGAATCGAGAACCGAGACAAGTGTTATTTGTCTCGAACTGTCGCGATCCCGATGAATCACCTAGCCAAGCGAGATTTTAGACAATCGTCAAAATCGAAAACCTGTGGCTCCAAGACAGTAATTGGAAAGGAACAATATGACACGTTGTCACAAAGCAAGAGATAATGCTCAAGGAGCCAACTCTATGCTATAAAGACAAAGGTCATGCACGGTTACTCCTTAAATAGTTCACAACTATTATAAAGGTGGAAAAACCGATGCTAATGTGGTTAAAGTTAATTGAAAGGAAACTATTGAGACCCCCGATTTTGTGGCTTAAATGAGTTTGATACCTTTCTTTATTGATTTTGATAAATCATTGAGCCATTTTTTCGCTCATCTGGATTATGTTTTTCCATTTGGATTATTAATTTTCCATTTGGACCATACTTTTGGATTATGGTTTGCCTGTTTACTAAATTTCTCGAAATAATTTAAAGTGTTTTGAGCAAATTCCTTTGACAAATGTGACCAAACTTTAAATTATGAAATTTTAGGCAATACTTGTGGTGTAGTTGGTTTTTTGGAAATAGTGGGTAACCGTGTACCACATAATTTCACCAACTACTTGCCTAAAAGAGTACTCAGTGACAACGATTCTGGACCTGTCGTTCCAATCGAAATATTTGGTAAAACCAAATTGATTTGTCAAATATGAGGTCTTATACTCATGTAGGTCCTGCCGTACCTTGTTGAGTTATAAAAATATTCGAGAAAACCAGCGTTATCTGGTAATAGCTCATGAAAGAATTAAAATTTCTTTACATAGTCTCCATTCAATACGACCAAAAGCGTATTTTAGAGGAGTTGAAATGTCTTTCAAGTGGTTGCTACCACATTCTTTAAAGCATTTAAAGTTACCTTATCATTTCGCCTGTCGTCGAATGATAAATGATTTAGATGCTAAGACATGATTGTCTGTACTATCATTCGCATGTCGTCGATTGATAAGAGCATTTTGATATTGTGGCATTGACCGGATGAGATATTCCCGGTTCAAAAGACGATAGTTGATTTATAATCGCATCGCATTTGGATTCTCTTTGAGGATATATTTCGTGATTAATCCGAAATTAATGCCACTAATGCTCACTTTGAAAGACTAGTATGTGTAAACATCACGAAATGAACTCGTAGAATTCTTGTAAAGAATTGAAGGAGTTATTGTGGACTTATCCAACCATAAGACGGACCATAAATATAAATGGTTATGGTTGATGCATCGACAATAAGGTCACATGATTATTGTTGTCCACATAAATGCAGCACTTTCCAAACTTTTAGCCCTATCATTAAGTTGATGGCTCATGATCCGGATTATCCTGAAAAGTCTAGTCGACTTGATAATTCCGAAGAGTAAGAATCGAAATTTCGATTTGAATTACTTGAGTTTGGAAATTGAAATTGAACATCCTGTCGATTATGTTCAGACCCAAATGGACTCACGGAAAGTTTGTTGATGCGACTGCAAATGATTGCACGCACATCTTGGTCTTGCGCACCAAGATTTATATTTCCGTGTGGGTTATGCTATTTTGCTGCATTGGTCCGTTATGAGGCCCATAGACACTCAAACACCATATGCGTACCAGCTGGTTACTGGTTATGAGCCAGAAGTCTCATAATAACGCGTGTTTAGAGTGATTAATTAATATTTTGATTGAGCCGTTCTAGCGTTCAAAATATGGACCTCTGAAGGGGACATAAGTCGATTATGAATCTCCTGCCTATCATTTGATAGAGTAACCTTGGCAAGCGATCTCTTTATCGCATGATATGCGAAAGTGACATCGCTAAGACTGTTCTCCCCGTCGTTAGGGGGAGATTTGCACATTACCGTTAATAAGGAACGACGTGAAGTAACGTGGCATAACCCACTCAGTCTTAGCTTGATCCCCAAAACTGCACTTAGTGATAAGTAAGTGCATAGACTCCCTGAAGTCTAACTAAATGCCAAACGCATTTAATGACTTTATGAGATGTCACGAGATCATTTATACCTGCTGCAAAATGCTTGCAAGGATAGACGTCCCTGTAGGACGTCGTGTTCCTGTCGTAACACGTTGTTTTGGCCGAACCCGCCAAGCAAAGAACGCTGCCGTCGGCCGTCAGTCTGTCGTCCTTCCCAAGATACGAGGAAGTTGACCGGTTCTTAATTCGTTCAGCCCCAGAGGTGGTGAACTGAAACTCGTTTGTCGCACGAGATTATAAAGGATCAAGGAGATGTGTGATTTCCTCCTCATCCTAAGAATCTCGAAATATCTGTCGATCATGATATCTTAGACGATATTGAAGCGAAACGAGACTGTCATTGATTACTTGTTCATATATTCGGTGACGACTGATAATATGAACAAATTATGACAGGGAACCATGTATCGTTGCCTGAAGTCAACGTAGAATAGACTGGACTAATGGAAACTTGCAATCCAAGTAGACTCCTTAGCGAAAGTGTGTTTGGACCTGTAGCTCCAACACCACCAATGTTAAACGAGTTCGTTTATTTGGTTATTCGTAAGGAAAAGTGATGAGAATAATGAGATTGTAGAATGCTCGCCTAGTAGCGCAAGGCTTCTCTCACACCTTGGAATTGATTACGAGATGGTTGATTTCCTCGTAATGGACAATATTACAGTCCCCTACTTTACCAGTTTAGTAGTTTCCGAAAAACTGAGTATGCAGCCATTTGATTGTGGTCACTGTTTTATCTCTATGGGGATTTAGACAAAGAGATATAAATGAAGGTCCCTGTGTGACTTCATGTGCTTGAATCAAGTAGTTCCTGACCACGGAACACGATCTCAATTGACTGAGACGTTCACTATATGGATTAATATAATCCGAGCGGATGTGGTATACCGCCTAAGTGAGTACTTGATTAGCTTGGGATACTTGAACAAGTACTATGCCCTTGCGTGTTTTATTACGCGATCCATTTTTGGATTTGCCTTCGAGATGAAGGATCTTGGGAAGACACGGTAGTGACTCGGCCTGATGATCGAGTCCCGTAAAGATTGAATCTAAGTCCATGATTCAGACTACACCCAGAAGGTGTTATGACGTTATAGTCATCATGACGCTAAGTCGTCAGATTCTCCCATGATCGTTCGATCACTAGACATTGATATAGACCCAGTCTATCCCTGATGTGACGATGAAGAGATATTGAACCATGATGTTCATATCTAAGTACAATAAGCACATCATTGTACTTGGTCTAATGTACTAGGACGGACATCTTGTCTGCTGTGAATGGTATAGCTCGACACAGCATCGCGCTAACACGCTGCCATCGAAATGGCATAAAAGACATTTTCCCTTACCTTATGGTAATTTTGGAAGTGGGCTAGTTTATCCCATTTGCGCCATCGAGTGTACCTACCCCCTTCGGTACTCGAATTAACGCAACCTTTTTTCGGTTATACCGATGCCGGTTACTTATCAGACCTGCATAAGGGATATCCCTAACATGGTCTGTCTTTGCCATTAGGAATAAGGCAATATCTTGGAGGTCTTGGAATGACTCCAAACGAATCACTCTGATCTACTCGTGCTCTATGAGACGACTAGAGAGTGTATATGGCTTCGAGCTCGTATTAGCCATATTTGAATTACATATGTTCTGTCTCACGATCCAGATAAAACACTTGTCATAGAAGACAACTTGTTGTTATTGATCAAGAGAGACATGACTACATTATGCTATTTAGCATTTTTCGCCGAAATTAATCTTCACAAATGAAGTTTGAGAGCATCCAGTTGAATGCTCGTTTTATTCCACGTTATATTTTCTTGCATACAGTCGTGTGCAAGTAAATGAGACATCCAGTCGAATGCTCGTTCCCTTTCTTGGAATATGAAATCTTTGCACCCAGTCGTGTGCAAGTGAGGGGGAGCATCCAGGTGAATGCTTATTGCACTAATTACTACTTAGTCGAAATCTTCGCACCCTGTCGTGTGCAAGTGAGGGGGAGCATCAAGTCGCATGCTCGTGTACTCTTTTTGTCCTTAGACCAAGGTTTTTTCCCACTGGGTTTTCCTTGGCAAGGTTTTTAGCGAGACACGTTCCCATTATATCTCACTTAAGATTGCCGAAATTAGGGGGAGTATCCTGTTGTATACTTCTTACCACTGTGTACTCTTTTGTCCTTCGACTAGAGGTTTTTCCCACTGGGTTTACTCTAGCAAGGTTTTGATGAGGCACTTGTTTTGTGGTTGATCCCATACTACTACCACTGTTGCACTCTTTTTCCTTCGATCAGAGATTTTCCCATTGGGTTTGCTCTGTCAAGGTTTTGATGAGGCACACTGTTTTGTGGTTAGTTACTTACATGATATTTCGGCCTATATCATTCGGCTACACAGTTTCTCCTAGGTACCGGTTTTGTCCCACACTGGGTTTTCCGGCCCTAAGGTTTTTATGTGTTTAGCATTGCGAATGAACTCGATTCAGATCGACAACATGAAGACGAAGAAATCAAGACGTCCAAAGGGGGAGTGTTGTAGGATATTATTGTCCATCTTGGGCCTTACTCTATTGGGCCTCTATTGGGCTTTCCTAGCATATGTAACTCTACCTTCTATTATATAAAGAAAGTTATGGGGTCTCTTGATGTAACTTCCCTACACTTATCAATGAAAAAATACGACTCTTTTATCTCTCTATACTTGTATCTCCATATCTATATATCTAGCTAATATGTCACACAACAATCTTAATCAAAATACTGAATACTAATTTTCAGCCAATCCTTTCATAAAAACAAATTTACTGTATTTTTTCCGTTTTGTTTACCAAATGACCACTTTAAGAAGTTGTAACAAGTATAATCAAACGACAAACTGTCTTTCTTTCTTGCAAACGTAATTTTTCCAATGATATAAAATGTTAGATAAACACTCTTCGCAGCGGTTTAGGATATTAGATGTGATGGTGGCAAGTATATAAAAAAAACAAAATAGGTTGTGTTGTTGTGGAAAATACAAAGTTGATAGAACGTCTAATTAAAGTTGTAACTCTTCATATTTCAGAAGGAAAATGAGGAACTTTTGCAAGTTGAGAAAAAAGTTAAAGGCCAAACAGGCAGTGGATCTATATAGAGATGATGTGAAAGAACTACATCAAACTCTCCAAGTTTTAACCGTCAGACATAGGATAAGTAATGACTACATTAGTAAGGACAACATTAGTGGTACGTATGACTACATGAAAATAATCAACGGATGAAAATAATGAATTAATAAGGACAACATTAGTGGTTCATATGACTACATGAAATATTGTTATATACGGAGATGTCATCTTTTGAGATACTTCTTAATCGAGCAGCATAAACTCATGAAGCCTAATATCACTACCACCCATTTATGATTACATCTATACAGTCAGATCTATACTCCGTTGACTCCTCTGTCTTGAAATTCCAATAACTAATTTATATTTATTTCTAACATTTTTTTATACTGACATTCCAATTGCTAATAACATAACAATAGAGAGAATACATAACAAAACCAAGTAGTACAACCCTCTTCTACAGTTAAATTAGCCATAATAAACCTAAAATCTTATGACATTCAAAACAACCCCTTCTTTTAGGACCACAAATAAATAATCGAAGATAAATCCAAGAGACAGAATTTGAAACTCAACACACACAAAGTACAAAGGCGGCTCTACGCTCAAGGCCTCGAGGCTTCTATTTTTAATTGAACTCTGATTGTTTCTTTTTTCCCATTCTAGTATAATCTTTGCTAATCTCGCATTCCAAATGCTAATAACATCACAACATAGAGCACGTAACATAACCAAATAAGAAGAAAACAAAGCCTTCTAATTAAGAACCAACTGCTTTATAAAATTGAAGAAGCTAGGCCCAATTTTTTTCCCTTTCTATTTTATGATATAATTGCTAATCTATATATCAACTATAAGAGAGATTTATACCAAGCCAATGCTATATGGATTGGTAGCAATCTCTTCCAATCCTTTCAACCTTTAAGAACCAATTATTTCATAAAATTCAAAACAACTCCATAGTAGCCTCAATTTAATCCCATAAGGTTGTTCTTTCTAAATCTTTTCTAACCTGGCATTCCAATGGCTAATAGCAAAACAACGAATAACACATAACATACCTAAATAAATAATCATTATAATTTTGGTTTTCAGTTAAATTAACCACAATAACACCAAACACTTGATGAAATTCAAAACAACCCCATCGTTAAAAATTAGATGGATTTCACTGATGTATAGATCACATGCGTTAAAAAAAGCAACAAACCTAACCCAGATGATCAACAAACGATCAAAATAAAAGAAAATTTTAAGGAGAAAAGAAATAAAAGAGAACAAAGAGCGTAAAATATTACTCCATTATCTTTGTTGACTGAGTTTTTTTTTATAATCAAGTCAATTACACAACAGTCCTCCATCTTATCTAACTACTTTCATATTAATACATCGATAACTAAAAGTAACAGATAGTTTTACAATCATGTCCTGAGCCTATCTAAAATACGACAGCTTCTCCCCAATATACTTCATTAAGCAGTACATGAACCACGGCTCAGGCTCTTATGAGGAATCCTGAGCCATCGGGAGAATCGGGATTGATTTGATTTGCAGCTCGTCAGCCTTGTTCTTGCCTCAATCTATCGCGTTCTTGAAGACGGTCACTGCACTAAACTCGATCCGTTGATCTTTATATTAAAGGGACAAAGAAATTTTACTGTGCCCTGATCTCGTTTTGTTTTATGTTGCAGGTTCTCTAGCACCCCTCCCAGGAACCTTGTATTCATTGGCCTTCTTACTTTTGATATCCTTGAATACCAAAATCAGATGCTTATGATGAAAAAGATGTCCATGAAGATTATACTTGAACTATTTTAGTTATGTGTTTTTTTAAATCACATGATGGCGTGTGTGGGTGATGCGATTATAAGAGGAGAGCGGTTTTTTTATTTTCAAAAATTTAATGTGAAACGGGAAAATTTCCATTTGAAAAAAAAAGGACGCTTTGAGGGAAATGAATTTCTTCAATCCATTCATAACAAAAATGCCCATGTAAAGTTGACCTGTATCCATTTGCAGATTCTGGTTTCGGCACTGTCTATGACATTCCATATTTGCGTCCACAGTGTATTTCTTGGCGAAGCACCCTATGAATCCCCAGCTTTGTCTTAGCCCAAACAACCCATTTACAATTCGGAAAAGTTCTTCAATATTTTAATAATAAACAAAAAAAACCAGGTGAAATAACTTGTCTGAATATTGTTACAATCTGAACCAAAAACGCTTGGAATTGAAATATTCACAATTCTGTACCAAACTTTGCTTAACGTTAGATTGGTTTCTTCTTTTTGGTTTCCTTTCATTACATGTATGATTTGATGGATTTATGGAAGAAAATTGCAAACCAAGAAATTTACACAAACCAATTTACACGGGACGATTTCAGGAGTATGTCAAATGTGCCATTGGTGTAGAACAATTCTGGAGGTTATTTAATGCTCTAGATACATATCTAAAACCACGTCGTAGTCCTACAAAACTAGTTTAGTGAGCGAGTCACTAGTCACAAGGATTAAGAACACAGCTCAAGTTATTGTGCAAGAATTTAGAAAATCAGATACATATCTAAAACCATGTCGAAGCCCTAAAAACTAGTTTAGTAAGAGAGACACTACTAATCAGACTCTAACGATTTAAGAATAAGGCTCAGGCTATTGTGCAAGAATTTAGAAAATCAGGTACTCTTGATATAAAAAGCTGCATTCATATTTTTATCCTTCTGTTTACATCAACTATCTGGTTGATACATAGAAAAAAGATTACGAAAAGGAGTAAAACAGTATAACAACCGAACACCGCCACTGAGTATACTAATTTATGCACTGCTCCTGGACAAATATTGGCTCTCCCGTTAATTTAGACACAATGAAGCCAACATCTTCGAGACCAACCCCGATACAAAGAGGGAGAGAAGACCGTTGTGCCTTTTTCAAGCTCCTCCTCGCCTGTAGAGACAAAGTATTCGTATCTGTAACAGCAACATCAGATGCAATATTCACCTGCCTATGATGGTGGTGAAGCTCATTGTCAGTAAATCCAACATTAACATCATCAATAGGAGGGGCTTGAGGAGTAGAAACTAGTCTAACATTGGGACCATCTCTACATTTTCCCATACACTTGCAACCGATTACGTCAACATGGGGGGCAGTTTCGCCAACTACTCTCCGAAACTCTTCTAATAGTTCCCCAGAACCTGATTTCCTACAC
Organism: Primula vulgaris; assembly: GCA_963920805.1. Taxonomy (NCBI): domain Eukaryota; kingdom Viridiplantae; phylum Streptophyta; class Magnoliopsida; order Ericales; family Primulaceae; genus Primula; species Primula vulgaris. The sequence goes on along the minus strand of OY987216.1, from coordinate 12,515,529 downwards.
TTACCACCCATACATACCTCTATCTTCTTACTATTATTGTTATTTTCCTCTGCCTTCTTTCCTTCTAATAACGATAACAAACTATTGTTCCGGTCTTCATCTGATTTCGGCATAGTACAATTCTCCACAGCTGATATTGGTGCTGCATTTTCTTGCATTATCAGTGGTAGTTGTGGGTGAAAAACTTCTTCGTTTATTGTTAAAGAGGATGGTGGTTGGGCATTTGTTTCATGTTTTAGGCGATTCATGTCAAGAACCTCCTTTTCACATTCGCTATCACTAGATTCGGACGACGATGACGATGAGGAAGAAGAACAAGTAGAAGCAGCTCTCGATTTTTCTTCTTTCATCTTTTTCTTCAATTCCTTGTGCTCACTTTTAAGCTCTTTTAACTCAGATTGCAATGCTTCCGATACTTCCTATACAAATCACAACAAGGCGACACCTAGTCAGTTTCCAATTCTAGTATGAAAATATATCCTCAACAATTTAACTAATCGATTCTCTATGAAAAACAATCACTTTTTAAGTTCTTGTCAACAAGAACAAGAAAGTAAGGTGGAAAAAAGTACAATCTTGTTGTAAACATGCAGACAATTATATTGTAGTAGTATACAAGTGTCATTGTATCCACTTAATAGTTGATACTCCAGATTGAGATCCAAAACTGTTCTGAACCACAACCGACATATCAACTTATGAGTTGGGGTCGAGTCGCTTCATCTAATCTCTGAAATCCAATTTACCAAAAAAAGGAGGGATACAATCATACAAAAAAATCTCCAAAATAAAATAAAATTGTAACTTGTCTAAATACAGTGGGATTGGCCCAGGAGAGGACTATCACAGAAGAAAAAAAAACAATCGGTCCCCACAAACATGTACAACAGCATCATGTCCACAATCAATTGGGAAATTTTGGTAATTCGATGGCTGTTAGTTATATATGAAAAATATATCCTGCAGGTGGTATATATGAAAAAGTTTCTTCATACTTGTAGATAATAATGACATCAAATTTAATCAGATTGTACACATGCTTCTCCAATTATACTGTATACCATATTTGGAGAAACAATTCCACATTTTGTTGGTACTATCTCAGTTAGAGCATCTACAATAGTATTGTAGAGTAGTGACACATTATCATTTAAAAATCTATTAAATGACATATAGGCATATTAAGTTAAACACCCATATTAGCTTTAACTTTAACAATATTATCTATTTTAATTAAAAATCAATTATCAAAAATATAGTACCTATTTTTTTTTCCACGTCATACATTAGCGCCAAAGTTCATAAATATAGAATTTTAGAAACATAAAAATAAATTATTCTATTTTCAACACGTGTTTATTTTAAAATTCAATTGTAAACAAAGGACTGTGTCAAACAAGCTGTGAGTTCAATGATTTGGTAAATACTGAATACCAAGAAAATATGATGAGTAATATGAATAACTACTAGGAGAAAATAAATAGTAGTATGGCTACAAAGAAAAAATATGCCGTGAGATGCCAAATTTTAGGAAATAACAATTAATTGTGGAGTGGTTGTCCTTTTTGCTAACAATTAAAAAGATTGTTATCTTTAACAATGTTTTTAACACCTAAAAAGTTAACACACACTTTACCACACTTAATGGAAGACAAAATTGCATTGTTAGCATAGGCGGACTCGGGTGGTTGGGGTGGCCGTGACCCCCACCCCGGCAGCGATTTCAATTTTTTTTCCTTTTTTTATGTGTGTAATTTAAAATTTTCTAAGATGTATACATTGATTGCCCCCCTAATTAAGCATTGGAAGTTTAGGAGTTCAAATCATGTTAGCTTTTATTTTTAAAAAAATTATGTTTTTTATCTTAAAATTACCAAATTTCGTAAATGACCATTGTATTTTTTCAAACAAACAAGATTACTAAAAAATATATTTTACTGCCCAATACATTTTTGTCTTTAACTTCGTATTTATTTTATGTTATGTTAAATATAAAAAAAATCTTTATTTTTGTATTAGACGCTATTTATTTTATTTTTTATTCAACATATTTGCATTTTATGTTATGTTACAACTAACACCATGTTCATAATCATATTTGTATTTTTACAATACTATTCAATAATTACATACATAAATTTCACCTTAGACAATTTGTCCAAGCCATATTGATATGATTCTAAATTAAAACAGTAAAAGAAGCTCAACTCAAATACTCAAAACAAACAAATAAAAACTCATTCAATAAAAGTGAACTATTAATTAATACATAATTTTGTAAATAAATACCTGCAGCTGAATTTTATGAGAATCCATCAATAATCCAGTAAACTCCATAGACAACCCTTTCAGCAATTTACCCCTCTCCTTAATCATCATCTTTTGTTTCTTAATCATCTTTTTATTCCTCTTTTTCTCATCATCCACTCTATTTTTACCCTTCTCCAAAACCACAATACCATCCTTTTTACTAACCGCCATCGGCATCGAATATTTACGGTGACATTTAGGCTGAAAATCGTTAACATTACAATAATATAGCCTGTGATCGTTACACAAAAACATCATGTTATTTGCACCAAAATAAATTCCATTAGATATATTAGGCCTGCACAAAACACCCTCCATGTTTTTCCTTGGGATTGTTCTTCTAATTTCTTTATACACCGTTTTTATTTTATTTTATTTTATTTTATATTACAAAAACGATGATGATAAGAAAAAGAAAAGAGTGTAGAAGAAGCAATCCCAATCTCTCACTCCTTTTTTAAACACTTTTGCTTTATTATATATTCTTGTCTTTGATAATATATTCTGTTATTTCTAATCCTAGTTGCTTTTAACCACCTCTTTGGTTATCCTACGTGGCTATATCTTATTGGTTTATGGTGACGTGGCAATAGGCGTGTGTAAACCCCTGACCGTTATTTATTTCCCACGCTTTTTCCCATTCTGGCGCGTGTCCTTTGATTTATCCTGGCCGTTGGATAACTCGGTGGTTAGATCCACGGCTGAGATAAGATATCAGATGCCACGTCATATGTTTACGTGTACTGGGCTGTTTAACTGTTTTTTTAGCTTGCTTAATAGTTATTTAATGGGCTTTTGTAAATGTGGCCCGGTCAAAAGAATATACAGTTCGGACCCATGACGGTTCAGATCTGGATCGGATCTATCGAAATCAACTTTGGATCGGATCCAACAAATTCAACTTCGGATTGGACTGGGTCAGATCGGATCTTACTGAATCCGACCCGACTGCCATACCTAGAAACACAAATTCAAATTAAGTATATTTTGATCTTGTTATAGTTAATAGTGCCAAATTAGAATGTAACATATTGATACTAACACAGATTTAAAATCAAGTATATCTTGGTCTTTTTATAAGATAGTAGTGCCAAATTAGAATGTAACATATTGGTACTAACACAAATTTAAAATTAAGTACATTTTGGCCTTGTTATAATTAGAATGTAACATATCGATACCAACACAAATTTAAAACTAAGTATATTTTGGTCTTGTTATAAGATAGCAGTGCCAAATTAGAATAGAACATATTAATACTGACACAAATTTAAACTTTATAAGAGCATATTTTAAAATAGATAAAAGTCATGTTTTCAACAATCTACTACAAATGCTCTTATAAACTTTACATAAATGATTCATCATTTCCCATAAAACATAACTTTTTTCTTGAAAAACAAGTCTGTCGTTCACGTTCAACCAAGTATTCAGTCTCCTACATGTTAATTAGTAATTTAGGCATTGTTTGTTTGGTTCTTTTGTAGTCCCAGTATAACTATTGTGACTATTCTTGTAATAGAAATGATACATGCATTGTAAATCCAGTTGATAGTCCGGCGCTTTAGTGTTTGGGTAGGACTATTATTTATGGGATAAATAACCATTCTTACGTTTGTGTAAGTACTATATTTTAGAAAGGACTAAATTATAATCATTTTACCATTCTATCCTTCCCTCCAAATTTTACACAAAAAATGGAAATCACTGATTAAATCGGTGAGTTCAGAAAATGACAATGATCAAAATTCAAAAGAATTATATACTAACAAACAAAGTGAAATCATTAATAATTTAAGCCTATTACATAAGTTTTAAAGTTACATCAGCTTCATTCATATTAAATAAAATTGGCACCATTCTGCCTTCAAATTGGAAATGATAAACAACCCATTCAAAAGTAGCAACATAACTTATCTTCATTAAACTAGTACACAAAATATCAAAATAACTTAACTAGTAATAGTTGTAGATAGTAACCATGACATTAGTAAACCAGCAACAATACCACGAGGGGTCGTTCATATTCCCCCTGCGAGAAGCATGTAAACTCATTCAAGACGATCCTCCTCAGACAAGCTAAAAAATAAATCCAGCCTGGCCGCATCACCAACAATCATACTCGCAGCCTTTAGTCGATACTCTGTTTCAAGAGGTAATTTTTTTAACTCACCGTTAACATTTTTCCTTGATTCCGAAAGATCTTGATCGTAACCAATACGTTGCGCAATCTCAGCCATAGTAAGTTTGGTGCTCTCAAACATATTAGCAAATTGCTCCCCCATTGAGGCAAAACTAGAAGATAAGGCATCATTCCGACTTCTCTTTCTTCCACTGCAAGATCCTGACTGCATTAGTGTTGTGTCGTTAGCGAAAAGTCGACATCGGCAGGTAAATGTGCCACAAAAGGATTCTCGCTCATTTGTATTTCCTCCTCGTTCATAGCAGCTACAGCCTCCTCCGAACCCTCCGCTAATTCGTCCGTTGCTCGGTCTTTACCAAATAAATGGCACCAATTATCATAATAGGGAAAAGACTTGTTGCGCATCCCACTTACGCTCAAATTTTTCTGCAATTTCGAGAGGAAAAAATGATAAAGACCACAAACTAGTTATAATGTAATATATAATAGTTACAATTTTTTTTTTGTAACTAACACTTGAAATTACAAACATCAACACCACCACGGTAAAGAAGAAAACAAAACCAAAGCAAAATATAAACTCTCTTCCAGAAAAGCTAGCGGTACCCTTTCTTGAAAATATCTTTAAAATATAAACCATATACATGGGGTAGTGTATTTTTGCATTTAAAACTGAAAATTTGAACTTTTTAAACATCTAAGCTAGACTGTTATGTAGTGTATTTTTTGTATTTTAAGCACTCATTAGACATGTATAGCCTTATCATAACAAATCAGAGAGATGGATGCTCACTACATATTACAAAGTGAACTCTAAAGACACTACACTCAATTGAAAAGAAAACTTTATAGTGTACCTTTAAGTAGTTTTTCCACACGTCGTCGCTGTCCACACTTATCATTTTGTCAGTATCATTCCAACTGAACCCGCTAGTGTTGAGCATGCCTAAGAGGGCATAATAGTGTTTTTTCCACAACTTCACTTTGGACTCAATATGAGGGGATGCACACAAATCAATTTCGGGAAATACTATCTTGATCTTCTCCTCCAATTTCGGATAGAAACCTGGTTTAAATTGACCATTCTCATTGCGCCACTTGTTACTTATTAGATCTAGCATTACCTTCATTAGCTCATCTTCCTCCCTCTTTTGCCAAATTCGACGAGAAGTTACAGAATTATTTTTGCCTCTAACTCGTTTTTGTCCTTGAAGGCTACTTTCAGGCCTCTCCATGTCTGTATTATCAAACTTTTAACAAGAACACAAAAGAGAAGTACTGCTATAAATTAATAAACAAACTCAAACACAATCTTAACATATAACCCAAACATATTACAGTTAAAAGTTGATAAAGAACCGTGCATCTTACTAATCAAAAGATTCATGCTACTTAACATAAAAACTACTACAGATTAGTGATAAATATTTCTTGTCCAAGATCAGAACATATTACATAAGTTTAACTATAACATAAAAATCTAATTCCCACCACCCATGCTTGCTAACCAATCGTTATACATCTCAACAGCTAAAGCATCTCTCCAATTAGTCCATTCGTTTGAGGGTTCAATTGTATCGATCGGCTCCCCCTCAAGTGGTATTCCTTGATCTAATTCAACCTCCACAGGATCAACAACCATTGATTTTCTGATGTGGTTATGCAAAAGACAACATGCCGTTACAATACGACATTGGGTTCGAATTGGATAGAAAGAGGGACTCCTTAAAATTGACCATCTAAGTTTCAACAAACCAAAACATCTTTCGATAACATTTCTAGCAGCGTAGTGCTTCATATTAAAGAACTCCTCTTTACTGCGCGGTGCACCCCCCTCCCTCCAGAGAGATAAATGGTAACACTAACATCTATAAGGTGCTAGAAACCCATTTCCGTTTATGTACCCCGCATCTACTAAATAGTAGTAACCATTAGGAACCATTAAACCATTTTCCCGTGTAACGGCATCTCGTAACACTCGAGAATCGGCAGCCGATCCTTCCCAACCTGGTAATACATATATGAACTGCATTTCTTGAGAACAAACCCCTAGAACGTTGGATGCTAGTTGACCTTTTCGAGTCCTATACCGTGGTGCATTAGTCGCACGTACATGAACCCTAACATATGTCCCATCAAGTGCACCAATACAATTCTAACATGTAAAACACATATTATTAGTAATGTTCATTGTTCAATTTTAACCAGGTTAGTTAATTACTTAATATAGCTATAACATTTTACCTTAAAATATTTCCATCTATCATCTGTACTATCGGCGGAAACTGGTTCTGGAGTCGCAAGTAGCTCACCTTGAAGGCGTAATACACCTCGTAAAACCTCATTAAAATGCTTACTAACAGTTTGACCAGATCGCCTAAAATTAAATCCTATAGTACGGTTCTTGGTATGGTGGGCTAAAATGTATAAAAACATGCAAACTTTCTCCTCTAAGGTAACGTGTCTAGAATGGGTTAGGCCCGCCACATTTTGAAGACGTATGCATAACCGCATGAATGTACGTCTATCCATACGTAGTTGGGATATACAATGACTATCCTTACCTCTTACTAAACGATTGATATGCTCTATTTGTAATTGAAAGGGATTTGGACCTCTAGGTATAGCATCTCTATCGTGTGTGCATTTTTTGAGCAATGTATGCATATTGACCATTAAGGCAACACAAGCATTTTCATAGTAGCTACTACTTGTTGGAGGCTTACAAATGCTTCAAATAGACTTTTTTTTACTGTCCATCTAAAAAAATTAAAAATAAGATAATGAGAAATAAGATAATGAGAAATAAGATAATGATAATGATAAAGAAACTAGAGTTAATTTCAAGTAATAATATATTAAAACTAAAATATGCAATGAGAAACAATTATTAATAGCAACTTACAAATTCTAATATGCAACTTGAGAACAAAATTACTATTACTGAAAAGGTATATCTTCTGGAAACTAGAGTAATTGTAAACAGTAATGAAAAACATAAAGTACTATTAATAACTTGAGAACGGAAACTACTATAAATTTCTACTCTACAATGAAAAAATTGCTACAAAGACACAAACTTATTCAGAACATAATTATGTTTCAAGTAACAAGAACGAACACCTACAAAACACACAAGCCTATTGCCAATATCATTATGTTTTAAGTAAAAAATATAACAACAAAAATACTTAACTATAGAAACTAATTCCAATTGTAACAATACAACTTTTAATTTAAAGACACCACTTGCAAAAATAATCTTCAAATTTTTTTTCAAAGATACATTCGTATACAGATGAGATCAGTAAAGCATTGATTTCAATTTTTTTGATTAAAAAGAAAACTATAAATATTGTATTAAACTAAAATCTCTACCATTCAAAAAAATTAAACTTATTTTTGAAACTAAAAATTATAAAAGAGTAATAGAAATACCTCAACTCTGTTTTGAAAACTTACTTATGTAAGTTGAGGTACTTGGTTATACCCATGAAAATAGATGTATTTATAGGCGGGGAAATCATCTATTTGCTGAACTAATTAAAGACAATGTGACTATTATCTAGCTCAGTAATTATGGATATGGAAAAAAGTCATGAGTGAGGGTTGTAATACACCGGATACAAGGATATACAAGAAAGAAAAATCTGATACATAAGATGAATTAATTGTAAAGATCAATATTAGACCTATATGTAGGCGTTTTGGTGCTCCACTTTGTACTTCTATGCGTGCTATTAATCTCTTGATTTACTCTCACCCACTATAGTAGTTGAACGACTGTGATAATAAATTGATAGATCGTAGTTGCTGAGTTTTTTTTGTGAGATATAAACTTTTTTCATTGAATGAGAGGAGAGAGATAAATACAAATGTTCTTTGTATTGAATTGAATGGGAAGAATGAGAGTTGTGCGATACAGCTGGAGGGTATAATTGTAAAAGTTAAATTCAGTCTGGACTTTGCTTTTTTAAAACCCCACCCCCACATATATTAAAATAGATGTCATTTCACATCTTTTATAATACACACTTCTTTTCTAATCCAGGTCAATTTAAAAATGTTTGAAACATCTTTTGTGGGTCCAAGTTGTTTCATAGTCCAATCCAATGGTAGAAAAGGTTCAAACAAACAAGGTCTTAGTATGCTAGACTAGAAGAAAGTAGTGTCCATGGCCAAATTTCAATTAATACGGTGGTAACATTTCATGTTATTTGGAAAAAAACATAAACATGAAACCTAACATAAATATAAATAACATTTGATTGTGAATGAAACAAAAGTGGTTGACTTTTTATTTTTCTAACATAAAACGCTAAAAAAGACGATGTACTATTATACCAAAAAATAATGTACATTTGATTATTCCCATTTTCTAGCACCAAACCGGACTTGTGAGGTCGAGTTTGTGCGTGACATGAACAAGATATACCAAACTTGTCCGATATTCTAGTAGTGTTTTGTCAACCAAATTAATAAATTTACGAATGTCAATCACACACGTCGTTAACCAATTTCCACTACATATATTATTGCGAAATTAAAGTTGTCGATTATTACGAAAATAAGGTCCGGTACACTGCTAAAATTTAGAAACTATTAATTTTCTTTTATAAAAGTATAATTTTCTATTTTATTATGACGAGGTAACTCTCCAGCCACGATGATCACGAGTGCAATGGTGCTCTGGCATTTGAAGTAGTGGCGAGGCGCTGACGATTGTGATGGCAGTGGTGGTACCAGATAAGAAGTTTCTAGTGAAAGAGAGAAATCGATGCAAACGAATGAAAGTAGAATTTAACCCCATTTTATATCAAAATAAAATAACCCAAAACATACACATTTATGATTAAAATGGTTCAAATACTAATAAAACTTAAATAATGACATTTTTTTTTTACTGTCTGGACCATAGTTACATTAAAACTTTTATCCCTTATAATAAATTACGTTATCCGCTTCCTGCATCCCGTTTCCCGATTTCTATCATTTACGTGTAAATTTTAGTGTTTTTCACGTTTCACGTTGTGTTATACGTTTCGCATCGCATCTGTTTCATTTCACGTCCCTGATTAACTATTTTAACTTTTCTTTCCACACTTATAATTCTAAAATAGACAAATAAATTTGTAATGTTATTAGATCATCTACAATAGTGTTGTTATCTCTATTATTAACTAAAATAGTTAACTAACAATGCATTTTTTTGTCTCTATTAGTTATGTTAAATCATATGTTATCTTTATAGATGTTAAAAAAGTTGTTAAAGATAACAATATTTTTAATGTTGTTAATTGACGATGTGGCAAAATACAATTAATTAAAACGTGAACCATATTTCAACTACTCATATTTTAGTTATTGTATTAGTGGGGTTTACAAAATTACTAATTAATGAGATTTTAATTAATAATTAATTTTAATTAAAATTAGATAACTTTATTAAGTTAATACACTAATATGAAGATTTAATATACGATTAAATAACGACATGTTAAACTTAACATGGTTAAAATTAGCATTATTGTGGAGGGTGTTAGCTGGTACCAAAGAAGGAAAAAGTAATTAGAGTAGTAGGAAAAATAAGAAAGTAAGAAAGGGAGGCATTGTTAGGGTGAAAATGAAAAAGTCCACTCCTCTCTAAAAACATTAATTACTACTCCATTTATTTACTAATATAATAATAATTTCTCCCCATCCAAACCCCTCCCTTATGCTGCTTACTCCTCCGCTCTCTCTCTCTCTCTCTCTCATATATATATATAATATATATATATATATATAATCGATATATTGTATCTATTTGTGTTTCCGTACGGATTAACCCCCCCAATAACCTCTTCCAACTTACTGGTAATAACTACATTAATATTATTACTAATTGTTATTATTATTATTATTGTTGTTGTAATCGCTTAATAGATAGAAATAACTAGTTATTTAGGTTTATTGTTTTTTTTTTAATTGCTCACCTCTTGTGAGTTGTTTTTTATATTGTTATGATTTATTCATTTAGGTTTTATTCCTTCTATTTCCTGGTAATAACAACATTATTATTATTACTATTTATTATTATTTTTATCGCTTAATAGATAGAAACAGCTAGTTATTTAGGTTTATAATTTATTTATTTTAAATTGCTCACCTCTTGTGAGTTGATTTTATCATTTTTATGGTTTATTCATTTAGGTTTCATTCCTGCTAATTCATTGTATTAACAATATTTATCCACCCCATCATTATTATTATTATTACTACTACTTATTACTATTGTTTAATAGAAGGAGATAGACAGAACTAGTCATTTTGGTTTACAGTCTGTAATTATTTACTTCTTGTGATTTGATTCTGGTGATTTAGTCATTAGGGTTTTATTCGATGATTTATTTTTCTTAATTTATGCATTTCCGTTTCTTATTTCGTCGTTCGTTACTTTCAATGCTAGTGTTATAGCAATTATGTGTATAATTTAGTCCCTAAGAAAGTGTTGCCAAATTTTGAGAAATGCTCCAAAAGATTGGAACTTTTTTTTACAATTGAAATTATAAGAATCAAGATAAAAAGTTTTAAAACTATAGTAATTGGGGGTAAGTGGTCGTAGTTTTGGATTTGCTGAGGTAGTATTATATGCTACAATTTAGTCCTCAAGAAAGTTTAAGTAGATTGAGAGGTGCACCAAAAAATAATGGAAACATATTTGTTTTAAATGAAATTATAAGGATCGAGAGAAAACGTTTTATGGCAATTTTATTTTGTCTTTATAAGAATTACTGTATGTCTTGTCACTTTCTTTTGTTGAAAAAAGTAGAGTGATCAAGTTACTTACCGTAGTGATAAATTGGTATCTTTGTATTTGCAACTCGTTATTTATGCTTTAGACTGCTACAAGTATTTGTTGAATTCTCATTTCTTATTTCGAAAATGTGATTTTGACACTTTACGCCCATGCTTTTGATCCCTTTTGTTGCGTGAACAAAGCATATGAGTAAAGTATATGATGGAATAATTTCATTACAGGTATAGTCGATGTTGATTCAGAGAGAATATAAATAACCCGAGTTATCGTATTCCATGGTTCGAAAGGGAAGCCAACAGAAGGTTGGTTTGGATCGTAGTTCAGAAAATCAAAAGAAAGAGCAAAAACAGCAAAATGGTAAAGGAAGAAAAAAGGTAAATCAGGACAAAGTTGTTGAGACAGAAGAAGTTTCAAATGTTAACCAACCAAAGGTAAAAACTACAGATAACACCGAAGAACCGCTACAATCTGTTCCCATTGATAGTATTTCAGGAGATGGTGTGGAAAATTTAGATACATCGGGGGGTTCTGGTTCAAGAGAGGAGAATGTTAATGGTCCAGATTGTGCAAAAACTAGTTTTAGACAACCGGAAAATGAAGCCGGCACAGAAAACTTACGGGGTAATTTTAAAGTAGAATTTTCAGACACAGTCACCATTAATCGTTTGAAGGCCTCAGCTCTATCCATGGCCAAGAAAGCTACCGAATATCTTGAGAAGCAGACGCCATTTTTTGATACTCTGAATAGATACGTAGCTAGCTCTTCTTGTTATCTACGGGAAAAAGTTCAGTACGTGTATCCTACATTATTGAGACGACTTGTGCAATTAGGGGAAATTCTACTTCTTGTGACGATTGTTTGGTTGAACTCTGCTCTTAGAGGCGTTGATTCCTTTTTTCACATGGGCACAACAGCTTTTCTCTCGGTCGTATGGTTCAGTGTTTTGTCGGTGATCACAATGATTGGGATTTTCAAGTTTTCTATGGCCTTGGTAAGCCGTTTGGCTAATGTTTTACTTTCCCTCCCACTTATAGGAGAGAATCTACCCTTCTTTGCTGGGATTTTATGGTTCAGTAGACTTAACTAGTAGGTATATAATATTATACACTAAGCTACGATAAAGTTGAGATTTGTGTTCTGAACATTATTTTAGGTTATATTTTAAACACTTCTCATCGATTTTGTACGCCCAACTTTGGCTTTTGTTTAGCTTCATACCCTGACTACTCACATTTTTTCAAACAATGACATAGGCTATGTTTGGTAACAGGTTTTTAGAAGCTGAAAAATCTGACTTGCCAAACACTCGCACATTTTTAGAATCCAAAATCCAAAAATCAACTAAAAAATCTGTTGCCAAACGGACCCATAAATATCTCCGAAGAAATAAAAGACAGTGTAAGGTAAAGATATGAAATTGAAAATTCGTATAAATTGAGCTACTTATTAAATGACTGCTGCCGAGACATCAAAAAAGTTTAGTTTTGTACGCTAGAAGAAAAATCAATGAACGAGAATACTAAACTGAAATATTCTCATAATTTTGCGCAATAAAGTTTATTTCCTTACTTTCTTCTTCTTTAGGCTTTTGGTGTTTTGATTTATTAATTATTTACTTGGACTATTTTTGGTTTTTCAGGTTATAATAGTTTTAGTGGGACTTTTCATTGGGTTCGCCATTGGAGTTGTTTTGCTTGCCATCTGTGGCATTGTCCTCTTGTGGTTTTATGGAAGTTTCTGGACAACTGGACTTGTTGTTTGCTCTGGAGGTGAGTCCTTTGGTTTTCTTTATGAGTTTAACCAGACACTAATTCTTCAATTATTTTTTTAAAACTAAGTTGGTTGTTCATTAATAGTTATTGTTACGCAGGCTTGGCATTTACGTCAAAACATGATAAACTCGCTCTCTTTATTATTACGGCGTATTCCACGTACTGTGCAAAAGGATATACTGGGTGGCTTGGGTTGATCTTGGCTTTGAATCTGTCTTTTATATCAAGTGATGCGCTGACATATTTTGTGAGGAACCATTCGAGTAGTGAGAGAATGCCAAATCAGACCCCTAGTGAGAGAGACCCTTCATCCTCCCAAGCATCTGATCAAAGTCCTGGTGAACCGTCCACTAGTGGTATTGATTCTGAGATGACATCCGAAGATGAAGTTGTTAGGTTGTTAAACTGTACGGATCATTATTCCGTGTTAGGCATGTCCCGGCAAGGAAGTGTGGATGTTTCTATACTCAAGAGGGAGTATAGGAAAAAGGTAGATTTTTATTTTAAATAGAAAAAAAGTTTAACTTTACTATTGGGTTCTCTTACTGTTTTGTTCACTAATGACTAACCTATGACGAAAAGTTGGTCTTGTACACTTAGCATATGAAAATTTCTTTTGATACGTTAACCTAATGTAAATAGATCAATCCGGGTACCTCTATCTAAATTAACAGAAAACCATAAGTTCTAGGGAATCACTTTTGTACTCTATTGTTTTGGTAACTATCACTTGTATACACTAAACGATTGGTTAATTATCACCCTTGTACTCTAAATTATTTGCTTAAATGTCACTGTTGCATGCATTGAGCAATTAATGGTTAGGTTAGTGTTATAATTTAAAACGGTGTAGGTTGGTGTACAAAATCAAAGAAAACATGTTAGGTTGGTGTACAGAACAGTAAAAAACATTTTGCTAATTGTTGTGCTAGAATGTTGTCTTTGTGAATTGTATTTCTATAATTATTGTCTTAACGTGTTAGGTTGGTGTACAGAACAGTAAAAAAAACTTTTGCGAATTGTTGTGCTAGAATGGTATCTTTGTGAATTGTATTTCTGAAAGCATACTCTGCTAAGAGTAGAAAAGCTAACTTTTTTTTTCAATCCTTAGCGAATCCCTAAAGATTGTGATTTGCGAACACCAATAATTATTATGCAATGTACACAGCTCCTTATCTGAGTTTGCTATTTGTCCTTACAGGAACGACATCTTTGTGAATTTTACTTTTAAGTTGTTGCCATAGCCTACTTTGTCCAGGATTATTAGTTTTTTTTTCTCAAGAGTATGTGAATCCCAAAAATTTGTGAACCGTAATAAGTTTCAAATTTGCACATAGCTCCTTGACCAAGTTTAATATCTGTGTCTGAAAGAATATCATCTTTGTAACTTTTGATTCTGAAGTTATTGGCATGGAGTAATCTGCCAGTATTAACTATTAAGTTAGTTTCTTCCTTTTATTTATATCGTATGTGAATACCAAAACCTTGGGAACAGTAATAATTTCTAGAATTGATTGTAATCTTGTATACTAAACTTACCTATCATCAGAGTTCAAATTTGTACACCAATATAAAAAGTTACTGGAGTAGAATTTAGTATTCTGACCTACAATTTTTTGGCTTTTGTACTCTATATAGGAATGGAACTACAGTTTAGAGACTAAATAGGAAAAATGTAATCGATTAGTGACAAAATCATAAAAAAAGAATTAGAGTACTGTATGAAATATTCTCAATTCCTTAACCAAATAAAACCCAAACTATGATGTTCTTCCTATTTGGTTCCCTAATTCTACTAAATTGTCGAGAAATGAATGTCAAATGTCAAATCGCTAATTTTTTTAGGTTGGGTACAAAATCGAAATCAAATGATGCGCTAGTGTACAAAACTTTAAATGAACCCCGAGTTTTTGCCAATGCACATAGTTCCACAACTAAGTTTGTTGGCTTTTATGTCAGGCAATGCTCGTCCATCCTGATAAAAATATGGGAAATGAAAAGGCTGTGGAAGCATTTAAGAAACTTCAGAATGCATATGAGGTATATGGTTTGCCTTTAGTTTTATCTCCTCTCTTTTTTGGAGAAATTTGTCAGTTTTAATTAATTTGCAATTGCTTGACAAATGATTGGATTATTTCTGCAGGTTTTACTTGATTCCGTCAAGCGAAAAGAATATGATGAAGAACTTAAAAGGGAGGAGTTGATGAATTTTTTCCGTGGGGTTCAAAACACTTCCCAAGGGGTTTGTTCTTTTTTTAGAAAAATATTTATTTCAATTGAAATTCTAATCTTCTGTTTTCTCTCAGTAAGTGTGTCGAATAGGGAAGTATGTCCAACTTCTACTACATTGTAACCAACTATCAATCCCTAGAGATTCTTCATTTTAGCTTAGTTTATCTTCTTGAGTTGTGTGCATGGGCAGTGGTAGTGGGTCAAGGGATTGCACTTGCAACCCCACAGCGTAGAGTTTATATGTAAATGTTTCAACTCGACATTTATATCATTTGTGCTGGTGATAAAAAATAAAGTATTTGCAAGCCCAACTTTTAGCGTCTATGTTGGTCAAGCTTCAAAAGGCATTTTAGAAGTAATGAGATGGGAACTTTTAACTTTGAATAATACAATTTAGTCACTCTCATGTGTTATGTGTTTATAGTGTCTAAGAAACATTAGAAAATAGGGGTGGGTTAGGGTCGGGACCCGACCCGTAAACACTCAACCCGTATCCCGACCCGATTACTTTTGGAAGTGAAAAAAAATCCCGACCCCGACCCGACAAAAGTCAGGACCCGAATTTTTCGGGATCCCGTAGGGTCGGGATAGGTTTATCCCGAATCTCCCGACATATATTTTCATTTTACGACGTCATTTTTTATTAACAATTTTCATTTGATAACTCTAAACATATTATTAACACGAAACATAGTACTAGTTTAAAAATAACATTCCTAATAAATGAAAAAAGAAATAAAAAGAAATTAACATGTAGTTGAAAAAATAGTGTGAAACTATAAATAATGGAGTAGATAAAAAAATTGATATGTTTTTTATCAGATTTTTTAGTATTTAGTTATATTCACACAAGCAACAATTATCATACTAAATGAGATATATTATCATTATAATTTTTATAATCGGAAAATAATGAACATTTATCTTTTTTGAAGTAACGATATAACTTTTTTATTTAAGTATATTTTTTATTTTAATAGTTTCATATATTCAAACTACAAATCTATATTATACTTATGTAATTATAACTAATATATGAAACAAAAAGGATAGTAGCTCATATGGTAGAGTGCTTACATTGTATGCTAGAGATATAAGGTTCGATTCTCATCACTTGCCTTTGATATAAATTAATTTATATTTTAGTGTTGAAATAAAAAAAATCATGTTATATAATATAAATTATAAATTAATTAAAAAATCGAGTCAGGTCGGGACACCCGGCGAAATCAAAATTGCCACCCGATCCCGATCCCGAAGTTTGTCGGGTCGGGAAAAAACCCGACATTTTCGGGTCGGGAAATTTCGGGTCGGGATTTCGGGAATTTTTCCCAGCCCTATTAGAAAGATTCGTGAGTCTACATGGTTACTATGTAGTGCAATTGTATTTGACACAAAAAAAAGTCAGTTCATTTGAGGGAAAGTTAAGTTTTGATCACTGTTTTAAAAATCGGTTTAGGCGGCCGCCTAGGCGCTAGGCGGTGCCTCGCCGTCCCGACTTTTGCTAGGCGTTTTAAAATAATTCTTAAATTGGGTCAACCCAAATTCTAATGGGTCAAAAGGTTAGAAGAGGTTAAAATAAGTTAAAATAGGATAGAAAAAATATATAGAGAGCAATAAAATAAAGTAAAACATATTTTAAACCTATTTTTTTTATTGCAGCCTCTGCAGGTATACGACGAGTCTGAAGATGATTAGGCTTCTAAACTAATACCAATATTTTGTTTTGATATCTTGTTGATTTTGGATTATATTTGCATTTTCTTTTTAAGTTGGTGTTTGAGACACTTTATTGACATTTTTTTTCTTATGTTAAACTGCTCGAACATTATTATCATAATATTTATTGCTTTGCTATGGTATATCGTTAAGCTAATAGACTTTAAATACTTGATTTAACATGAGAATACTATTTACAATGTGTATGCTGCATGAAAATCCAAGGAAAACATGTAAAAACGTTCAAAAGTTGTTTTCCCGCCTAGGCGGCACCTCTCCGCCTCATCCCCGCCTAGCGCTTTTTTAAACCTTGGTTTTGATGCAACTTATTGGATACGATTTCTATCCAAATAGTTACTCGACCCTTAATTTCATCTCTGGCTCTGCTGCTGGTTGTGTGATGGTCTTCTTCATTGTTAGTGGTTAGACTTTCAGTGTAAGCTCTTTGTAGAACATGTTGTGTTTATTTGGATTTTAATTTAGGGCCAATTTATTTCAGGTACAAAAATCTTCCTTGTTAGTATTTATGCTGTGTGGATATGCTATATGTTATTTCTATTTGTTGTCTTGAGTTAAAATGAAGGGCAAGTCAGACCGCAAAAAGCATATACAGTAACATATAGCATCTCCACACAGCATAACCTCTTGTTGACAAGGAAGATTAGGCGCATGACTAAATTACAATTTAATTATTAAACACGTATGAGGTGCAATTATTCCATTTATATCATAGTTTTGGTTATATGGCATCTATTCTAATTGGAAAAAAAGCGTGTTGCCAATGGGTCCTGCCTATGTTGTTTGTTCTGTTATTAACTATTTATCATGCTAAAGGCTCGTTAAATTTAATTTGCAGAGTGGAAGACATTTTGGCTCTGGATTTACTCGCACCGATGCTGATTTTGAGGATCCTTTTGGAGAGTCGAAAAGGATAGCTTGTCGAAAATGTGGAAATTCTCATATTTGGATTCATACCAAGAAAACCAAATTGACAGCAAGATGGTGCCAGGTTTTACTTCTTCATCCTCACTGCATTTAGTCATGTGGAAACCTTATGTTTGCACACCTGTACAATAGTCACGCAATCTAGGAAACATATCACTTTTTAGTTTTTTCCACTTAACACTTCAGCTTTTCAACAATTAGTACACCAATCTATTAGATTTCACAATTTAGACACCATACATAAAAACAAACAATTGGTGAGCTAACCAATAAAATTTCACTATTCAGATGCCAACATAAGCAAAATTCAATTCATCAGTACACCATCCTATTATAATTTACAAGTGATTAAAAACATATATTTAATGTGTGTGCTAATTGTTGCTTAGCACATCTGTGTAATCAAACAATTGAGACATAACTAGTAATTTAAAGGTGAATCTTTACCACCAGTGTACTAAATGTTTGAGTTTGTATAGATTGGTGTATAAATTTTGAATTTGATATACTAATTGTTAAAGGTTAATAGCTTGGTGTACGGAAGTGATATGATCCTCAGAAATGATATTCTTTTGTGTATGGGGAAGACGGACGCTGATCTTTTTTGCTAACAGGCTCTAGCTTTATTTACTTTTTTTGTAGGATTGCAATGATTTTCATCCGGCAAAGGATGGAGATGGATGGGTGGAACAATCATCCCAACCAGTTCTTTTTGGAATGATGCAAAAGGTAGGTATCAGTCAAGAGGCTGAGCTCTTAATTCAGAGCATTTGTTTTGATCTATGCTGATTTACTTGAGGATATGTAGAAAAAGATGGGAGAAAAAGAGTCTGATTTGCCTTTTTAGATCTTTGCTATTTGTATTGCTCATACATTTCTTGTATTTGATGCAGGTGGATGCTCCTCGTGCTTATGTTTGTGCTGATAGCAAGATATATGACACATCGGAATGGTATATTTGTCAGGTACATAGCTCTTTTCACTTTTATGTCTGAACTCTAGTTGCCAAAATGAGGTTGGAAATTTGATTTTTACAATAGAGAGGAAATTTACCATAAAATATCAACCGGTGAACTTTCAATGTTAAATAGAAAAGTGGTAGGAGCCTAGCTTGAAGTTGGGGGAAATTAGAACTTCCTGTCTTTTGAATTTATTTCAAAGACCTATCATTGCTAAGGCAGTTTTATTTTGATCAACATGGATGTATCTCTATGAGAAATTGGCCAACTAGCAACTTGTCTAGTTTTTTAAAGGCAATCTTATAAAGGTTTAGTTTTAAAATGACGATTTGATAGAGTACCTACATTACCAAAGTAGATTTAGTTTGATGATATTTCCACAAATCTATGAGAAATTGCCCAATAGGAACTAGCAATCTTTTTCAAGGCACTCTTCGAAAAAACAGTTTTCAGTTTTGAAAATGAAGATATGTAAGTAAACTTCGCTGTGGCCTTGATTAATGTCCTTTCTATTCTTATACTTATCTTTCTGTGAAATGTATAACTGCTAGTCTGCTACAATTACCTGGTTGCACGTGTCACTCCATTATAAATCTTATCACTAAAAATCAACTAAAAGACTTGTAATCATGTTTAATAACCGTGTTTAAAAGGGTATGTTATGGAAGGGAACTGTAGTCTGTATTGATAGTGTCTTTTCGTAAGTAACAATTGTTGTTGCGCTATTTGGCTCAGGGAATGAGATGTCCTGCTAATACTCACAAGCCAAGCTTCCATGTGAATACAAGCTTAACTAAGAATAATACAACTGGAAAAAGCAGTGGGCAAAAAGGGTCATTTAACCCTCCTGAAGAGAACATGACCGAGGAACAATTTTTTGAGTGGGTGCAAAATGCAGTTCAAGCAGGCATGTTTGACAATTTCACTGGTACCTCATCTGAGAGCCCATATGGCAAACCGCCAGGAAATAGCAGCAATAATAGTAATAATGCCAGTGGCGGAAGTAACAGTAAGAGAAAGAAGAAAGGGAAGAAGCAACGGTGACTAATAGTATTTTTTTGAGACAAACAAGTATTATGGAGCTTAATATAGGCCTCCAGCTTATTTTGTTAACTGAAGGCCCGAGGGAATTATATATTTTACTCAAATGAGTTTCTAGGGTGGAAGTTGAGCCCTTTGTTTCATCAAAAGCATAGTTGAGAAATGTTGTATAGGTTTTTAAAGTCTTCTTACCCAATTGTTTTTCTTCTTTACCAATTTCAGTGCCAGTAAGGTATGACTGATATTAAATGCTTTGAGGTCAAAGCAAAAGAAGAAACAATGGAGTAAAAAATAGTAGTAACTACCTGTAAATACGTTGTGAGCCTGAACCATTGCTGGCATGAAATTTTGGAACTAGCATGAAGAAGCCGCTGGTCGATATTTGTGGGACCCTTATACATTGAAAAGCTAGCTAGTGAATACTGAATACTGTATCATCCTTGAAGCGTGACTTGGTAACTATGCTCATTAAGCTATATATATGGCAAATCAGTTACAAACAGTAATGGTGTAATACTCATTTGGGGTGATGGTGAGGTCAGCAATTGGTAGCCATTATAGGTGTGAAAAATCGAAATATATAAAGCCGCCCTCTAAATCCCTTTTTGAACACAGAATTCTCAACGCACTTCCATTTGCCAAGAGATTTAGCTCTTCGTATATCGTACTGACCTCCGTTCATTCATTTAATTGTTGCCTATGAAAGTATGTATAATTTTAAGTGACCAACTTGTATTAAAATTTTCAAATGAAAACTTTCAAGAAGTTACTTGTGTAGTTCAAATGTAAAATTATCTTGCGAACTTTAAAAAAAGAATCATTTTAAAAATTTTGAAACTAAGTTCTTGACGGGTCAAATGATGCATAGTTTCATAGAAAACAACTAATTAGACCATGGACTAATAAAACAAATATATTAAGTTCCGGAAGTGTATTGCACCATGCTGCAAGTAGGGGTGGGCAAAAAATCCGCAAACCCGCCCCGTTACCCAATCCGTGCAGATTGGGGCGGATTGGGGCGGGTTGGGTGTCAAAAAAAGTTAAATCCGCCCCGCCCCAATCCGTAAAAAAATTCGTGGGTTGGGTTAGGGTTGGGGTTTTCAAACCGCGGGTTAATTCACCCAACCCGTTTCAATCCGCATATATATATATATATATATATATATATATATATATATATATATATATATATATATATATATTTTCTGTGGAGAGTAACTATTTGTTTGTCATTAAATGTAGAAATATCATCTGTGGACAGTTGTACAAACACACTTTATTAGGAGACAACAAAACGAGATGCAAAAGGTAATAAAATTGATGTAAACTATTAATGGAATTTCAATATGTTGTCACATACCAATTCAACTTTTCATTGTAAATTTTTGCAGTTCAAAGATGTCACTACCCTCAAGCCTTGGTCGGCACTGCCTAAATAATCCCGGTTGATGGTCATACTCAGTGGATTATTAATTTTGATTTCAATTGTTATGTAGTTTTCTGATTTTGATTATGTTGATGAAGAACAATTTGTTTTGTTTTGTTTTAGTTTTGTTACTTGTTCCGAACATTCTAAACGTATTTTGGTTGGCTTTTAGTTTATATTTCTATTTGAAAGATTTATTTTTTTTAAAATATTTAGGTAAATTATGCGAAATAATGAAAAATTAATGACTAAAATGAAAATTCAAGAAACAACCCGCACCCAATCCGCCCCGCTTGATAATGGGTTGGGTTGGGTTGGGTTGAGGTTTTAATTATAATGGGTTGGGTTGGGTTGGGTTGAGATTTGAATTTCACTAATCCGTCCCAATCCGTCCCGCCATTTATTTTACGGGGCGGGTTAGGATTGAGACCAATCCGCTCCAATGCGCCCCGTGCCCACCCCTAGCTACAAGTTAGCTTGGGTCCTTTATGTTGGAACAAAATGTGAAATAGGGTTGCTAATGAGTTGAGTCGAGTCAAGGCCCAGCTTCGTTCAAGCTCACTCCGTCTACTAAACGAGCGTTAAAAAATTTCTAAGTTTTAATTACTCTTTTAGTTGGCTAAAATTTATGAAAAGATAATCAATAATATAAATAAGTTTTCTAAGTTTTATTAAACTCGTCAGTTTTAAACAAACAAATTCATTTGCACCCCCACCAAACCATCATCTCAAGTCTACGGTGATTAATTTATTGGCTCCATTTTTCTCACCCAAAAAGAGGAATCTTATTTTCAACAAGCAATCTGTATAAATGAGTTTTTTTTTACACATATGGGAGTCTATTACGAATGTGTATATTACTCATTTCGTTTCAAAAGACATGCAAGCACTTCGTCCCGCATACCATTTGTTAGTGACTGAACAAAGAGCGTTATGCCGTCCAGGAGAAGAAGTTCAGTTCATGAAGAAACCAAAAACACCATCATCAGAGAATACAGTGGCAACAATTAAATCACAAAATACTACTGCAAAATAGTAAACTTCCAGATTAATATTTGTTAAAATGATAGACCAACTCCAATGAAGCAAGTAACAAGACCTACCCACTGGCTTATCCTAAACATAAATAAGCACTGAACCCCTCATAGGTGAATGACGCATTTTAAATGTCTTTTTAACCCTACAAAGTAGAACATAATAGTATTACACAAAAGCATTAAGGCATTAACAGCATCCAAGTTAAAACACAAACGAGATTAACTAAAATCCAACTCGAAGGGGCCAAATCTATCTCTTTGATGGTCTCTCATCATCTTCTCCATCATCGTCATCACTAGAGTCGCCATTCTTAGGCTTCTTTCTTTTCGCAGAACATTCGAACGTATCAACTTCTTCATCGTCATCTTCATCATATACTTTATCTCCATTCTCTTCAGGTTCAAAATCACTGGCATCTTCTTCATCTTCAGGTTGTGCTACTGGACGCACCAGGTACTCAGTTCCAAGATCTCCCTCCTACATAGGCAGACAGTAAACTCAGGGGAAGTAAAGACATGTAAAAGAAATCACAAGCATATGGTATTCAAAGCAAGTAATGTCTATTGGTAAAATATTTAAACTCTGTTCCTACTCCACAAGCATTTTTAATGGGTGTCGTCAGCCAATGGTTAAATTTGGAAACAAAATCGGGGACAATAAAGAAGCATAAAGGACAAACATCACAAGCATGTAATGTGGCAATCCAAACAACAGAGTAATATCTACTGGCAGAAAATGCATTATAGCCAAAAGAGCACATAGAGCAAGATTTGTTTGTGATGCATTACATAGCCTTTAATTAATTAGCAATTCTAGAGTCTAAATTACAAGTCCAAAGCATGTATTAAAGTCGATGATATAAAAAGCTTATGTAAGCAAAAAAAAAGGAAGTATCCACTGCTCAAAAAAGGTGTTCGTGTGCAAGCGTAGAAAACAAACAACTTCACTAGAAAGCAAGTTTCAAGTTGGACACGAACATACTTAAATTTTATCCATGTCTACGACACACATAACAGTATATCTAACATGGTTGACGAACCCCCAACCAAAAAGGAAAAACCACAGTAATAGCAAGGAACAAAAGACCAACCCAAATGAACAAACAAGGCAAAACGACAATAACCCATCTTTCCTCTTTTTGACTTTAGTATGGTACAAAAATTCAGAAATAGCGCAAGTGAGGAGAACTGAAGAAGTTAAAAGAGAACTGTTCTGCACAGGCCAAGATGATTGGCAAAAATAAATCAAAACATTGAATACCAGTCACACGCAAATTGCAATTCTATATGGCCCAAAAAACCATTGTCAAGAGTGATAGTTTGCTATTCCCAGAGAATGATACCAATGTTTTCACTTTGAAATAAAAAGGACTAAAATACATGTCTCTTTGAAATAAATTATTAGAGGACTCTCAAACAATCAATTACCCTGAATAGGAACATATCGAACCCCAACCAGAACCTAACAAGAAATTACCATCCAAAAGCAAAACTCTTTACCTTCCAGACAAATTTTAGGTTCTAGCATACTTCACAGAGAAACAAATCTAAAATTTGTACAAGGTCAATTACATTTTTGTACTCCAGCATATTCAGGTTTCGTACACTAGCATACAAATTTCCGCACGTAAAAATACAGTTAAGTTGCATTTCTCAGCAATTCAATGTACTAGTTGTACCAGCAACAAGATGAAAAATCTTGCATGTTCAAGAACTAGATAGTTATGAAACAAGATATTTAATATGCTAGTCTATAATTTACCAGTAGGAGTACAAATTATAAAGCACTAAATCTAAAAAGCAAAAGCAATTCATTATCAATAAATTGTATCCGACATGAATAAATCATTTGCTACCTAAACTCTAAAATTACAATAACACATAGTAGCAGGACGCAAACAAGCAAATTTTTTTCCTGTATTTTGTAGATTGAAATAATGTTTTATCTTATATTACTCCTTTTTTACATAACATCCTGCCATTTTTTCCAATAATCAGCAAAATCATCATAACTTCCAGTACGCAGCAGATAAATACGTAATAAACAGTAATGAAGGCAGTGAAGGGTGATAAACTGGTGCAGAAACTCTATTTAACAAAGTGAAACACAATTGAACTTAACAATAGTTAAATATATAAACCGTAATACTACAATTAAGGAAGTAAATAGAATCAAAATTAAACACAGTAAAACAGATTCAAACTTGTTAAACAAACAAGCAACAAGCCCTTAAAACAGGAATTAAAGAAATAAACTTGAACTGAACATAGACACAGTAAAGCAATAAAACCCAAAAAGGTAAAAGAGCTAACTAGAATTAAACTTTACCACACAAAAACAATTAACCCTAAAACAGTAATTAAGTAACCAAACAGAATTGAACTCTACCACAGTAAAACGATAAATCCTGAAACCACGGTAAGATTTCAGTGTGGGAATAATAGTAATTATCAAACAATAAACCCTAAAATCGTAATTAAAGACCTAAAACAATACTGAATTTATCACCGTTAAAGAACAAACCCTAAAACTGCAGTTACAAAACTAAACCAATATTAAACTTTAACACATTTTTTTTACTTTTTAACACAATTAAACAGTAAACCCAAAAATCATTATTAAGGAGCTAAGAGTAACACAGCTAAACAGTAAACCCTAACACTACAATTAAGTTGGTAAAATAGAATTAAACAATTTATCAAAACAAATTCAATTAAGATACACACAGTAAAGAAATAAAACATAAATAGATTTGAACTTTACCACAGTAAAACAATAAACCCTAGAACGACGGTAAGATTTGCAGGTGGAAATAGTAATTTCAAAAAATAAACCTTAAAATCGTAATTAAGTAACTAAAACAGTACTGAATCTTATCGCAGATAAAATGATAAACCCTAAAACTGAAATTAAGAAACTAATTTAAAGTTATACTTTACACAGTTTTTAAACATTAAATCCAAAACTTATTATTAAGAACATAATTAAACATTCAATCAGTTAAACAATAAACCCTAAAAATCATTATTAAGGAACTAAAACAGAAATACAACATCAAATCAGTTAACAATAAACCCAAAATCTCATAATTAAGAAACTAAAACAGAATTAAACTTTAAATCAGTTAAAGAATAAAACCAAAAATCATTATTAAGGAAGTTAAACAGAACCAAGCATTAAATCAGTTAACTAATGAACCCAAAAATCATTATTAAGGTACTAAAACAGATTAAACTTAAACACAGCTAAACAATAATCCCTAAAACTACATCTAAGGAATTAAAACTAAATTAAGCAATTTATCAAGACAACTCAATTTGAATTAATTCAGTGGGGAATAAATAAATTGATACTCAGCAAGTAGTTAAATAATACCACAGTAAAACAAATAAACCGTAAAAATTTTAAAAAAAATTACCTCCTCCTCCTCGGACTCTTCTTCATCCTCATCCTCATCCTCATCATCGTCATCATCATCGTCGTCGTCATCATCTCCGTCTGCCACGTCATCATCCTCCTCATCGTCATCGTCGTCATCAATCTCAAACGGAGCTTCTCCGGAACCCAGAACAACCTCCTTATCGTCTTCCTCTGCCACATCATCCTCCTCCGCCGCCGCCACGTTATCGTCGGCACCGGTTTTATCCGCCACGTCAGCAACCTCCTCGATCTTCTTCTCCTCTACTTCTTCGTTGATA
Organism: Primula vulgaris; assembly: GCA_963920805.1. Taxonomy (NCBI): domain Eukaryota; kingdom Viridiplantae; phylum Streptophyta; class Magnoliopsida; order Ericales; family Primulaceae; genus Primula; species Primula vulgaris. The sequence goes on along the minus strand of OY987216.1, from coordinate 12,489,446 downwards.
ACCGCCATCTCAGTTATAACTCAATTAATTACTGCTTTTATTATTTTAAAACCAGCAAAAAAAAACAATTATATATGATTTTCCAAGGTTTTTAGTTCTGAGAAATAAAGAGTGAAATAAGCTAAGAAGAAGAGTTAGTGAGAGAGAGAGAGATTGGTTCGCTTTTCGTTATACCCTAGAATCTGTTTCCACCGTTGAGATAAGGAGATTACCCGGATTGGTGACATGGCAATGATCCAACGGCTGTGGTTTGATGATTTTTATTAGAGGAGAAGAAACACACAAAAAGCAGAATAGACTCTGTATCTGCCGTTTATTTTAAGGTGATGACGCGGATTGGTGACGTGGCCTTGATCTAACGGCTGTTGTTTGCTCATATATTTATCAGAGAAGAAGAAACACACAAATAAGTTTATTTTAGAAAAAAAAAAAAAAAACACACACAAATAAGCATAAGACACTCTATATCTGCCGTTGATTATATCAAGGAATGACGCGGATTGGTGACGTGGTGATAGATCTAACGGCTGTTAGTAGCTGGTTTTATTATACACTAGTATTAGCTTTTGCAATACTAATTAATTAATCACCATAAACTATGGGTGTTTTGCAAAATTACCCCCTCTATAGTTATCTACGCTTCGCAAATAACTCCAACACTAGTTTTAAAAAAATGGCATTAATGTGAACTTTTTAACTATATTTCAAAAATAGTTTCTTTAATTACACAATCTTTATATAATACACAATACAGAGGCAAATAATGTGGGCAAATCATTCGTATTAATTACAATTTTATTCTTTAATGGGAGCTTTTAGCGTGTATCGCTTATTTTTAACTTTTTTCTAAAAAAAACACTATAGTAATGATTAGGTGCATATATTTTGAATAATGTTTCTCAGTTACATTTATATTGCTTATTGCGTCTTGAAACCTTCTTTTTCTATTAAATTTCTCTTGTTATAATCTAAATTCCACAAGTAAAAAATGTGGCCACACTCTGAAATTATTTTTAAAAAAAGTACATTTTTTTTTGCTTTAATGGAAATTTTTCATGTTACGTAGCCTATATATTATCTTTTTCTCTAACTACACTCTTATGTTCACATACACTGAAAAACACACGATTGAACAACCAAATATAAAAAATTGGTCCCACATACAGAAAAATAAAGCACTTTTAAATTTGATAATGAGTGTTAATTACAAAACATAAACAATCTACAGGGTGTTAAGTGCATGTTTTTATAGTTTTATGTGTTTTCTGCAAAAGTTCATATTTCAGGTGGTTATTTGAAGTTAACCTAAGAAGAAACACACAAATGAGTCTATCTCCACCGTTGAATAAGGGGTTGTACACGGATTGATGACCTGCTAATAGATCCAACGGCTGTGATTAGCTAATTTGAATTTCTTGTACTTTGGTTAGCACGTGCCATGCGTGTGAGGTATTTTTTTAATTATTTTGGTCAATGTGACTGTGTGGTTACCTTTTTTAGGGTTTCTCATTTAAGTCAAAAATGGTGTTGAATTTCCTTTATGTCCGAATGGGTTTAGATTGGTCTGAATCTAACATTAATTTTGGGCCTAATGTTTTAAGTCTATTTCAGCTTAATTAACTTTAATAATTCAAAAAAACACGGAAAAAACAGAAAAAAAATATAAAAGGCCAAAAAAAACCTTAAAAAAACATAAAACTGGAGAGAAAAAAAACCGATGTGGTAACTAACTTTAGAAATCAAAAAAAAAATTGAAAACGCTTAAAACTCATTTTGTTCGTCTTAATGACAAAATATTCTCGATAAGGACCGTAGATTAAAGAATGCGAGTGTTTCAGACCGTTTCTAAAGTAGACTGAGCGACAAAATACACTTGACAATGATCTAAGTTAGACAGTCTAGTCTATGTTCGTTCCAAAACTGTATATAGGTTGTTCCAAAACATCCTATGATATATTTTTAAATAGTATATGATCATTTTTAAAACAGTTTATGGTCGATTGAAAAAAGTTTATAATCATTTGAAAATAATCTATTGTCCGTTTGAAAACGGTCTATGATTTTTTGAAAACAATATGATTACTAAACACAGTAGCCAATCATTCCATAACAATCTATAATCATTTTGAAAATAGTATATATTTTAAAAACAAATTATGCTAATTTGAAAACAGTTAATGATCACTGTGTGAAAACATTTGTAAAAAGTTTACGGCATTTTGAAAAAAATTTAATCACTACATACACTAGACAATGGTTTTAGGTAAACAAAAAGTTTCATTTAAAAAATAAAATACTGAGTCTTATATGAACTTGTGCATTATAATTAATGGTGTGTCAACCAATAGTGTAATGAACACAACAAATACAAAAAGATAATCCGGAACCACACAAGTGTTTCGTAGATTGTTTATTGCCACTTAAATTCCCCTGGTTTTAATCGTCGAATTAAAATCTACCGGAAGTGTATGGGATGAAAATTGTACCAGTTTCAAGACATAGGTGTTAGATATTGCTTTAAATAATGAGGGCCCTTTTAGTTGAAACAATTAAACCCTATAAACAACAAGTACGGTCCCAATTAATTTTGTTAAAATTTACAACAATGGTCCATCACTAATTCCAACAACTATTAATTAGATGGAGATTTGTCGCCGCCGTCATCAGTCAAGTCAGGGCGATGGGTCGTCGAAAATAGCTGCCAGAGAGAGACGAACGATAGACATAAAGCGATCGATGACAGAGTTGGAAATATAGAGGAAGATAAAAGAAAAAAAAACTGTAATAGCCCAGCCCACAGACGATGACAGTAGCTGCCAGAGAGAGACGAACGATAGACATAAAGCGATCGATGACAGAGTTGGAAATATAGAGGAAGATAGAAGAAAAAAAAACTGTAATAGCCCAGCCCACAGACGATGACATTAGCCCACGCCACATGATTATTGAAAAAAAAGGATTGCATTATTTATTAAATTAAAAAAAGCTGTTAATTTCCTAATTCTAGGTGCACCTAAAATAGGTAGATGCATAAATGAGATTTATTAAAGTGTATAGAGATGGAGGAAAGACTCCAACCCCTCACCTTCAAGCTAAGCTTCTTTCGTAATTCATATGCCTTTATTTAAAGTTTAGAAGTATAAATTGCTGTTTAGTAGTGAAAATGAAAGCGTGCTTTACCCCTTTTTTTGGTTACACATAATAAGTTTACTTTAAGAAGTAGGGAATTTGAAGAGTTTCCTTTTCTGAAAAGTTTACTTTTCTTTAAATCCATTCTGTCATTCTGATACCATTTTTTTGTTTTAAATTTAATTTAATTTCACATAGGAACTGCACCAAAACGAACAAGAAAGGAGAGACTAAAATACACCTACAAGCTACATCAACCTAAACCTATACACAAACCAGCTAATTATTTAGAGTCAATTATTAAAAGGCAACTCTGCAACATTTAGCACTGATGAAAAAGCTTGGTGCTTAACATACATGATTATTTAGCAACTAATGTCTATCCTTCTCTTCATGAATTCTCCTGTTTTTCTCATACCAAAGTTGGTTAGTCACTCTCATACAATTTATCATCCTACTCTCTTCGCTTTCATAATCAGTAGATGCATTCGCCATTTTATTTTCCCACTTACTACATGCAGAACTGTGAAAACTAAATTATAAAATTTTAAGAATTTTCTTATAGAAAACAAGGTCAGTGCCGAAGTTTCGGAGCCACAAGTCCGTCTTAAAACGAGGGTCATTTAATATTCATTTTGTTAATAAGGGTCCTTTTTTTTTTATTCATTTGGTTACTAAACACAAAAAAAAATTCTGGTTAGGTGTACAATAGTATCAAACTCTTTTTTGCAAAAAGGAACATTTTTGCTTTTTTGATACCCCATTCCCATTAGTACTTAACAAACTTGTTAAAAATCTAAGATTTCGAATCTATCTGGTCACCATTTACATTCCCATGATCAAGATGAGATAATAAATAAGCTTAATTAGTTGTTTCGGTTTTCTGATCAATGGTCTCATGGCATTGCATAATATAAGCAACTATGTTGCTGATTCAGTGATACTAGTTCACTTCAATTCCACTTTCTATATTTACTACCAACACATGTAATTACCTGGCTAAATCACAGAAGTACACTTGAACACATGGCTTAAACAATGGATCACTATACAAATGTTATTTTAAAAATCCAATGGTAGCGGATCTTGATTAAATTTCAAATATCTATCACTAATAATAGAAGCAAGCAACCTTTGTTGATGGATCTACACACGTGATGGTACTTGGTAGTAATAACATAGGAAGGTCAACTTCAGCATGAGTCCAAGGCCTTTCAAGGGGATACAGATTGTACTTCCATATCATGGAAGAGGGGGGCTCTAACACTGTTTTTAAATCGGTTATTCCAGGATCAGTTTTTATATAATATATCAGTGTTTTTAAAATTGTATATATATCATTTTTCTTATTAATTAATTTAAATATACATGAACTCAAATATAAGAGATAAAAATGTTTTTTTATAATTAAAATAATAATTTCTCTCTTATTTTTCTCTTATTCTCTCTCATTTATTTGTACTTTTCATATAAAATTAATAAAATAACAAAAAGATGAGTTGTATATAGTTGTGATACAGAAATTTATAAAAAAACTGATAATTTGTGTAAACCAAAACGTTTCATTATAATTTGTAGAAGTGTAATTTTTAATTTGAATACGAGAAAACTTGTAAGTTATTTAATGTGGTTGTTCTAGTAAATTAATTGGGATTGCAAAAAATTGATAAAAATATATTAAAATATAGTAATATTTAGTTATGATAATAAATTTGATAGTAAAGATGAAAAATGTATGAAGTTAAACTGTTAATCTAAAAATATAAAATTGATGTTAATTAAGAGTAAAAGTGTAATAAAGTCGGTGACTTGTACACAAAAATAGCCTGTTATGTTAGTGCGTTAGTCCCTTTATCCAAAATCTTAGAAAATCCAATAGTGTCAGAGACCATACTTTAATTGCTCAACTTAAAAGTTGGCAGCAACAGAACGTAAGCTGGGCGGTGAACAAGGATGCATAATTTCTATCTAAATTTAAATTACTCCTCGCAAAACGATAAAATTAGTAATATACTACTCCAGCAAAATTAAGGTGACTTTCAGATTTAATATACAATTAGTCATATATACTAGTCCAGGAGTAATAAGTTTTACATCGGCATCATAATCAACCCCACACAACAAATGCAAAACACGATCACCCACTGTTATATGCTTTTACGAATCATGTAAATTTGATCATGGTAAAAATAGTACAGATTTTGCCTCCATCGGCCATAATTCTTATTCAAAATTGACAACCTCATACAAGTCAAAATATGGAAAGATGATGTACAAAGAGATTCAAATAAATGCTATAAATTATTTTAGTAGATAAAGGATTCACCATATCCCACATACAATGGACTAGTTTGGCAGTGCTTCTAATTTGTACTATGGCTTATTATATTTCTAAATGACATGAACGAGTCACGATCATTTTCGCACACAAAACTCACTTTTCAACGTATCTTAGAGAGAACAAGAAAAAAATACAAGCACGATAGCAGAAGCACGACCAAACTAAACCCATTAATCATATACTAGGCTATCCAACTTTTGCTTTTGCACAAAAAGAACATGTGGATAGCAAGGATGCTAATATCTTGCATGATTGGCTATCAAAGTCGGTTCCAAAAAAAATCATACTTCGTCATTATGAAGATTTGCTTGCGTTGTTATCCATAGGGGAAGCAGAAGTCTTCTCCACGAATCTGCAAAGCAGCAAAAGAAACAATCAATTTTACAGTAAGAGAACTAAGAAGAATACGAGCAGTGACTTATTCAGATTTTTAAAATAGAAAGAGAGAGGGAGGACAAACCTAGCATCAGTAGCAAAACGAGTTGGAGTATTCATTCTATGATGAAGCAAAATTAATCGAGAATTGGATGTCTTGGCAGACTCTGGGGAACCCTGAAATCTTACTGCTGAACTTTTTTCATGACACCCCCCTGCAATAGACCAAGATCGGATCAATTAAGTAACATCATATACTATTCTTATTACTAGAAGTAGAATTATCAGATGCCCTCGTGATCTCTTTAAACATTGAACTTCGGGAGAAACCATACTTGCTACCAAAACATCAAACTAATAAAGAATTTAGCAAGAAAATATAAGTTTCAAGAGCTAGCTCTCAACTTTAAACATAGGGTTTTTAATCTAAAGCAGATGCTCTAGCTTTAAGGCGAAAAGAAGCAGAAAACACCTACTAGACAAGCCAAACTGCTCTATTCAAGTGCTAGTCATACGACAACAAGAAGCCTTTCACTTATTTTTTTTGCAGCTCTAAAATCAAATAAGTAAGAAATTTCAGATTTGTATGGACTCGTCAAGCTTAATATTCTAGCCTTTTCAAACCAAAAACCACCCCAAATCTCATTTTTTTTAGGCTGGTTTACAAAATGCAATCATGTTTCTTAACCAAAAAATCAAGCTTAAAAAAGCTGCCCAAAGAAGACATCCAATGTCCATGAAGCTAGCCACATATATTATCACATAAAATAAAACATAATATTCACCTTGAAAAATAATAGCAAGACAGAAAATGATGGTGAATATCATGGCGATTAAGTTTCCATACGACGCCGAACCCTTAGAAACTTTCGTCTTCTTCAAGGCCTTCATCCGTTCAATCCTTGCACGTTTCATCATCGCCAGCTCAGCAAGCTCTCTTATAATCTTCTGATCAGAGGGGTCTAGTGAGAGAGGCCTAGGAGGCCGAGGGGGCTTTTTGGCACTTAAAGTTTTGCGTCTCGTTTTGTCTATTGGATCAATGGTGTTATTATCCCCCTCAACCTCTTTGTTAACAGTAGTTGTGATATTTCCGATTAATGTGGTGCCATTTTCAATTATTACAAATCCGTCGGCAAAACCATTGAGGTTTGTTGCCATTTCTTCTAAGTTACTCGTTCTAATACCGCTCTCTAGATCTATAATGAAATCGCTCTCCTTTTCCGTCGAAGAATCCATATCACAGGCAACACACACTCAGTTTGTTTCGGTCTTTGTTCAAACCGCTAGCGTTATAGCTCAATTTTCCAGCTTATCTGCAAACAATACAATTTCCATTTATCAGAAAAACAATATCAAATCATGTCATTTAGTAACCGCGTGCACAAAACTAAAACAGACAATGAATATTGAATGCTACATTCAATTGAAATATCAGAGCAATTATTAAAGAATAAATAATTTACAAAGATCGCAATTTTATCTTTCTAGCAAACAATTTCGAGTTAGCAATGAAATATTTTTTTTTCTTTTAGCTGGATTCTACATTGAATTGATATATCCAGCAAACCAGGCAACTATTTTTTTATATACAGATTATGAGAATATGAGGCCACCAAAAAAATCAGTAGCTAGTCCCAATTTTGAAAAGATTTTAATAACATTTACGAAATTGGAAAAAAATAAATTAAAAATGAGAAACAATCATAATTAGACCAAATCCATCAACATATACAACAGTAAATACATACACTTTAGAGACCAATATACTACACTAACTAAGCTTCCAAATAAAAGCCACTTATAACTATAGAAACATTTATATAATCACAGATTAAAAAAAAAAAAAACAAGACATAATCCTAATCCATCAAGGCATCAACATATACATATATACCAGTAAAATTAGTAAAATACATGTTAGAGACCAATACACCACACTAACTAAGTTTCCAGATAAAACCCACTTATAAATTATACATACATACATAATACATTTATACAATCACAGATAAAAATTAAAATAAAAAATACACAATCCTAATCCATCAACATATACAACAGTAAATACATATACATATTATAGCATTACATTTATTAAGCTTCCAGATAAAGCCCACTTATAATTATAGATACATTTATATAATAACAGATAAAAATAAGACACACTCCTAATTCAAAATATAAAAACAGAAGATACATGCTAGAGAGCAATACAGCACAGTAATTTAGCTTCTGTATAAAAACCACCTGTAATTATACATACATGTATATAATATAATCATAACAGATGAAAATCAATAGATAGATAGAGAGAGAGAGAGAGAGAGAGAGGAGAAACCTTGGCGAAGATGAGAAAGGTGAGAGAAGAAGGTGCATTCGAATAAATATTAGAATAAACCAATTCAAATTTGAAAAAAAACTCTTCTCTTAATTTTAATATATCTCTCGACTCTCGAGATTTGTAGAGAGAGAGGAAGGTGTTGAGCGCACGAGGGAGAGAGAGAGAGAGAATGAATGGAAACTTCTCTAATTCTACAGAGAGAGAGAGAGAGTGTACATACTATTAAAAGTATCAGCTTTCTTTTATTTAATTATTAGCTTCTTTCTTATTAGTCATTCCAATTGGCTTTTATATAACTTTCTTCTACAACTTGTTTTTTTACACTTTATCATTTATCACCCACCCCTCAGGTTTATCCTCTTATAAGTCGGCATGATTAATCTTAAACTTTTGATCAATTACCCCAAAACCAAATTTCTCGTTAATGTGTATCAATGACGACCGACCCATCTTCTACTCTTTGGCTAGTTTTTTTTTAAGTATTGAAAGAGAAATTTACCCCTACTTACTTTATACAATTAAAATTTCTTGGATATTTAAAAAAACGTTTATTTTTATATGAAATATAGTTTTATTTTAGACATATGTCACAGTTACGTACTATGTTACAGATACGTAACATACTTAATGAGTTGGCAAACATGTCGCAACACATTCAGATAATACCACTGATTAGTAATTTTTAGATATACTCGGATATTTAGCGTGTCAGGTCAATAAAAACACACGTAAATGAGATAATGCATGTGAAGACCACTTCAAATTAAAACAAAGACGAAACGTTAAGATCATATCTGATTGATTTGACAATTTGTATTAAAGAGTCTATCGTGAATAGTTTGTGTAATCCAAACATAGTGTGTTTGAGATATGAAAGTAAAAAAACATATCACTTAAAAAAAAATAGTATGCCACTTGTCACATTGCTCTTTACCTAACCTTAACCGTAAATGTATATTTCTTAATAATCTATAATCAACATTCTCTCCCCATTCTTGATCCTTATTTCTTGTACAAAATGTTCGAAATGATCTGACAATTCTTTGAAAGTTAATATACCTAATTGATAGAAATCAATATTTAGCGATGTTGATTGATAGTAGAGAAAACCACAGAGCTGTTCGATGATAATAAAAAAACCTCACCTATAAATATAATCCAAACAAAGTAGGTGGTAATCACAATTAGTGTACTTAAGTAGTGCTAAACCACACTGAATAGTAAATACAGGTATTTGTAACCACCACCGACACTAAACCACTAAACCCAATATACTGGACTTGTCCATGTGTTTGTTTTGCCAAAATCAATTATTTTGTCTTCACTCTTATTCCTTTAATCCTATTCGGCTATTTTCCCCTTTTTCCCACATAACATCAAAAATATTATTGCATACCCTTTTCTCTTTTTTCTTAGTGTATATAGCCAACAATAAGAAGTAAACATAGTACTACATTTTAAAATTTGCCAGACTATTAGAAACCATAACAAACTTTATGAAGTTGTCAAAATAAAAACACATAATTTAAAATATAAACGGAAAAACAAAACTTATATTAAAAAAATACTCAATTTCCCATATATGAAATAAAAGTGCAAAAATTAAAATACGATTAGTGCATAAAAAAATCACGTGCTACGAATTTAAACAATTATTTAAATGGCACCCTGCGTTCTTTCGTATTTCCAAAATCTTCAAGAATTGCCTCGTTGCTTATAATTTGAGCAATTTCCCTTTCGATATACATCATTAACGCGTCCGCGAGATATCCATCGTCCATTTTACTTCGAATACTAGTTTTCACTATGTTCATTGCTGAAAAAGACTGTTCCGATGTAGCCGTAGAATTTTTATGCCGGAAAACACATTTAAAATTTCCTTTTGAATTTTTTCAGATATGTATTTTGCATTTTTAGGGGTATTATCTATTGCATTAGAAAGATTTTCGTTTTATGATTTCAACACTTTAAAAAACTCTAAAAAGTTCCTTGATTTAGTGAATTCGGGCTTTCATCGTGACCTCTGAAAGGACAAGCTTGGAGTGCTAGATATCTGTTGGCCCGTGTGCTAACCTTAGAGGGGGGGTGAATAAGATTTATGGCGATTTTCGCCTAATTAAAAATTCTAAACAACTAACACCCAACTTATGCAAATTCTAAACTTAAGCGTTTAATATACTTAATGAAATGCTAGAAATCATAAACGCAAGCAAGAATATAAGCAATAATAAAGTTGCGGAAAGTAAAAGTTTAGGGAAAGAAGATGACACCAAGATTTATAGAGGTTCGGCAAACGGCCTACGTCCTCTCCTCGGTACTACCGAGTAATTCACTATAATTCTTCTTTCGGATTTTACAAACCCTATCGAGCTCAATCGACCGATTGGCTCACCCTCTATCCGGGGTTCCTACTCTTGATACAACAGCATGCAAGAGTACACGTCTACGAGTCTACGACTCCCCCTCAATTTATGAGTACCCGAATGAAAAACCTAGAGCTTTTAAGCTTCACTTGCTTACAAAGCCTCTACCCGATCACTCGCTCACAAAAATTGAGTTTATAAAATACTCGATACAATTTTTGTTGCAAAACGTAACTACACTCACTATTCTAATTGCTTCTTAAAAAGCTAATTGGTGAGTTGTTGATGATGATCGAGCTTGAATCTCTTTCTCTTTGATTTTCCTCTTTCTCGAATATATATGCACCAAAATGGTGATATTTAGGGTTTTTAATTGAGAGAGGTTTTAGGATGATTGATAGTATGATTGGTAAGTTTGGGAGAGAGATTGAAGTGGTATATATATGCCAAAAGTCTGTTTTTCTGGGTTATGACCGTTGGCAGTGGTTGAGGCTATATTTCAGAGTTTTAAGCTATTTTCCAGAAAAAGCTGAATAGCTGTTTTCGAAAACTGCAGAAAACGATCGGTCGTTTTTTACAGTCGATCGGTCGTTTTCCAGAAAACGATCGGTCGTTTTTTCGACCTGCTCACTGGAAGAATTTGGACCAAAAACGATCGGTCGTTTTTGTCCAGTCGATCGGTCGACTGTTCTTCTGGCAGTTTTTCGGACTTCTTCGAAAGCTTGTATCTTCTTCGTTTTAGCTCCGATTTTGGTTCCGTTTGAACCGTTGGCTTTGTAAACGAATGCTCTTTCTCTCTGAAAACCTGAAATATACATTTTTATTTTCTTGGACAAGACAAGCGTTATATCCTTGAAATCGTAAAATCATTAAAACATAATCAAAATCATAATCAAAGTGAATTCGGGCTTTCATCGTGACCTCTGAAAGGACAAGCTTGGAGTGCTAGATATCGAAAAGCTTTTGTTAAACCAATGGTTCAATAATTGATTTTGATTATAAGTGTAATTATAATTTCATGATTTTACAATTCGATGATATAATGCTTGATATTTTCCAAAAATAGAAAATATATATTTCAGGTTTTAAAATGATAGATCATTCAATATCGAAGTTAACGGCTCAAACGGAACTCATTTTAGAGTTCGAAACAAGAACATACAAGAGTTTTAACAAACTGAATTAGCATATTTTTTGACACGTCGAAAAATATCTGACAGGTCGAAGTAGCAATCGAAAAGTGTAAAAGTTGGGCACTAAACTCTCCAGATTTTCTAACATGTCGAAAATGGAGTTCGACAGATCGAAAATATGATGTTTTGAATTAAGTCACTTTTGCTTTATCTAAATGTGGCTTTTACCCAATGGATAAACCATTCAACCACTAAAAACGGTAACTTATGGTGAGTATTTTGGGTCTAAAAAACACCCCCAATTCATCATAAAAACTCACCAATCATACACACAACACTATCCAGCATCAACCAATACATCTCACTCAAGCTTACTCAAATACAAACACTTAAAATCATTATTGTTAAGAAAAAACTCGAAAATATGTGAATTGAGGAGAAAGCGATTCAAGCTCAAATCAAGATCAAATATCGTCAAATCTCACAAATTAGCTTATTTAGAAGCAATCAAATTATGAGTATCTTTTAAGTTAAAGTGTTGGTTAAAAATTCTAGTTTAAACACTTGAGTACTCATAGATCGAGGAAAAGTCGTTGACGTGTACGCTTTCACTTGTATCAAGAGCAGGAATCTCGGATAGAAGGTGAGCAAATCGATTGATTAGCTCGGTAGTATTTGTAATTTTGGAAATAAAATTATAGTGAAATAGTCGGTAGCATGAATAGCGAGAAGAGTACTAGGCGGGTTTGCCGAACCTGTATATATCATGGTGTCAATCTCTTTCTTTACTCTTTAATTTCCGCACTTATATTATTGATTAATTGATTGTTTTCATAGCTTAAGTTAGCGTAACATTTGTCGTTACTTCTCGTTAAGTTTATAATCTCGATTTTTGGGTTGATTTTTGCTCTAATATTTTATTCCGCAAAAGTCAAAATATTATTAAGCAATTGAAATAAAAAAATTTAAATAGTCAAGATATCTTTTCACGAATGTAAATTATTCGTATGTATATCAAGACGGCAGAGTACGCACGAATGAGTTTGGAGTAATCAGTAAAAGCAAAAGTTTATTCAAAGTTGAAAGTCCATTGATATTTGTAAATCTTTTGTGATATAATCAGACTAATCTTATACATACTAAATCTGTTCAAAGGATTTGAACCAGTACTAATTTTGCATATATACTTAAATAGTGTATTTATAATTGCATTTAACCCACTTTAATATTATAGTAGTATATTATTATTTTCCTACCCTGTTTTAACAAGAGTCCCTGCCCCGGCACACCACTTGCAAATGGCTATATTTACTACTTCGTATATAATATGAAAATTCCTAGTAGAAAATTAAAAAAATAATATATAATTTTAAAAGGGATTACAATAAAAAATATTGAAAGCTTGTCACAATAACTAATTTATAAATTAGTTTGAAAAGCGTTACTATTTTTTTTTTTTATAGATCTGTAAGTTTATGGTGACAATCACCGATCATATATACGCACATCCTTGATTGGATTAGACCCCTTCAGAAACAACATAGAAAGCACAATCGTATTATTATTTTATACAGTTATGTACACTTGTCTTAAATGTCTGGATGTCTGCCATGTAAATAACCAACAATAAGAAAATAAACAAGTGCATCCAAAATTATCGAGACTACTTAGACTTGACCCTTCCTAGGCATTAATTTGTTTATATATATATATATATATATATATATATATATATATATATATATATATATATATACTAGTAAAACTTACCTGCACGTTACGGGTGACACACGTAATGAAGTAAATCTCATAATATATTTTATTTTAAACATAATATTCAGATTTAGTATCATTTATTGTAGTTATGCAGATTAAAACGAATTGTTAATTAATTTAACCTACATACGTAGTTAGAAAAATATAGTGAACATAAATTGTTAATTAATTAGATCAGGTACATTGATAATTATTAAAATAAGTATTTGTAATGGGTATAATGGTTCTCGGTACGGTTATTTACCTAAAATATCCAAAATTCGTAAAATTTATTCTACTTTTCTATATGTTATTTTCTAAATAGTACTTTTACATATTGATAATGAATATATTTTTCCAATATATATATATTTCTTAAGTTACTTGTTAAAAATAAACAAATTAATAAGATACTATCAATTTTTTTTTCTTCATATTAGTCAATTTTGTTTGATTATTGAATCACGTAAACATTACACGGTCACTTAAACATTACAAACGTTCCATTTTTCATTTTCCTAATTACCCATTTTATTGTTAATGATTTTCCTAAATTATTAAGAAAGATACACTTAATTAAAAATAAATCGTAAAATTTGGAATCGCAATAAGGATTAACAACTTTTTATTTATTAAATGGTTGGAAAACCTCATATTTTTATATTATTAATGATAAAAATATAAAAATATCGCGGAAAAAACTCACAAGACATAAAAGAAAAAAAGTAAAAGAGCATCAACTAATGAAAAATAAAACAAGTATAAAAACTAATTGTTCAACGTTACATCTTCAACATTGTCTTCGCACATATTCAAAAACGTTTCATCTTTCTTCAATCGCAGTTGTACGAGTTATTCGTGTGTTCATTTTCGTGCATTTATCTAATTTTCGTTACACATAGATAACATGTATATATATATATATATTTTATTTTATTTTTTAAATATGGGTATATATTGCGGTTATATAATTCGGGTATGCGGGTCGGTTCTGTGGGTCGGGTATACGGGTCGGGTCCACAATATAGAGTTGATAGTCATATCCGTCCTAAGAACCAGCAAGATCGGGTTGGGTAGACCCAAAAACGGTTCCGTGACGGATCAGTTATTACGGTTTTTCGGTATTTACGATACGGTTTTCAGGCTATTTTTGACACCCCCTACAAAAAATTATACTTCCTCACCTTCCATTAAAACATGCAAATAAATTTATTTGTAAGCATACTTTCTATATATACGCTAAAAAGATATTGTTTTGTAATTTTAAGATGCCACCGAACGAGACTTATTATCTATTATGTCGTATGTGTTGTAAGATTATTGGACTCTTGGGCTTTTCCTTAATGGGCCCAGGTGGGCTTGTAACCCTAACCCTCTATCTATATAAAGAGGGCTAGGGGTCTTGTATTTATTCATTCATACCTTCACATTACCTCCACTCAATACGACCAAAAGCGTATTCTGGAGAAGTTGAGATGTCTTTCAAGTGGTTTGTATGTTACTACAATCCAAAACTTTGAAAGCAATCTAATCATTCGGCGGGCGCCGATTGATGAGAGCACTTTTATGCTATGGCATGACCGGCTGGGACACCCGGGTCAAAATACGATGCTTCGAACGATGAACGCATCTCATGGGCATCCTCTTGGAGGAAAGAATTTCGTGATTAATCCGAAAAGCCTATGCCAAGCATGCTCGATTGGAAAGACTAATCTCAAACCAATTCGTGTGAAACCTACAAAATTGGTTTCCCAATTCCTTGAAAGAATTCAAGGAGATATTTGTGGACCTATCCAACCAACTTGCGGACCATTTAAATATTTCATGGTTTTGGTTGATGCATCGACAAGATGGTCACACGTAGCTTTGTTGTCCACAAGAAACGCAGCGTTTCCAAAACTCCTAGCCCAGATCATTAAATTGAGGGCTCATCATCCGGATTATCCGATAAAGTCTATTAGACTTGATAATGCCGCGGAGTTTACATCGAAAACTTTCGATGACTATTGCATGACTTTGGGAATTAATCTTGAACACCCAGTTGCGTATGTTCATACCCAAAATGGCCTTGCAGAAGCTTTCATTAAGCGATTGCAAATGATTGCTAGGACTTTGGTTATGCGCACCAAACTTCCTATTTCTGCGTGGGGCTATGCCATTTTGCATGCTGCTGCGTTGGTCCGTCTGAGGCCCATGGCCACCCAACCACTATCTGCGTACCAATTGGTAACTGGATATGAGCCCGATGTCTCACATTTACGCGTGTTTGGGTGTTTAGTCAATGTTCCAATTGAGCCGCCTAAGCGTTCCAAATTTGGACCTCAGAAACGACGGGGCATATATGTCGGTTATGAATCCCCGTCCATAATACGCTATTTAGAGCCCTTGACAGGCGATCTCTTTACCGCTAGACATGCGGATTGTGACTTTGATGAGACACTCTTCCCGTCGTTAGGGGGAGAAATGCACGTTAACGTTGATAAGGAACGACGTGAATTAACGTGGCATGTACCCACTATGTCTCATCTAGATCCCCCAACTGCACATAGTGATAAGGAAGTGCAGAGAATCCTAGGCCTGCAAAATGTTGCAAATCAAATGCCAGACGCATTTAATGACCTAGCAAATGTCACGAGATCACATATACCTGCTGCAAATGTGCCTGCAAGGATAGACGTCCCAGTGAGACGCCGTGTTCCGTTTGAACACGTTGCTCCGGTTGTACCCACCGAGCAAAGGACGCTGCCGTCGGCCGTCCAGTCCGCCGCCCTTCCTAAAAAAAGAGGAAGGCCGTCCGGTTCCAAGGATGTTCTGCCTCGAAAGAGGAGAAATCCTGTCGCATCTGTTTTGCCACACGAGATCATTAAGGATCACGGTGATGTATTAGAGGAGTGTGTTCCAGATGAAACACCAGTTCCTAATCATCACGATAACCTCGAAATATCTGTCGATTATACTAGTTTAGACGATATTTTGAAGCGAAACGAGACTGTCATCGATGATGTGTTCATATACGCAGTGGCCACTGACATTATGAACAATGATGACATGGAACCTCGTACCGTTGCTGAGTGTCAGCGAAGAACGGACTGGCCTCAATGGAAACAAGCAATCCAGGCTGAATTGGATTCCTTAACGAAACGAAGCGTGTTTGGACCTGTCGCTCCAACGCCGCCCAATGTTAGACCAGTTGGTCATAAATGGGTTTTCGTAAGGAAGCGTGATGAGAATAATGAGATTGTTAGATACAAAGCTCGCCTTGTGGCGCAAGGTTTCTCTCAACGCCCTGGAATTGATTACGATGAGACGTATTCTCCCGTAATGGACGTTATAACGTTCCGCTACTTAATCAGTTTAGTAGTTTCCGAAAAACTGAATATGCAGCTCATGGATGTGGTCACAGCGTATCTCTACGGGGATCTGGACACAGAGATTTACATGAGAGTCCCTGATGGACTTAAGTTGCCTGAATCAAGTAGTTCCCGTCCACGGAACACGTTCTCGATTAGACTGAGACGATCACTATATGGATTGAAACAATCCGGACGGATGTGGTATAACCGTCTAAGTGAATACTTGATCGGCGTGGGATATGTTAATAATGAACTATGCCCATGCGTGTTCATAAAGAAATCCACTTCAGGATATGCGATTATCGCAGTCTATGTAGATGATATGAATCTCATAGGAACCTCGAAAGAGTTGTTCGAAACTGCTGAAATCCTGAAGAAGGAATTCGAGATGAAAGATCTTGGGAAGACACGGTATTGCCTCGGCCTGCAGATCGAGCACCGTAAAGATGGAATTTTAGTCCATCAAGAAAGTTACACCCAAAAGGTGTTGAGGCGCTTTAGTCATAGTGATGCTAAGCCGTCCTCTACTCCCATGGTCGTCCGCTCTCTAGACATTAATAAGGACCCCTTCCGTCCAAAGGAGGACGATGAAGAGATATTGAGCCCTGAGTGTTCATATCTGGGTGCAATAGGCGCACTATTGTACTTGGCCCAATGTACTAGACCGGACATCTCGTTTGCTGTGAATTGTCTAGCTCGACACAGCACTGCGCCAACACGCCGCCACTGGACTGGCATAAAAGACATTTTCCGTTACCTTAGAGGTACTACGGACATGGGCTTATTCTATCCCTTTGCGTCGAGTGGATCCAGCTCCATTGATCCTCGAAATAACGCAACCCTTGTCGGCTATGCCGATGCTGGTTTCTTATCAGACCCGCACAAGGGACGTTCCCAATCTGGTTATGTCTTTACCATTGGGAACACGGCGATATCCTGGAGGTCTCGTAAACAGACTCTAGTGGCCACTTCGACTAACCACTCCGAGCTACTCGCGCTCTATGAGGCGACTAGAGAGTGTGTCTGGCTTCGAGCAGTTATTGGCCATATTCGAAGCACCTGTGATCTAGCTTACGATCATGATGAACCAGTTGTTATTTATGAGGACAACACCGCTGTGATTGATCAAGCGAAACATGGTTATATCAAAGGTGATGCCACTAAGCATATTGCGCCAAAGTTGTTCTTCACACATGAACAACAAACGCTTCAAAAGATTGAAGTGAAGCATATTGGTTCAGAGAATAACCACGCTGACTTGTTCACCAAGTCACTGCCAAAGCATTCTTTTCAGAAGCACGTACGGGCGATTGGCCTACGTAGGCTATCTGAGCTACCTTAGAGCGACATTTTATGTCGGAGTCGAAATCCTCGCACCCTGTCGTGTGCAAGTGAGGGGGAGCATCCTGTTGTATGCATGTGTACTCTTTTTGTCCTTAGTATAAGGTTTTTCCCACTGGGTTTTCCTTGACAAGGTTTTTAGCGAGACACGTTCCCTGTTATACCTCACTAAGGATTGCCGAAATTAGGGGGAGTATCCTGTTGTATACTTCTTACCACTGTGTACTTTTTTGTCCTTCGACTAGAGGTTTTTCCCACTGGGTTTACTCTAGCAAGGTTTTGATGAGGCACCTGTTTTGTGGTTGATCCCCTACTACTACCACTGTTGCACTTTTTTTCCTTCGATCAGAGATTTTCCCATTGGGTTTGCTCTGTCAAGGTTTTGATGAGGCACACTGTTTTGTGGTTAGTTACTTACATAGTATTTTGGCATATATCATTCAGCTACACAAATTCTCTTAGGTACCGGTTTTGTCCCACACCGGGTTTTCCGGCCCTAAGGTATTTATGTGTTTAGCACTGCGAATGAACTCGACTCAGATCGACTGCATGAAGACGAAGAATTCAAGACGTCCAAAGGGGGAGTGTTGTAAGATTATTGGACTCTTGGGCTTTTCCTTAATGGGCCCAGGTGGGCTTGTAACCCTAACCCTCTATCTATATAAAGAGGGCTAGGGGTCTTGTATTTATTCATTCATTCACACATTCCTTCATTAATAAGACTATACTGTTCCCCCTCTCTCTCTACTTCTGTCTCCCTAAATACATAGCTAATAGTGTATTATAACCGTATGTATGTTTTAAAATGCGTCTTCCGCCTAATTACTTCTAAGCACGGCTAACTTTTAATTTTGTAGAAGAAAAAACCATGTAGCCTTTTGATCTCCTAATCTCATCTTATAACACTTAATTCATTATATGTAATTATACTTAATCACATTGACTTACCATCGTCTATGTTCTATAGATCCAAGCAACCCTCCACCGTCTAAATTATGTTTTTTTTAGAACAATGACCATGTTAAATAATTAACATAAAGAAACATGAAAATTAAAAATTATTCAAGACTACCAGACTAAGCCACAATTATCGTCTCTAGGTCGTTTTAAAGCTTTTGCTTTGGGACTCTACTTCAGGTTGGGTCAATAATTTGGTCTGAGTCGTCGTCTGACAGTTATTTACCCTGTAAGCTCACTAAAGTTTCTTACTTTTCGTCTTGAACACAGTTTGCTATCTTTATCAATGACATTATTAGTTAATCGTTCCATCAATCGTCCCCATAGATTTCTAAAGAAGATTTACCAAGTCTGTAATTTGAAACCAAAATATTATGTTTAACATCATACGTCTAATTAGTTTAATCTTTCTTTTTCAAGAAAAACAAATATATTTGAAGGTCGAGGAAGTAAAGGACACAAAAACTAATTTATGTAATTTCCAGATGATAACACAGTCACAATGTTTTTCCATACTGAAAATAATAATAATATTGTGCGCATATTACGGAATATACATCGTTCGTAGGCTGAGAAATGAATTGGTCCTACCCACCACATATTCAGTTTACTGTTTACTGAAGGAGGAGCTTTTCTTCTATCTATAGTATCAATTATTGAATTGGACACGCACACTTATTTTACCTACAAAATCATGTGCTCTTTAGACACTTCCACTTCTTTATGGACCCGTCAACATTACTAGTACCAGGACCCAACTTAGATACGTCGGTGACACGTATCTCTACACAATAATTTATCAAAATTGCATTGCATAGCATAACATTTGTGATTTGCCCCTCCAACACCATTTAAAAGTTTAATTTAAAATTTAAAATTAACAAAAATAGTTTTGGAGTAAACTATTCACAAGTAACAACTTCTAACAAATAAAATTATTTCCATGCAAGATTGTATCAATTATGGAACTAGTTGAAACTTTGAAAGGTTTATTCATGGATAAAAACAACCTCCACAATTTGACATTCCCACAGTTAAATGATTATTCTTCGCCAGTTAAAAACGAGTTCTAAAGCTTAAGAATCGCCGCTCCACTAGACGGCTTTGAAGCAAAAACATAGAGACCAAGCTCGTTTTTCTCAATCACCCCTTTCTCGATTCTTGATTGATAAAATTGTTCCTGATTCAAAATTTAACTCAAAATTAATACAGTCTCAGAGTTGATTGCTAGCATTCAATTTGAGAGCTGGAAACTTATAAATGAGTGGATAAATGAATGTACATACATATATATACCTTCAAGTTGAGGATGAACTGTGGAACGATTGATTCTTTGACCAAAGCGACAGCACAACCACCCCATCCAGCTCCAGTGAGTCTTGCCCCAAGAGCACCATTATTACGACAAACTTTCACGAGTTCTTCCAACTCTGGGCAGCTAATTGAAGGAAAAAAAAACAACAAATTAGCGTTTAAGAATTCTTCTTTCTTTTAAATGTTGTACTTAAGAAAAAAATAAATGTTTTTAGTTATGATTGGTGCGGGAAGATTGACAAAATTCTATTATATGTTGTATACTGTAAAATGTGTATTCTTTCAGCGTGTTACAAGTATAAGATGATTGTATCTTCAATTACAATCTTTATATAATTGAAAGGAATTCAAACAACAAAGCGGCGTTGGCATAATGCAGGTAGGCCGGATGGCTTAGGCAAGAACTACCCGTGGGAGCAACTCGTAAGACGGAAAAACTTGGTATATATGTGATTACAGAAAAGGCATATATGTTCAGCTGTGTCTACAGCTCAAATGGTAAGTCAAACAACGGAAATATTATCTACACTTTTGTTATTCTTTACAACTAAATAGGCTAAACAAGAAAAGGTCCATGTCAAACAACGGTATGTATGCCTTTATCAATAAACTCTCTTTAAAATTTATAATGTTATCCAAAGCATTAGATAATTATTATTGTTCCATTTTCTCTCTTTTATTTTTTTTCTTCTTTCAAGGCAAGTCAGGAGCTAAAGAGGGAAGATGTAACTTAAGTACTCTTAACACATAATATGTTATCATCAGAAGCTGTTTGCTATTCAAAAATTACAACTCATAACAGTATGTACCAATGTTACTAGAATGATGATCATGTGAAAGACCTATGTCGAGGTCTAAAGCATATTAGTAAACTAACATTCCCAGGTGTTCAGAAGGAAAGGTGCCACTAAGTTTGGTATTTTCCATGAAAATGAAAAACCTGGACGGTACCTGCACTCGTAGAAAACACTGCAGCTATGATGGCTTTCATTCATAAGGTCACCAAGTTTCTTCAACTTGTCCTCTTCACTGAAAATAACAGCTTCAAAATTTAAGCACAAGAATACACAAAAGGCATGACTACTACTCCAAGTCATTTTTAATTACCTCCTTCCCTTGTGTTTTGAAGTTTTAATTATTTAAAGAAACCATATAGAAAGTTTTTTTTAGTGATTGCGTTTTTTATTTCTTACCCCAAGTTCGACGAAACAGCGTCCTTGAAAGCATAAACCCGCTTTGCTTCTGAATATACATGAGAGGCTCTCTGGAATAACGTGTTGAGGCACAATTAGAAGATAAATTCTGAAAAGAAATGTATTTATATCGGGAAAAAAAACTGAAGCAAAAGAAAACCTTAAAAGGTTAAAAGTCATTTTTTGATCAGTTACCTGGAAGAGTTTGTAGTGCCTAGCAGCTTTGAGCACATTTAAAGAAGATGGAGAATCGGAAAATATAGAGAGTAAGCTTTTCTCAGTGAGCTTCTCGATATCTCCAGCTGTATATGGTTCTTCACTCAAAAGTTCCTGTGGAAAGAACACAAGCCGTTATAACCTAATTTATGTCTATGTTGAACATGTCTTTAAACATATCCTAATCAACCTCCTTAAACACCTCTCCATCTTTATATTTGCAGCACATCCACAAAAACAAGTCCTCGTCAGCCTTCCTATCCTCCATAGCTTCACCCTGAATCTGAATGCTCGTCCCTCTCTCTTGAAATTCAAGAAGCCAAAGTACTTCTTTAAAAATTCTAAAAAAAATGTTTATTTATCGTTACTTTCTCTCGCAGACCCTTTTATATCTTAAAGTTTTCAGAACTAATAGTATTAAAAATATAAGTAGAGAAGAAAAAATCTGATAAACAATGAATATACACCGGACGTTCTGGAACCTGAAATACTGTATATAGTTAATAAACTTTACTTTTCATGTTGAATATAGAGACAAGGAAAAATAACACGACATGAATGCTCTTTTCCTAGTAAATATTGACATCATTACAGTTTTATGACAATATTATAAAATTAAATTGAAAACAAACATTCCATTAATACCTTAACAGCAAGGACAGGGTCAGAAGATCCATGCTTTCCTGAATATGATACACAAAGTCCTTCAACATCAGAAAGTGTATTCACTTTGGTTATAGCCTCTTGAGGATTCATTCCAAGCTTTATGGCCAGAACAATCTGCAACCAACCAATATTTTTAGGAAATTTAAAAATTAAATTAAAAGAACTGCGATATCTCATGGTCAAGCTATCTACTAGAACTTATACGGAGTAATATAAAGCAGAAAAAAGATTAGTTACAGTTTTGCCCATCAACATATCATCATAATTCAATTTTGCAGATAAGCCAAGATCACATTTTTCAACTGTTTCTACATTAATGTGCCAGAAAGGAAAAAATGCCTTTCAAATTTTGTACTCTATTCTATCTCATTTTTGTCGTATACCGGTCCAGAATCCAATGATTTTTTCAGGGTAGTGTACAAAGGCAAAGTACTTATAGGGTCGGTGTACTAATTGCTCATATGTGTAGGCTGGTGAATTACTTACAGCAGCTAACCGGCATTCTACTACACGATTATTGTAATTTGTGGCAGCAGTTACTGCTTTTTGGGACTCGGCTAAAGAATGGGCAATTACGAAAGAGCCACCAGCTGGAAGTTTCACATCAGTTGCACGAATAGGATTGAAGTCAATTAATTCCGCAAACCCAGATTGAGCCATAACAGAAATAGCCTACAAAAGTGAATCATATACAGCTATTTAGGAAATCTTCATAGCAATTAAGAAACTGACATTATCATCTGAATGCGAATATTCTTGAACATCAAATATTTGGTTTGAAACAAAAAACCAGTGTTTCTTACTTTCTTTGCACTTGTTTTTAAAAAGTCAGCGGAGTTATATAGATGTACAAAAATATCAAAAGAAAAAAAAGGACTGAGATTTAAATATAGCTTTTTGGTTCCGCAAATGAGAAAAATGGATGGAAGGAGTTGGAAGATATTGATGAATTTCATTTATCAATTAGAGAACTTTTGTAAGCCAATATGTTGGGAATTTTATAACTTACCACCCATTAAAATTCTGATTTATCATTTAAAACATAACACAATCATGTTTCTTTGCTGCTTTTTTTCAAACCATTAGGGAAGTTATAAAAACATATAAGAAAACAAGGAAAGCAAGATTGATTTTAAGCATTTTGGCATCAAAAACGAGAAAATAGATGGAAAGGGATGACGATGTTGATAAAACTCAACTATCAATCAGAGTACTTTTTATGCCATTATGGAAGGACTGCAAAATTTGTACATCTTTGCCACGCCTTATAATATCTAATTAATATTTCATTAAGGCTCCGTTTGTTTCATAGTAAAAGTTTTACATGGGGAAAATATTTTCATAGGAAAGTTTTACACTGAAAACTTTTGTTTGCTTTTCATTTACACGCGGTTGGTGGATAAAAAGTTTTTCAGCTAAAATTTTATACAAACTCAAGTTTTTTTTACAAATTATTTTTTTAACAAATAATTGGTAAAAATCTCAACATGTATAGGAAATTTAGCCTAAACACATATTTTATTTCATATACGTCACTTATTATAACTTTTAATTTTTCAACATATAAACTCATAAAATTATAAGTATAGAAGATATTATTGACTTTTTTTAGCTTTTTCAAATTTTTTTGGGTTTTTTAGATTTTTCGGATTTTTTTTTTTTCCATTTTTTTGTTATTTTTTAGATTTTTTCGTATTTATTTATATTTTTATTGGTTAATTAGATTTTCGCTTTTTCAAATTTTCTTGGGTTTTTTAGATTTTTCAGAATTTTTTGTTTTATTTTTTCCATTTTTTTGTTATTTTTTAGATTTTTTTCCTATTTATTTATATTTTTATTGGTTAATTAGATTTTAGCTTTTTCAAATTTTCTTGGTTTTTTTAGATTTTTCGGATTTGTATTTTATTTTTTTTCCATTTTTGTTATTTTTTAGAATTTTTCGTGTTTTTTCCTTTTTTTTTATTGGTTAGTAGATAGAATTAGACTAATTATTAAATAATTTTGAAAGAATAGACCTATAATTAATAATAGTTATAATACTAGTATTAGAAAGAATATAGAGAGAGGCTCCGTAAACCGTTTACAACTTTATTTGCGGGGTAATCGTTTCCCCCAATTTTACTGGATATGTGGTAAAAGTTTTCCCAAAAAAAATGTTTTACGTTAAACCAATCGCCCGAAAAATCTATTTTACCCGTAAATGTTTGTTTACCCCCATTTTACAACAAAACAAACAGAGCCTAAGTTTCTTGGTTGGTAGAACAAAGGCCTCAATCGAAGAGAGAGATTAGCCCTCTTCAGATGTCGAAAGTAGGATAGAGAGGGAATAAATATAGGTCCAGTGATAGTCATACACCATAGCAGAATCATGAGAATTTCAGGATGTAAAGATCAAATACAATACCTGGTCCATTCCGCCAGATTGTGTCCCAATATGGCGTTCACACTCACAAGTAAGCTGTGCTATTTCTTTCTGCACATGGAAAAAAGCCGTTGTAATTTAGAAAATCAATATAACAACTCTAGTTGACATCCTAGAGTTGTAAAGAAGATGAATTTACCTTAGGAAAGTTCAAGTCCAATGCAGCAAATATGGCGATTGTAGAAGAGCAAACGAATGCTGCAGAGCTTGATAGCCCAGAACCTGGATCGGTAGTGGTTTAAAAAGTAGAAACGGAGATTCCAATTATTTTCTTCAATTTCTTATTGGAAAGGTGGAATTTGCTACTTTATTAATTGAACAGTTCAACCAAGCAACCACATATAGCTTTTATTATTATAATTTATAAGTATGTGTAAAATGAAAAACCTGTCGGAACTATGCCATCAATCATAACATCAAGTCCAACTAGTTCACCAACATCCAATCCTTTGGATTTAGCATACTCATGAAAGCCCTTATACCTACAGCAAAATTTCCATCAAATTTCTGGATTTGGAACTTGAAACATCCGAAAAAACAACAATCAACTATATCTAATTGGAGCTTACAAATATAAGAATTAGATTGAGATACAACACTTGCCATTGCAGCAAAATTTCCATCAAATTTCTAGATTTGGAACGTGAAACTTCAGGAAAATAACAATCATCTACGTTTAATAGGAGCTTAAAAAATTAGACTAGATTGAGATACAACAATTGTCTTTTGGATTATCAGGGAAGTAGCAATCACAGCGAAAAACTTGTTTCCCATTAAGGGGTAATTTTGATGGACATCCACTTCAAGAAACTTATTAACCATTGACATATAGTATTTAAGTAACTGATTACACTTTTTTTTGATAAGCATACACCTCATCGAACTATTTTTTTTTATTAGCATACAGTTCACCGAACTGATCTTTGATTGGTACAATGTTCAAAAACTGATTTCATATTTAATGAGCATCTACTCTAATAAGCCGATTTTATGTATGCATACTAATAGAGTTTTTTTATTTTATAATATTATACTAAATAGCATGCACTATGCTAAATGGGAAAGGAAATTTCCCATTAGCATTTTATGAAAATAAGTCCAAAATATATCACTTAATAAGTCAAGTACTCCATTAGATATCACAGCTTGTTACTACTCATAGGATGGAAAATCTTTTAGTCTAAAAAGGTAGTTTTTATCAATCATATGACACTTACAATAGCAACACGGGATTACACTAAGAGTGCAACGCCTCATACAGAAACATGAAGTGATGAAAATAAGCGAGTAGAGAGTATGGAGATAACTCACCCACACATGAAATAATGACCCCATTTATGATTGCTGAGATCAATATCCTGCAACAATATCGAAACGGTCAATCTCACGCAGATTAGATGATGACACAACAAAATGTACATATTCTTCCACAGTTTCAAAAGTAGAAAAGGGCAGTGAGAGTATATAGTATCCCTGTGAATGAGTGATTAATACAAGTAATGTAGTAGTATATATACCATCAACTCAAGTACTATCACACATATGTACAGACATTTAAGTATTTCTGATGAATATAAAAATCAACAAGGACACAAATGAAAACAAGGTAAACAGAAGGAAGAATGCATGTAAAGTTGAGTTTAAAGCAAGACCGATCTCACGCTCTCCTTAAATAATCTAACCGACATGCTTTATTTCCCTCTATAAATCAACTGCATATTTTTATTGGGAGCATTTCTGCATTAGAAAACATATCCTTTCAGTTGTGATATTCTAAATTCCTAGTTACCAACATACCAAAAAGACATTGGTGACAGGAACCGGACGAGCAAGGTATAGACGAGGACATCTTGAGAACTAAATCACATGAGGAGTAGCTGCTAAGTTTATTTACCGAATGAGTTTATTTTCAAAGTTTTTTTGGTCATTTGCTATTTCTTTATTTGAACTATTTAACTCGTTACATTTCGTGCTCCCAGGGCTAGGGTTTATGATAATATTTTAGTCTGCTCCTCTCTCTCTCTCTCTCACACACACACATTCTGTCTGTCATTGAAATCATAACTGGAGTAGACCTGGTTTCGCACAGTTATACATATAGGCTCTGTTTGTTTCGCCGGAATATGGGTGCAGGAAAATATTTTCATAGAATATAATGTTTTCTGTTCCTTTTTATTGCCAGGAAATTTGTTTTACAGAACTTTTTCTCACATTTCAAGAAAATTGAAGGAAAATAACTTTTCAAAAAATTGGCAATAAAATATTTTCCAGGTAAGTGAGAAACTTAAACAAAATAATATAATCATAAATGATTAGAAAGTTAAAAGCAAGTATAATTAGTAAAAAAACAACTAAAAATTTAAAAGTAATATACAATTAAAGCAGCTTATAAGCTATAAATAAGTTATTATAAATTTATAATGACAAGTAAGATACAAATCAACAATACTTTATAAGTGTAGTAAAGGATAAATTATGAATCACACAAACAAAATATACAAACTAAGAACTAACGTGTATGCAACTTATAAATTAAAAATAACATAAACATAAGCATATTTATTTTTTGTACAAGAATGATGTCTAACTTATATTATAAGTTGAAAGTAACTTATAGTTTGATAACTAACTTAAAGCTAGATAGTAAATTACAAGTAAAATTAACTTTCAAGTAAAAAGATTCTATGAGAAATAAATTTACTTGATTAATTACATCGTTGAAGAAAAGTTTCCGAAAATTTCTCCGAGTGCTGCCAAATCAAGTACTCAGAAATGGTGGGAAAGTAAAAAAAAAAAAGTTTATAGGAAAATAATTTTCCCCGATTTTTTTTTTCCAAGATCGAGGTTTTTGTTGCCTATCGCTGCATCAAACTGAGACCAAATGCAACTGTAAAAAATATCTATACCGTTCCTTCCTTCCTACCTAAAGCTACTTGTTCATCGATTTTCCTAACAAATATATCCCCACAAATCACTCACATCACCTATCGCTATTCTCCCACTTAAATTACTACGTCAACCCCCCAAAGCACAACATTTAAGCTCACCTACATATCAATTACAGCCTCATTCACGTCCAATTAAACAATTCCGCTAATGCATATACTTTATCATACAACCCAAAATCCAAAAATCTTTCCGTTGGCTATAATGCATATACATAAAAACAAACAAATTGCTACTTGAGCACATTCTTAATTTCTCTCCAAAACAATTATTACATTTAATAATTTTAACTATTACGTCATACTATTATTATAATAAGCCAACCCAAGAATTGGGGTGACGCTGCCAAATTTTGGCACTATTTTACTCTGTTTTCTTAATCACCATTTTACTCTAATTTAATTAACAATTCATCCTCGCTCTATTTTCCTAATTATCGATGTACCCTAATTTAAACAATTCATTTCAACCCGCATAATTTCAATAAATGATACCGAATGCGATTATTATGTTCATAGTATAACAGATTGTAGAAACCCAGATCACGACGATATATACACATATATAATGTATAGATATAGAGAGAGAAAGAGAGAAGAAAAGAGAGGGATATATTGAAATGAAAAATAAGTTAATCTGTTACACATTGGCAGCTGTATTTATACGGTCTGCTAATTAAAAATTGGTCCTTCTAGTATAGAAAACATTGCTAATCACTACATTACATCATAAAATGTACACATATATCAACACACATTTAGGAGATTTATGTGATTATGCGTCGCGAACGCTACATAAGATATAATTATACAAATCAATTGTGTATTAAAAAAAAAAGAGAAAAAGAAAATATTACCTGATCGGGATCGAGAGGATAAGTACACAACTCATACTTATCATTAACATTAGAAACCAAAATCAAACCCTTATCACAACTATCTCTTTTACGTATAGCTACAATCGTGTCTTGTCGAATAGCCATAGGCAAAACAGAATAGCCCTCATAATCAATATGTTCTCCGATTAAATTCACTCTCCCGGGAGATCTCGCGTATATTTCAGGAACGTGACCGAATATTTGTACGAATTTGGATTTTAAATTGTTGTATCTTATTTCTGCCTCTTCTTTACCTTCTTCTCCGTATACGGGTTCTAGTGATTTGTATATCGGAATTGGAAGATCTTCGTTTCTGTTACCCATTTTATTTGGAAAATTATAAAATATATGATATGATTTGGTTTCTCAGAATTTGGTGTTTATGCATATGTATTGTTTGTATTTTGTATTTTGTATTTATATGGGAAAAAAAAATGATGTTTAAAACCCTGTGGTTATTGTTTTTTTACCTTACCAATTTAGTACCAAAGCTTTGTTTTATCAATTTGGTCCTCAACTTATTAATTTTAGTCCAATTGAGGGCCTGATAGTGTAAATTTTGACGAAATTACACTCCCAATATTTGGCATTTGAAGATTTAGTTTTCATGGATGGTTATGAAATTGCACTCACTATGTTATAGGTATTAGAACGTGACTACAATTTTATTATTTTTTTAAAAAAAGAAAATTGATAGGTTATAGTACAAATTGGTAAAACTTAAGGTTGAGTACTAAATTTATAAAATACAATAATACAGGTACTAAATAGTATTTTTTGTTATATATGTATGTATGTGACGGGGTTTACTTATTAAGTTTGAGCTAATATGTAATCTTAAATTTTATCCATATATCACATTTGTTGGCATTTACTAATAATAATTTTGTTTCAAGCTATGTCAAATCTTATCCAACTATTTTCTTAAAACATTTTTTAGGCGGATTTTTTCATCCATGCTAGCTATTATTAATTGCACTACTGTATATTGAAACTTGATCCGGCAATTTCGTGGATTTCAATCAACTCGACCCGACCAACCTGAGGAACAAGTTGCACTTTTACCTATTTGATCCGTTTTTAAAAAAATATTTTTTTCTTTTAAAAAAATAAATCTCATAAATCTAAAAAAATTGAAATAAAATTTGTTAGTTAGATTAAAAAATCATTTGATTTAGAAGTATAATATAAAAATAATATAAAATAGAGTTTAATATACATGAGAGAGAGGGGAGAAAGTATGTTAAGTTGCATTTTTATCCATTTAAATCTGACCCGTCCCAAATATAATTCCATTTTTATCCGACCCGCAACGGATCGGGTCGAAACCCGTGAAATTGCCATTCTGTCGTATGTTACAAGTATAAATGTATAATATATTGTTAAACGTGAAGCTTTGTTTTTTAGAAACATTTATAAGTACCCGTGATAATGTTTGGTGAAAAATTGAAAAATACTTTTTTTAACCTCAAGTCCTAAAAACTTTTTTTTTAAATCAAGGAAAACAAAGCCGCGAGTCCTGAAAACTACTATTAACAATTATGAAAATTTTGCTTTCTGAAAAAATATGAATTATGCAGTTAAATTTTGTACTCAGTTCGGCATATATTTATACTTTTTGATGCAGTACCGAACATACTTTTTTTCTTATAAATAAAAAGTACCTGAAGAGAATTACTTTTGTGGCGCACCAAACAGATCTTATCATGAGATAAAATCACATGTAATCTAACAAACCAAATAGGGTTTAAAGAACCTAAGATCAAATCTTGACAATTTTTTTAACTGTATTTCTAGTAGGGATGTTATGTTATCCACGATTTACGAGTGCAAATCTTATATCTCATTTCTCTATCATATTTTATGCCCCCTTACTTATTTTATTCAAACAAAAATTCAACAAAAATTCAAAATTGTACAATTACTATAATACATGTATCAATACATTCCAATAACTATTTTTAAAAGAAAATACACACAAAATTTATTTTGGAATAAATGTATAAATTAGTATAAATTAAACATTGAATATTAAAAAAATTGTCTAAAACAATATTATGTTTAAATGTTTTAAAATTTGAATACAATATAATATAAAAGTTTATAAAGTTGCGGTATAAGTTTTGAAAATTTAAAATTTGAATGAAAATAAGTAAAGAGACACGGAAGGAGATAGAAAATAGGGGGTATAAATTTTGGACTCACGATTTATCTATTCTAACTTGCACTGCAAGTTCAATATTCTCAGAACCTAAGCGTGCCTTGAAACTACTCTTACGATTAACAGGCTCCTTTAAACCTTTTTCGTTTTTATCCCAAATTAATCATGATTTTAAAGAGGGTTTCCATTCAAGTATTTAGGAATTTGTAATATGTATGAAGTTTAGAAGTAATATTTTCTAATATAACATTAATTCCAATTTTGTAATGCATGCGACCTAATTACACAAACATAATTCATCGGTTTTTAAGTGGAACATGTTTAAAAAGAAACAAATCTTAATCGCTGTTTTTAGAAAACTTATAACTAAAAATAGTTGTTACGCACAGATTACAGTTAGAATTGTTGAAAAAAAACGTTTCTTCACTAGTGAATCGGCACGGTGTTAAATTGAAAGCAACATCCGGACATTACAATTATGTTAGCATGAGAATCCCCATGGTCCCATATTATGATTATACCGGACCACCCAATTATGAATTATCCTCTTGTTGCTCTTCATACGTATCCTGTGTGCAAAATAATCACACGCTATCATACTAACATTTCAAGCACAGCTAATAATACTCGGTGCAAAAGAAGTCAAAATGTTAGAAACTGTAGATTTCAACAATTCACAGTTAGTTTTTTTAATTTGTACCGCAAGGTCATATACGCAAAACATAAATACTCCGATTCCGTGGCAGTGCAAATACTGTCTGGTTTAGCATCCACGTTCACCAAAATCACCCCCATATAAAACTCATCAGTGACTCGACAAATCCCACAGGTGACACTGTTAATACTTAATGGAAAAGAAGAAAAACATGCAAATAGCAACCCGGGCAAGGGGTCACATAAGTCATAACATCTCTTTCAAATACCTAGCACTAAGAGCGCACATTTACTCACACACGGATATTCACATCAATTATGAAATTCGCCAACATCCTCGCAATATTCGTCCTCTTCGTCCTCATCATCGTCATCGTCATCTTCCTCATATTTCCCATAAAAGCCACCTTCTTCCTCTTCTTCTTCTTCATCCTTCATCGTACTGTCCTTCAAACCAGTGCTCAAAACTTCTTTCTGTCCCCCTGACTTCTCCATATCCTTCCTCAGCTTATTCATGTGCTGTTTCATTCGTTCTTCCTCCAAGTGCTCCTTCTCCGCCCTTCTCTTGTCCAGGTCAGCCCTACAAAATCAAATACACAACATCCATATCAGCCTTCCTAAACTGGCTCTTTACCCTAAATATGGAAAGCCAAGCCCAAAAGGAATTTGGAATCAGACTCTTCACGTGCCCCCCATAAATGGAGAACACCTCATTTATCTAACTATCTCCTTAAAAATAACTAGCCATTTCGCCTCCCCGTTACTTGTTTGAAAATATTTATACATTTAATCTCCTCTCAGTTCTCCTTTCTAGGTTATATTTGAAAATATATTGAAAACTATCAGAGGATGAAAAAAAAGTGACACGAATTAATAAAATGTGTGTGATAGAGAGGCTCAAATCAACAACAGGGCTCTTTAAATACGGAACAAGGATTCATCTCGGGAAATTTCACCTTTTGACAAATCCTAGTTCCATAGAAAGGGGCAGCAGAATGAAAACAAAAAAGGTAAGTTAGGCAAAATACTTGTATGTTTCCATATATTCTTCTGAACTTTTCTCGATGGTCTTGAAGAAAGCTTCCATTCCTGCACCAGATACTGCAGAAACTCCAACAGCCGTGAGATTCTTGTAAAACTCTTCCAGAGCAAGGGAGAGGCTTCTTGTGAGATCTGACGTGTAGGTATGATCAGACTCCAGAGCAGCAATAAACACCTCAAAGTCTTCCATCCACTGTCGCCGCATCAGCAAACAAAAACAGAAAGTTTCTATATTTATTCCATTGAGAACGAGACTGTCAATTGACAGAGCAACTAAATGTTTTTAACCCGTCAATAAGCTGGTTTCCTTAAGCTTGAGAGAAAAAATTGGTTCAGCTTGAAGTTTCTAGGTTTTCCAGGATAAAAAAGGCCAGAAAGCTTATTGGATTAAGCTGATTAATTAAATACTATCAGCTTTTAAGCCAAAAAAGAACAAAGCTTAAAAGCTGCAATCAAACAAGGAACTAGGTTTTTTTTTGCAGCGTTTAAGCAGATAAACGTCAGTCAAAATCATAGATTTTAAGCAAAAGAAAAACAGCAGAGTTAAAAAGCTGCAGACGAACAAGATCTATACAAAGCCATTAATTAACAAAAAAATAATAATCCTGGTTAAAGGGTTGCATGAGTAAAGAAATAAGCTTGTCAACCAAAATCTGTTTTAGCTTTTAGGCAATAGAAGGCGAGCTCAGAAGCTGCAACCAAAACTTTGTCTAAACTAAGCCACTGATGATCAAAACAAGACAATTCCTAATCATTGGTTTGGTTAGTTGCAACCTTTAGCAAATTATATTAAAAGCTCAAAGAAGTCTATCTTTTTAGGAAAATAAACTAAACTTAATAGCTGCAAGCAAGGCAGGCCTTAGCAAGACAGAATAAAATGAGCATGCATACGAGAATTGAATATCACCTCCACAGCAAACTGGTGATTAGCTACATCTGTCTTGTTGAAAGCCAATACCAATGGCAGACGTGTCTTGTACAAGATACTACATGCGTACAGCATATTGCTCATAAATGTTTGTGGATGAGCAGATCTTGGAGTATCAACTACGTATGTGACTATGGTTGGAAAAGTCGATGCAAAAGCTTCTGTTATTATTGCACCAGAAGCAGACCATGTAAATATTTCAATTTGGCCAGGGGTGTCCACCAGAACATAGTCAAGCTGATCTGCCCTCTTCTCAATAACTGATACGACCTATATAGACAAAAGCACTGATTGAGTTTTTCTTTTTTGCTATAAATTCCACTACATTACTAATTAGCAGTAGAGAATTCCTATTATCTAGGTTAGTTATGTGATTGATAATTAAATCCTAGCAGGAAGTAAGCTTAGTTTAGCTTTCGTTTCCAGTATTTGAAATTTATGTGTTGTTTTTCTTTTCTTAAACTATTTAGTTTAGTATATTCAATTAGAACCTTCAAACTTAGCAACTAGTGCACTAACGGTAACACTCCATAAGAAACCAACCAAAGGTGAGGACTAAAATCGAGAAAACATAGAGATGCAGATTAATTGATTAAAATAGGAAAAAGTAGATAAAATATTGTGCAAGAAATACAAACGTGAGAGAACGGTGTACAAACTTTTTATTTCCATAACGTTCCATACCTCAAACTATGACTGCTTTCGATTTGGTACACTAAGTGTTCTGAAAACGTCAAAAATGTAACATTACTGTACTAATGCTAAATTTTCTTGGTTGGTGTAGACATGTAAAATTAACAGACAAAAAATAGCTTACATTGCAAGAATTTCTAATCATTTGTCGAGTCTATAGCGAGCCAATTTGGGATCAATTTACAGTAAGGGATAGAGAACTAACACAACACAACAAACAATCACTCAAAAGAGTAAATGTTAACTTTCTACATCATAAACACCCAAATGAAGTCTGATTTACCTCATCAAACTTGGTAGCAAAAAGGTTCAGTGACGTCAAAATACCACCATTAGGACCAAGGTTGTACTGCTTCATCACTTCCTTGTAATTAACCGTGTCTCTTATATCAATATTCGCACCAAAGGGGAGTGTAAGTACAGCTGGGTCAAGATTCACCACATATCCCCGAATGTTTGAAGCTTGGGTATGACAAACTAGACGATTGAGAAATGTTGTTTTCCCGCTTCCTAAAAAAAGGGTTATATATTTTAGAACCTAAACACAAAACAATTGCTTATACATATATAAAAATAAATATCAGCTAATATAACCTGCCATTCCTACAACAATGATGATAACGGGCTTCTTTTTGAAATTGGTAGATGATTCCCCAGCTTTGAGATCCAAATTTTCCAGGTACTTCGTCATTTCCTCTTGCTCATTCCCCTGGAATAAACAAACAAAAGGTACCAATATAATTGTCGTTATTACTGAAACAGGACAGAGAAGACAAACAAAGTAACTTGAAAAGGTATTTTAAATGGAATGTTTACCGTTGCATCAGGTGATCCATCCACATCCATTTGCGATGTAGCCTTTTCATTAACTTTCGAGGTTGTATTTTGGGAATCAGAATCTAAGTCCATTTCTCAAAGAGACTGATGATGAAAAGTTCACTGCAATTCAATACCTGGAGAATCAAGAAAGGTTCTCTTTTAATATGCAAGTTGTACATTCACACTATACATTCCAATTTAATGATTCCCATAGGACTTCTCCTATGAGAAAAACAAAAATTAGAAACTATATTCGACCATGTGGGGAATGTCATTACTCGTTCAAATATCTATATGAAACCTGTAATTACTCGCCCACTATGAACAGTCCTTGAAGATAATAGTATTTTTTGACACTTTTAAAAATCTACCATAAAAATATATATGTTGTCCACAATTCATACAAATGGAGAACGAAAATCAATCTAGTGAGTTAAATAATTAGGAGAAGTGAAAAGTAAGTAAGTTACCAAAAAGAAAGCATATATAAAGAAAACGGCAGTCAAGAATTAGTTTTAAGGAGTAGCTGGTATCTTCCATTGTCCGCATAATGAAATAGTAAAGCTTCTTAATTACGCATATATAAACATGAGCAACTGCTGATAGACCAAATTAGTTGCACATTCCTCTATTTGTGTACCGAAAGACACTCAGTTGTAATTCTCCAAAAGCTCCTTAAATTACATAAACATTAATAACAGTCAATGGCCTACTTGGTTGCAAATTCCCTGTTTCTGTACCAAAGCGATACTTGACTATAAAAGGCCTAAAGCTTCTTATTAACATATTGCCTGAGTGTTACATGTGGACCCTTATTGTGTGCTGAAGTGATACTCCACTATAAAACACCAAAACTCTTGATATTAGAAACAATAACAACTGTAATTGGTTGAATATTCCCTCGTTTATGAAACAAACTGATACTTAATTGTAATACACAATGCACAGACTACACACAAATTAACCTAACAGCCACCACCAGCCTACTAAGATTGTAGCTTCTACGCTAAAATCTGGAAATTTCATTTTCAGAACATCCTAGAAAAACCTAGTTCTTTTAAACGCTTTTATGCTGTAAAATACATATTTCATAGCCAAAAAAGTAAGCCTTCTTACTATGTACTTCTCCATAGCATGGACTTTCAATGTCAGTCCAATTAAATATTTATATTGTAACTAGCATACCCTTTACACCCGAAATCGAGGAAAAAGAAGATAAAATGAAACCAACACATGTACATTAACATATGTAACTACTACAAGCATCAAGTTCTGCAATTTAGCAATCAGACGGAAATTTCCAAATAACAAACCTAACCTTTTGAGATTTTCTCGTCTTGGTCAATACCCACATAGTTTCTTTTTTTCCATACAAAAATCTAGAAAAATGGAGATAAAAAGAATGCATTTATGCATACATATCTAACTACTACATACATCGATTTCTGCAATTTAGCGATCAGACAGAATTTTCCAAATAAACAAACCTAACCTTTCAGATTTCCTCGTCCTGATCAATACCCGCATAGCTTTTTTTTCATACAAAAATCGAGAAAAATGAAGAAAAAAAACGCATTTATGCACACATATGTAACTACTACATGGAGTACACACCAGTTTCTGAAATTTAGCAATCAGATGAAAATCACAAATGGGCCAATCTTTGGCAGCCTAAAAAATTACTAATTTTGCTTGGGCTTGCTTATTTATAATAAAATGATGCAAACATCATTTTCTGCAAATTTAAAGTGAAAATCCAAAATAAAAAACAAACCTTTTTCCAAATTTCCCACTTTTAATCAATACTCATATATCTTTTCACAATTAAAACTCGAGAAAAAAGAAGGTCGAAACATAACAACGCGATTACTTAAATAAATGTATGCAATTTAGCATTCAAAAACGAAATTCCAAAATTTACTAACAAAACTCTTACAAGATTTTCCTCTTCTGATCAATACCTAGAAACATCATTTTCTACAAATTAAATATTACAGTGAAGATCCCAAATAAAAAAACTACCCATATATCTTTTCACACTTAATTAAAACTCGAGAAAAAAGAAGGTCGAAAGAAATCAACGCGTTTAAGCAAACTTACATAAATTAATGCAATTTACTAACCAAAAATGAAATTCTCAAGTTAACAAACCAAACCCTTAATAAGATTTTACCATAAAAAAATCGAGAATAATGAAAATAGAAAGAGAGAAAATACCTTAATAATAAATTAGTAGAGATGAAAACGATATCAGTGTGTTGAAGAGGGGGTTAGTTAGAGAGAGAGAAATAAAGAGAGAGAGAGAGAGAAGGGGGTTTCTGTGTTAAGATTAACATAAACCCTAATAATATTGTTTGTAATGGGAAAAAAAAAAAAGATAAAGGAAAAGGCATTTGATCTATGAGTCACGATTGAGTACCCCTTGCATTAATTAAAAACTAAAATCTATTAATCTTTCTTTTGACTTGACTTTTTTATTTTTTGTTTTGAAATTTGTGTATATCTAGACATGTTTAGCATCTAAAAAGCTGATTTGAAGGTTAAAAAGACTTAAAAAGAAAAAGAAAAAACTGGAGTAGATTTTTAAAAACTAGGTTTTGTGGATTTTTAAAACATAATTTTAAAATATGATTTAAGACCTGAAAATAACATAAAACCTAATTTGGTTGTGAGATTAGTAGTCCCGACCGGGATTAACAATCCGTTTCAGTTTGAGCGACATTCGAATGGAATGTCATGTTAGCAATCCGATTAGACTAATCCAATATCATTTGTAGTCCGAACGATACTAATAGTTTGGATGCAATTTATGTAAGCAAACACATCATTTGTGGGCTCGGAATACTTCTGCTCTAATCCAGACCTTCAAATAATACAAACAAAGCAGACGTAAGTTTAAGAATGAACTAGTTCTGTGCAATTGTTGTTCATGAGGTACGCTAACGACTCACGTTCAAGAACGATGACAAGTTAGCCCGATTCCATTTTTCATATCATAAATTTCAATTCTCGTGTCATTTAATTAATGATAGTTAAATTATAATAATTTTTGCGGATACGCGAGGGGAATCTATCGAAACGTTTTGAACATTTAAAAGACAAAAGAAACAAAAATTACACTACAAAATAAGTCCTTAAACCTTCAAATTTTACAATATTATCTAAATCACTAAAAAAAATTAAGATTTGTCGGTTGCAATTAATATATTTATAATTTTTCTTTTTTGGTGAAACTAAGGGCCAATTCTTTCTTTTAATTAAGTATCAAATGATATATCATATTTTAAATTTCTAAATTACCCAACCCATTACTTAACAAACGCCGAATTTTGTGCATTTGGTTTACTTCCTAATTTGGTTGTATTGATTAGAACAAATCGGTTGAAAATACTACTAGTTGTGTAATCAAAAATTTAGAAAATGTCTAATTCATAACGCTTTTTAGGCTTATTGTCCGTCCACACGTAATAATGACAGGTTTACCTACACTTTTCCTCATATTTAAGCTAATTAGCATTATTTTTATATTTTAGGCTAACAACTTAAACATCCGCACCAGCTATCTCAACCATTTCGTCAAAGATAACACATTTTATACCTTTTAATGAACCGTTTATATTTACACAAAATTCAAGGTTTCTTATTAATTTCCTTATAATAACCCTACATTATTATTTTTATTTGTTTATTATCTTTTAATAATCATAACAATATTACAACCACAAAAATGTGTACTCATGATAGTTTATTACTATTATACTTCCTCCGTCCCTAAACAAATATCCCATATGGACATAAATACAACTTTGACCATCAAAATTTTTATATCAAAATTACCGAAATGAAAAAATTGAAAGTTTCCTCATATAGTTCTAACCATAAACTACGTGATTAACTTTTAAAATAATTTTTTTCGGCAATCTAAATATGAAAAAATTATCGGTCAAAATTGTACGTATTTTCGTATGAGACATTTGTTTAGGTACGTAGGGATTAATCTAGGGAATCATATGCATTCCTCGTATATGAGGTGAATTTTGTGTTTTTTTAAATTTAGGGAATTTATAGGGTTCCTGATGCATGTCACTTTTTCTACCATAATCATCAAATTTTAGGGAAAAATATGTTTTGATGAACCAGATTTCCTCATGCTCACTTTATACATTTTTCACCTTTGCTATCAAATTTATTATCATAACTAAATATTACTATATTTTAATATACTTCTATCAATTTTTTTTCAACCCAAATTAATTTACTAGAACAAGCACATTAAATAAATTACAAGTTTTATCGTATTTAAAGTAAAAAAAAAACATTTTTACAACTTATAAGTAAACGTTTTGGTTTATACAAATTATCAGTTTTTTTATCAATTTATCTATCAAAACTATACAACTCCTATTTTAGTTATTTTATTAATTTATATGTGAAAAGTACAAATAAAGGAGAGAGAATAAGATAAAAGTAAGAGAAATAAATTATTATTTTAATTATAATCAAACATCTTGATCCCAGCATCCGCATCTGGTTCCTCAAAACATATTTTTTCTAAAATTTGATAATTATATGGTATAAAAAATGACATGTATCAGTAACCCGGTAAATTCACTAAATTTAATAAAACACAAAATTCACCTTATATATGAGAAATGCGTATGCTTCCCTAAATTAATACTCCATCTGCCCCTAAACAAATGTCCCATACGAAAATACATACAATTTTGACCGATAATTTTTTCATATTTAGATTGTTGGAAAAAATTATTTCAAAAGTTAATCACGTAGTTTATGTTTAGAAGTATATGATGAAATTTTTAATTTTTTCATTTCGGTAATTTTGATATGAAAATTTTGATGGTCAAAGTTGCATGTATTTTCATATGAGATATTTGTTTAGAGACGGAGAGAGTATAATAGTAATAAACTATCATGAGGTCCACATTTTTGTTGTTGTGGTATTGTTATGATTATTAAAAGATAATGAAAAAATAAAAAAAATAATGTAGGGTTATTATAATAAAATTAATAAAAAAGCTGAAATTTTGTGTAAATGTAAACGGTTCCTTAAAAAGTATAAAATGTGTTAGGTTTGAGAAAATGGTTGAGGTACCTGATGCGGATGCTAAGATTTGATAGATATTTGAGTTCATGTAAATTTAAGTTAATGGATAAATAAACTGATGCGTATAGAACCTTAAAATGAGTCAGAAGTGATAGGATAACCCACTTTTTTATATTGGTATAAAAGGCAGTTAAAATATTTTGGGTGTGTTTGGCGGACAGATTGGAAGCACTTTCTAGGTCCAGAAGCCCATCTAGCAAAATTATGATTGTTTGGTAAGTAAAATCAACACACTTTTCAAAAAGTTCGGAGCATTAGAAGCTCAGTTTGGAGAAGTTGTTTTTTGACACTTCTGAAAATAGACTTCCTCACAAAGTCAAAATGAAAAATACAGTGCGTCATTTTTCTCTCATTCTCTCTTATACTAATAGAACTATTTTATCTCTCGTGCGATAGAATTTCTCTTCTGGTCTCAATCCTTAATCTATTCTTAAAATTTTCTCCTCTATCTTTATAAATCAGTAGTTATATTCTCACACAAAGTTTAAAATTTTCTCCTCTATCTTTATAAATCAGTAGTTATATTCTCACACAAAGTTACCGTGTTTTTTTCGGCGTGTTGTTGAATTTCGTAGATATTATCAAGAGGAGATGACCTCCCTCAGATTCTTTTCCACCGCTACAATTGCAAATTCTATTCTTGCATCCTATAACAATTTATAAACAATTACAAAAATAAAAAAATCATAAAAGCATTATTGCTAAATAAATATGCAAAAACAAACTACTGCGAACAATAATTTTATTTTAAAAACAGTGTCAGTCGATTTAAGTTATTTTGAAAACAGTGTGAGTCGATTTAAGTCATTTTAAAAATAGTATGAGTCGATTTAAGTAATTTTAAAAACAGTTTGAGTCAATTTAAATCATTTTAAAAACAGTCTGAGTCATTTTAAGTCATTTTAAAAACAGTTTGAGTAATTTTAAAAATAGTATGATACATTTTAAGTCATTTTAAAAATAGTCTAAGTCGTTTTAAATCATTTTTAAGTCATTTTTAAATCAATTAAAGTTAATTTGAGTCATTTGAAAAAAATTGCAAGTTATTTTAAAGTTTTAAACATTGTTTGGACTTTTCGGCTTTTTACGACTTTATCAAACTTTTTTTTTTTCTTCTGATTTTGGATTTTTTAAAATTTTTTTTTACCATTTTTCGGAATTTTTTCGGATTCCCGATTTTTTGGAACGTTTTTTCACTTTTTTGTGATTTTGGGTTTTTTTTTAATTTTTTACCATTTTTTTGATTTTTTTCGGGTCCCGACTTTTTTGAACGTTTTTCATTGTTTTGTGATTTTGGATTTTTTGGATTTTTAGGTTTTTTTTTTAATACCAATTTTGGGTTTTTTAGGGTTCCCGGTTTTTTTGAACTTTTTTTCATTTTTTTAGTGATTTTGGTTTTTTGTATTTTTCTTGGTATTTTTACCATTTTTCGGGGTTTTTTTGAGTTCCCGACTTTTTAAACGTTTTTTCAGTTTTTTTCCAATTTTTTTTCCAATTTTTTTTTTTTCCAATTTTTCCTATTTTTTCTATTTTTTTCTATTTTTATTGGGTAATTAGGTGGGTGGACCAATTCTTATTTAATTTTACAAATAATTGACCAATTCTTAATTAAATTTTATAGGATGACCAATCCTTAAATAATTTTATTTTGATGGACCAATCCTTAATTTACCATTTTGTTGAACTTAGAGTTCAATAATTGATTTTGATTATAACTTTGATTATGTTTTTAATGATTTTACGATTTATCCATTTTCGATGATATAATGCTTGTCTTTTTCAAAAAGAGAATTTGTAAATTTCAGAGCGCCAGAAAGATAGAGCACAGAAAAACGAAGCCATAGGTTCAAGCGGAACCAGAATCGGAGCTGAAACGAAGGAGTTATGAGCATTCGAAGAATAGCGAGAAAACAGAGAACGACCGATCTTCTGTACAAAAACGACCGATCGTTTTTGTACCAATTTCTTCCAGAGAGTTCACAAGAAAAATGACCGATCGTTTTCAGAAACGACCGATCGTTTTCAGAAACGACCGATCGTTTTCTGGAAAACGACCGATCGACTGTAGAAAACGACCGATCGTTTTCTGCAGATTTCGAAAACAGCTTTTCAGCTTATTCTGGAAAGTTGCTTAAAACCTCAGAATAAAAGCCTCAACCACTGCCAACGGTCATATACAGAAAAAGAGACTTTGGTGATTATATAAACCAACCCAATTCACTTTTCAAAGTCACCAATTACATCCATTGCTCCCGTAATCAATCCTTCAACCTCTCTCATATACAAAAACCCAAAATCACCATTTTGGTGAAAGATTTCGAAAAGAGAGAAATTGAAGATAAATCGATACAAGCTCCAACAAAGATCAAACATCATCGAAACCACAAATTAGCTTATTTAAGAAGCAATAAATTGTGGGTGTTGTTTTAATTTTCGATAAAATTGTAAAGAGTGTTTTATAAGCTCATTGTGAGTGAGTGTTTGGGTAGAAGCTTTTAAGCCAAAGTGTTGGTTAAAAGTTCTAGGTTAAACACTTGGGTACTCATAGATTGAGGGGGAGTCATTGACTTATTAGACGTGTACGCTTGCACTTGAATCAAGAGTAGGAACATCGGGTAGAGGGTGAGCCAATCGGTCGATTGAGCTCGATAAGGATTTGTAAAATCGGGAAGAAAAATTATAGTGAAATACTCGGTAGTACCGAAGAGAGGACGTAGGCCGTTTGCCGAATCTCTATAAAATCACGGTGTCATTTTCTTTTCCTTCCTTTTACTTTCCGCAACTTAATTATTGCTTATTTCGTGCATGCGTTTAGAACTTTTAGTATTATATTAACTTTTGTTAAACGCATAAGATTAGAATTGCGATAGTTGGGTGATTAGTTGCACTTAAGTTTACTTAGGCCAAAAACGCCTAGAAACCTTATTCACCCCCTCTAAGGTTTAGCCGCACACGGGCCAACACATTTTAAAAACAGTCTTAGTCATTTTAAAAAACAGTGTGAGTAATTTTACAAATAGTCTTAGTAATTATTAAAATAGTCTGAGTAAATATAAAAATAGTTTGAGCCGTTTTAAATCATTTAAAAATATTTTGAGTAATTATAAAATAGGCAGAGTCGTTTTAAGTTATTTTAAAATTAGTGTGGGTAATTTTAAGGTATTTTAAAAATAGTGTAAGTAATTTTAAGTCATGTTAAAAATAGTATGAGTAATTTTAAATCATTTAAAAAATAGTCTGAGTAATTTTAAATCAATTAAAAAATAGTCTGAATAATTTTAAATTATTTAAAAAATAGTCTAAGTAATTTTAAATTATTTAAAAAACAGTATGAGTTAATTTAAGTCATTTTAAAAACAGTCCGATTTAATATAAAAACAGTCTGAGAAGTTTTGACTCATTTTAAAAACATTCCAAGTTAATTTAATTAATTTTAAAAATAGTTCGAGTTAGTATAAAAATAGTATAAGTCATTTTGAGTCAATTATAAAATAGTCTAAGTCGTTTTAAAAAGGTTTGAGTCATTTTAAA
Organism: Primula vulgaris; assembly: GCA_963920805.1. Taxonomy (NCBI): domain Eukaryota; kingdom Viridiplantae; phylum Streptophyta; class Magnoliopsida; order Ericales; family Primulaceae; genus Primula; species Primula vulgaris. Next base: position 12,445,772 of record OY987216.1, on the reverse strand, counting down.
AACAGTCTGAGAGGTTTTAAAAATGTCTAAATGATTTTAAAAACAAACTGAGTGATTTCATAAATAGTTTGAGTGATTTTAAAAACATTGTGAGTAATTTTAAAAACAGTTAAAGTAATTTCGGGACAAGATTACTGATAAATCTATTTAGCCAGTTGGAGGACTAATTATTTAAAATTTCAAAACAAATGGACAATTCTGTAATTTAGTTAAAGTTTTGGAAATTATAGCTGGAGTTCATCTTTTTTCCGGGATATATATATATATATATATATATATATAGAGAGAGAGAGAGAGAGAGAGAGATATCCGCCACAGTCGTTGTTCCGTCGTCGATGAACATCTTCTTCGACGGTGACGTGGGGCCACTGTGTGTATGTATATACATACAGATGTTACATACATATATTTATACATGTATATGTATATATTATGAGAGAGAGAAACATGGAGATTGGAAGAGGGAGAGAGATTGAGACTATACAAATATTCAAGTTCATCGCCGGAGAAGATGACGGTCATGGTTGTGCCGCCGTCGGCAAATTATAAATTTTATTCTCCCTTGCTCTCAAATAAATTTAAAATTATAAAAATGTCTTCGTTGTATTCAGGGCCAACACTTGCTTTTAAATAAACTTAAAAAATAAAATGTAGGCCATTTCAGATGGTTTTGTTTTGTATTTATGCAAGGCGAGTATTAGTAAAAATAAATATGATCTTGCTGTTGATTTTATGAAGTTTTATGCCGAAACTAAAAGAAACTCGATAAAATTTTAAAAGCCCGTACAAATTTATGCGGCCGTTAAAAAACGTTTGATCAGGTCTGATTGAACTAATGATTATTATCTATCTCGTAAATGTAATTATTTTATGCCAAAACAACCAATTACCAAATAAATCGTTAATGTTGTATTGTATTAAATTAACATATACTAATTTTTTAAGGGTTAATCTTCAATAAGTAAACTGTACTACCGCCCTTTAACGAAATATAACTTGTACTATGAAAATTTCCAATTTAGGCACCTAATAACCAAATCAGACCAATTTAGCCACCCTAGTAACCAAATCAGACTAATTTAGTTTATTGCGTACACAATTTTTCATAAGAGAAATCTCTGATCGCCCTAGTTTTTTAATGTGGTAATTTCACACTAAAAACAAAAAAAACCAAAAAAATAAAAGTCTTACCCTCTCTCTCTCCTTCTTTCTCATACACATATATACATACACCACTCTACAGACATATATATACATACATAAATATACATATTTTAATAAAAAATAAAAATAAATACATATACATATATACATACATCGGTATATATATATATAGAGAGAGATCTGGTGGGGTAATGGCGGCGGGCTAGGGGCGGCGGCGGTAGGACGGTGGGTGGGGACGTCGACTGGCCGTGGGGGTGGTGGTTGGCTGGTTAATTATATATGTATATGTATATAAATACTGTAACATCCCGTATTTTTTATAAGTGTTTTTAATTAGGAATTAATTTATCCAAAAACGTTTTATTCAAATTTTACCAAAAACCGGTCATTCGACTAATTTTTAACCCAAAAACCGAAACTCTTCCGAAAAGCTTTATTTTTAAAACCTGTTACTAATTTTATAAATAAAAAGGACCCAATAGTTTTGTTTCTAAAGATTTGTTATTATTGAGTAGTATATTAATAATTTTGATTAAAAATAAGCTTTTAGAACTTTGGGGACCAAATAGTTCGCTTACACAAACTTTCTAAAAACAGTTTTTTCTAAACCAAAAATCAGCCACTTTCAATTCTTTAAACCTAAAATCAGCCAAGAGAAGAGAGAGAGGAGAAGAAGAAGAAGAAGGAGGAGAAGAAGAAGAAGAAGGAGGAGGAGAAGAAGAAGGAGGAGAAGGAGAAGGAGAAGGAGAAGGAGAAGAAGAAGAAGAAGAAGAAGAAGAAGAAGAAGAAGAAGAAGAAGAAGAAGAAGAAGAAGAAGAGAAACTACGTTAACGGATTATTACCGGAATCATCTCCTCTACACGTTAAGGTAACGGGGGTTATCCATTGCGACTAGACGAGGGTGTATGTTAGGATTTTGTTTTGCGTTTATTAGAAATTGGGGGTTTATGCCTTTTTATCTTAATTAGGTTTATAAATTGTTAATTGGGTTTATTTGTTGTATGATTTATTCACTTATTTGAATGAGAGAAATTGATGAGTTAATTATATTAATTTCGGATTAATGAGATTATGGATGTGTTTGCATGTTTTATGTGTTGGTTATGTGATTATATAATTATTGATGAAATTAGATAAATTTATGTTGAATAATGGTGAATTGTAGTTTATGCATACAAGGTGTTTGTTAAAATGCCTGAAAGTGATTTTATGTTGTTATAGCGTTTGACTAGTTATGAATTTAGTACATGTGGTTATGTGTTATGTTGTATTACGTTAAGTGACGTATGAGATGGTGTTATTTGAATAGTATAATATTATTGGCCGATGCCTTAATATTTATACGTATGAGATTGTGTTAATTGGATGATTTTATATTATTGGCTGAGGCCTTGTGATTTAGCTGTAGTGGCAATGGTCTCTGTCTCTCCCTAATTCCGGGGACAGAAGACGGCCGATGGGATAGGGAATGACTCGTCTTACGGACCGGGGCGAGTGGCGTTAGAGGTCCCAGTGTGCACTATATTTACTTTTATGTTAGCAATGGTCTATGTCTCTCCCTAATTCCGGGGGCATAAGACGGCCGAAGGGATAGGGAATGACTCGTCTTACGGACTGGGACGAGTGGCGTGAGAGGTCCAAGTGCGCACTATAAATCTACTTTTATGTTGCAATGGTCTATGTCTCTCCCTAATTCCGGGGACATAAGACGGCCGAAGGGATAGGGAATGACCTACCTTACGGACTGTGGTAGGTGGCGTGAGAGGTCCATGTATGCTATAGTTGTGTGTTGATGTTATTTAATTTATTTAATTTATCGTAGTTGTAGAATGTCATTATATTTCTCTTTATACGTCGATTATCGTAGTTGTAGAATTTGTGAGCTCTTGCATTTATGGGATGGAGTGACGGTATTTGTGGTGCCGTCCCGTCTAGTTATGTGCGTGGGACTCACCGTTACAATTTTGTCTTTCAGGTACAACTTAGATTGAGACGTTGGTTAGGAGCATTAGCATGGTATCGCATGGGCTCAGGACTTGTTTTGATCGCTTTCTTTATATTTAGTTCATTTTTTTTAGGTTGTAGCCTACGGGTAATTTTTATAAGTTGTCAAAACCATTTGGTCATGTAGCCACGTTTGGCAAACAGTTTTATTTATTCGTTTAATTGTTCCATTAGCTCGCAATTGCTTTTTTTTTAAAATTTAAATTTTGTACCAACAGGTTCTGTTTTCTTTTGTTTTAAAAAAAAAAGTCATGCCTCGATGTACTTTACGGATTTTGGGGCGTGACATATACACACATCAATATATATATATATGTATATGTTTATATATACATATATTTAGTATATATATTTATGAATTTATATGTTAATATATACAGATCTAAGTATATTTTATCTGGTTTTATGTTTTTATATGTTTAAATATATATTTATTATGTATATATTGATGTATATTTTGATATATATAACAATTTAATATATATACAAATAAACTTAGTATATTTTTAACATGTTTATGTATATATATTTAGTTGGGAAATGATAACTATATATATTTATTTAGTGGGAAATGATAACAATTCTGTAATTTTTTTATTAACATAGTAATTTTTTAATCACATTTTTGTTTGTTATTTTTAATTTTTAATTTAAAAAAGCAGCAACCGACTTATATTTGCCAAACGGTAACATTCTCACCCCCTCTCTATATAATACTATTAGCCTGCGCATATTTCTCTCATTAATTTTCTCATAATTTCTCTTTTATTATTCCATCTATCTCTCTCTATATATATATCTATCTATATATATATATATATATATATATACCCGCAGTGGAGAATGGAGACGATTCATCTTCGTCAGCGAGAGATACTTCTTCGCAAGGTTATATACTCAGCCCACTCTTTATCATCCCCTGTTTATTTGTATTCTTATTTTATTTTATTATAGGGTTTTTATTTAGATTGATTCGATTTCTGTCTTTTGCTTTTTTTTTTATGTGCATTAATTCAGATCTGCTGCACTTATTTTGGGTTTCGGTCTTTTTATTTTGGGTTTTTTTCTGTTTCGGTCTTTTTATTTTCGGTAACGATTATTTTGGGTTTTTTTCTGTTTCGGTCTTTTTATTTTTTGGACCGAACCGAACCGGTTTGTTTCGGTCCGGTTTCGGTTTTTTTCGGGTTTTTCGGTTCGGTTTTATTGTAAACCGAAACCGACCCGAAAAAAGTTTTAATGAGTAACATCCCAATAATATCTGGTGGACGTCTTGCTGCGTGCATTACGTAACACTGTTTTATTGATTGATATGTTTCTTATTGAATGATATGTTTTTACATAAGACATTGTTGAATGTTATGTTTCTTAGTGATTGTTGTTGAAGTTAGCATGGTTTTTTCTCTTAAAACTCATGCATGTTTGATTATAGAGCTGCAACACCCTAAATAATATGCTTCTATTTGTTTCGAGGTTCAAGGACTTTTGCAGATATATTCACTTACGCTGGTCAGTATCTATTTATACTTTATTTAACACTTGCTTACTTTCACTTTTTTGGTTTGCTCTAGTCGAGTCTGATCCAACAATCCTTTGCCTGGAGAATCAGGTTAACAGAATACAAGGATTTGCGAAGAGCAGTTTTATTAACCCAGAAATGCAGCAATTGTGCTCCTTATCTGGTACGAAATTCAGAAAACTAAATCTCACTATTATAAGTACGCAGCTTGATTTACTTTGTTGCTTGACATTCTCCTGGTGTCTGACCTATTATTCTCTTTTACATAATTCTGTTTACGACTACAATCTTTTTTATTGTTAATTAGCTTGAACTACTTTTTCGTAATCACTATTTACTGTGTTGACTTTTATCCAATTATAATTAAGCCGAACTGCAAATATTCTAGTCATAGCTGTACCTTGCTGTATCATCACAACAATTAAATTGTTGCCCAATGATCGTGGGAATTGTTTCTTTCTGTAACAACTTTTCGATCCTGTAGATTTGACATATATTCATAGTTACCGTAAACTGTTAATTTTGTGGAAATCATTGGACTGTTTGCTAGTTGTATGCGTATTTCATAGTTTTCTTTCTCTTGTTATGACTGAGAATAACTTATCGTAGCATTCTATTTGCTCGCTCGAGCCTCGTTCATGTTATTTGAATAGAATTCTTTTCGATTAGTGATTTGTCATCTTATAATTTTATATGTTAAGCGTGGTTGACCTGAAAATATTCTAGTCATAGTTGTTTAATCATATCAGAGGAGTTATATTTTACTGTAACATCCCAATAATTTATGGTTTACCTGCTTACGGTAATGCTTCAATGAATGTAATTTTATTGTTTTTGCTGGGTTTTTTGAGTTTGCGTTTTTCTTTTCTTTTCTATTTTCCGTTGTTTAAGGAATGTATTGGTTTATTTATCGTGTCCTTGCACTTTTGCAAACCATTCAGACAAATCAAATCACTTTAAAGGAACCCATCGGGATTTAATTACAAAAATCGAAGAGGTGAAGATGTAGCTATAAATGTATATGCATTGTGTGTATCATTTATAATTAGAACACCAGGGCTCTAGAATTTATTTGATAATATTTATGCTCTGTCATTGATAGTTTTTGTTTTTGTTTTTTTTACTGGCAAGGGATAAGATTTGAGGGGGATCTGAATTAGTTCGGTTATGTGAATTTGGCCTCTCGGGTTTTAAAACGGATTATAATTAAATCTTCATTGGTATTAGATTACTTTCACATTCTTAGAATTGTTATTCGTTATCGTCCCATGCTAATTTAGTTGAAATTTTTCCTTAGCTATGACTTAGGAGAGTGATTATTTTTCTTTCCCTTTATTGAAATTGGTGATTCATCATGTCATGCGTTGGGTGATCATGACTAATTTGATTAATAATCTGTTTGGTTGAATTGGTGATGAAATTTCGTTTTTTTTGGAGGGTAATTTCGTTTTGATTTTAATTATCTTTATTATACCTGTCCATATGTCATGTTCTTTGTTCCTCTATGCTTATTAACATGCATGTAATCAAGCTTATGGAATTGTGTCTTTGCTGTGCTATCTCTATTTTGGAGTTTGTACAAACTACAAAGTCCACTTTCTTCATTGTTAAGTTTGGATGAGGTCCTTGAGATTGCCTTAGGTCAAATTTGCTACTGTTATTTAGATTACTGATATGTTTGGTTTGGTTTTAATGGCGTTCATGGGAAGAGAAAAATCATTGAATTCCGCTGCAGTCCCGATTGTTGATAAGAGGTTCCAGCGACTAAGAGAAAGATTGTGGGGAGAAAGGATACTATTATGAAGGAAATGCTAATTTTATATTAGAGCGGTGTTTTGGAGGCCAGTACGTACAGCTGCAATGTGTTGATGTTGGGAATTAATATTCTCACAGTAAGTCCTTAATTTTAGGATACTTCTTTATTTGCATTGGATATATATATATATATATATATATATATATATATATATATATATATATATATATATATATTTAACAGAAAAGTGACAAGTAGATTTTCTGTTCCGAATGAAGATGCTTTTTTACTGTTTAATACTCCTATATTAACTTGAAGCCTTATACAGTTATATACTATAGGCATACCGGAGTCTCTCATATTGAAAATTTCCAGTTATATTTGATTTTCCTTTTGCTACTTGAAAGATGAATTTTGAAGTGTCCTCTGTTTGCAAGGTCGGCAATAATTCAATAATGGGAAAAACTTGCCTCCTTGTATTTATTTTAGTAGAGTGCTTGTAGCTAAAGTATATTTCCCTTGGATTGCTACAGAGATAGTATTCCCTATTTTCCCCAAACCTAATACAGTCATTATCTTTGTTTCATAGAGATCTAAAAGTCTAATGACACAACTAACAGGTATACCATTCCTTTTTTCCTCGTTATGTTTTTACCAGATTTAAAGCATTACTTGTATACAACTTTTTTTCATAGCATTCTGATACGAAAACGGAATCCTTCTTTTGCACATGCTATCAAACACAACAAAGCAGAAAATAAGATGACATTTTTCTTATTTCCGTCTCTTAAAGACTAGTAAGAAAGTACGAATTTGACTCAATTTTCTACCTTAGAGTTCATATGTTTTTTCTCTTTACCTATTTGTTACTGTTACCCAGTAAGCCACTAGGGTCATGGAGAGAAGAACACAGGTCCATTCTTGCATTTGAGCAAATAGGAAACATAAGCTGTTTACTATGATAAAAAGTTGGCTATGCTTCTTTATGGAGCTATGTTCACTTTATTACAGTCGTTTTAAAATCCGGAATTGCCCAGGCTTAACAAACTAGTCGCTTGCTGACTAGTTTGTTATTTCTCCTCAGGGAAATGGCAAAGATAGCAGTTAACTAGTTTAATGAACTTGAATTTATTCTGAAAAGAAATTGTGTATCATTCATTCTCATCAGTGTTGAATTTATTTTTATCTGGAAGCTTTTTGTTACGAGAATTTATTTGGAACCTTTTTAAATTCTTTAATCTTTGGGGAGCAATCTACCATTAGTCGTTCTGTTTGCTGATTCTGAACAGAGAATCAAGGTTTTCCTCGTTTACGCTATATTCTTTTTTTAATCCATCTCCTTTAGTCTATATTCTCCAGGATTTATGTTAATTGTTTGCTTTTCAGTTGCAGAGGCTGTCCTTGAAATGGCGGTTCAGATTTCGTCGCAAGTTTAAACGAATAGGTATTAGGCTGTTCTAGACTTTCTAACCAAGAAGTGAAACTTTTATTGGAGTAATATTTACTTTTAGTTCATTGTCTCACAGATCATCATACAGCTCCAAACCAACATACAAGGTTCTGAGAAGAGAAGGACCCAAAAGACTTGTTTGTTTTACATGTTTGTAGATCCATAACGAAGTCAGAAAATATAAGGTTAGAAAACAAATAATTTTGGTTTATTCCTGTCTTAAAAACTTCAAGGCCCTTTTAGCTCAGCGCTAGAATAACGCCATTACACAGCGTAAGTCATCGGTTCAAATCCGATAAGGGAGTTTAGTCCATAAAAAAGTACTTTGAATTTTTTTCCACCCCAATAGTGGGTTTCTTCAGCTTTTGTTTTACAAGGTTTCTTTTATAGAACAGAACATCACACGAGTTTTCTTAGTTATGGAAACTTATGATTAAATTTTTTTCTTTCCAAAAGCTGTTTTTTTTCAAAAATGATACCGGTTTAAAGGCTTTTATAGTCTTCTAAGTTTTGACTGGTTTCAATGTACTCTTCATATATATATATATATATATATATATATATATATATATATATATATATTCTCATCGGTTGAGATAAAGATTAGAATTTTGGATCGTCTTTTGACTTTAATTCTCACTTGTTTAAGTTTGCAGCTTGTGACTGTGGTACTATACTGTTTTTATGGTTCTCCATTAGCAAACTATTATGCTGAGTGTAGGTTTTCAGTGTTGTGCTTTACTGTGCCTGAGGTCCGATTTCTCGAATCATTTACTTTCTTCCAAGGGTCAATTTTAGGTATTTTTTGAAATCGCGAAGCCTGCTTTCTGTTCTGACATGGACCGACATTTAAATTGTTCATTATTTTAGGAGAATAATAAAATATAGGAGTATATGTTAGAGGTGTACCTTGGCCTTTTTATTATTAACTTGTAGGTTTGAAACGCTGTCTCGTTCATTTCTTACACTCATAGCATGCAAATCACATGTACAAAGAGAGCAGTTACCTGGTGTGTATCTTTTAATTGAATGGAAATTTATTGGATAATGCAATGGGGTTGCATTGAAGGAACCAAAAGTTATTCTCTTATTTGTCAGTAAGTGAAGTTTAAACTTTCTCCTAGCAATGATGTTTTAATTTCTTCTTAGAGGCACGTTGAAGAAACTTGTTTTTAATACATCGATAGGGTAATTTCCGTGTTCCCTTGAGTAAGGGAAACTAAAAAGCAGACATGAGTTATTACCACTTCGATGGTCCAAACACATGTTCTCTGTTCTGTTACGTTAAATTTATACTATTTTTTGAGTCGTTTTTCACAGTTTTGTCAAGGTAGAACCGAGTACATCACACCATCCCCATAATTTGTAATGTACGTCTGCATTATATTTTTGGCTTTACGAATAATTTATGTATATTGCTACCTGTTTTTTGCTGGAATGGTGTTTTTCTTTTCTTACAATACTATGTTGGTAGGTCTGCATTATATGTTTTGGCTTTACGAATAATTTATGTATACTGCTACCTGTTTTTTGCTGGAATGGTGTTTTGCTTTTCTTACAATACTATGTTGGTTATCAGGTACCCAGAAAATTATCTATGGTGTTTGAATTCGAACCTTTTTTAACCGGGTACGTGTAGCATGAATTGTTGAACTGGTTTGTTGCAAATGCCAGCATTCGTTCAATAATGACAGACCATCAATTTTATTGAGTAGATTTGTTCTATTAGAAGTTTATGTAGCAAAAGTAATTTGTAATGTACGTCTGCATTATATTTTTGGCTTTACGAATAATTTATGTATATTGCTACCTGTTTTTTGCTGGAATGGTGTTTTTCTTTTCTTACAATACTATGTTGGTAGGTCTGCATTATATGTTTTGGCTTTACGAATAATTTATGTATACTGCTACCTGTTTTTTGCTGGAATGGTGTTTTGCTTTTCTTACAATACTATGTTGGTTATCAGGTACCCAGAAAATTATCTATGGTGTTTGAATTCGAACCTTTTTTAACCGGGTACGTGTAGCATGAATTGTTGAACTGGTTTGTTGCAAATGCCAGCATTCGTTCAATAATGACAGACCATCAATTTTATTGAGTAGATTTGTTCTATTAGAAGTTTATGTAGCAAAAGTAATTTTCTCATATCGGTTTTAGTCCCATTTATGCAGTTAAATTAATTTGATATGTGAAGGCGTGCATATAGTTGTATGGTGTTGGTAATTGTTATACTTCTATGTAGTGCTTTTTTATAATAGGCTATTTTGCAAGTAATGTATAAATACTGTTACTTGGAAAGTTGCAAATTAAAATTGTCCAATTGACAGTGAGTTGTCTTTTGGGAATATAAGCTCATTTTTAGTCTAAAGTTGATGCATTTTGGGAAATTTAGTTTATACAAAAATTCACTTGCTTCTTTCTTTTGGCAGGGAGCAGTTGGTGGTATGGAACCATCAATCAAAATATGGAATCTTGACGTGATCTGTGGATTATACCTTATATCTGAGTAATATTGAGATTTATTGACGCTACTGATGTTTCCAAATTCTAATTTTTTTTTTCCAAATTCTTAGTTTTTCTTGTACTTCTCAGATCAATGAAGTTCTACCGTCATTGGTGTTGGGATTAGAAATCGTACAAGTACAAGGAAGACAGCTACACTGTTGCTCTACCTGGTTTTGCCTGGAATAAGGATTATAGGTGCGTTTTTTTTAATCTATTTGTTTTATTTGGGTATTTCTCATGTTTTATGGAAGTTAAGTATATTGCATGCGGACTATCCCTGTGCAAAAACATACTTGCGAGTGCTAGTACTAGTGCTAATAAAGTGGTTTAAGTATTGGGATGTAGCTACTGGGAAACGCAATAATACTATTTCTCATCATAACGGCAAGGCAAAAGACATACACTCATACACTGTAGTCTGAAGGAACTAAAAAACATGTGCCTTTTATTCTTTATTTTGGCACGTGCTATGCTCAGATGTGTTTATTTTGGTTTTTTTATTGTATGGAAAAGATTGAATGAGTTGGCTTTAGTTAGCATTTGTTACAAGATCTTAATATACTCTTAAAATACAGTTTTTTTGAAATCAATGCGCACATATTGAAAGCAACCTATGAAAATATTGTCCTTGTACAATTAGAGGTAATCAAAAACCTTCCGAAGAAATGGTAGGTAACCAAAAAATCATACATGAAGATCAATTAGTTAATTTGTAGAGATCTTAGTTATCCAATTCTGGTTGACAGTGCGTGCAGTCACAGAGAGTCTTTGATATACATGCTGCTTCGAATTTATTTTTTTTTTTTTTTTTTTGAAAATGTAAGAAAAGAAAATTTTAAGAGTAAACTTTCTTTGTAGTGGTTCTTAATCTGTTTAAGGCTTAAATTCTCTTAATCTTAAATTTATATTTCCATCAGAATTCATTATTTGCTTCTTATTTTCTATTATCTTCAATCTTTTGTGAACCTTTGTTATATCTCTTTTGAAAAAGATAGCCGGTTTGTATTTATGCTACTGCAAAATTATTGAAAACAGTCAGATGCTTGTCGATCATGGTGCCTGGATTTAAAACATTTGTCTTTAGTCTTCCTTTCCTTTACTCAAAAACAGAAAACAGAAAAGGAAATATGAGATTTTCTGTACCTCAATTCCGGGTTCTTGCTTCTATGAATATAAAGTATGTGATTATCAATAGTACACCAAATACGAAGTTTGTATTTTTTGGTTTGATATGGATTAAAATATCACCTAACGCCATATACACGCATCCCCTCTTTTTCCTCATGTTTCTTCTGAAACAAGATTTCCTCAAAAAAATTGTTTACGATTATGTAGAACAGAATGCTTATTGTTTATATGCTTGGTTTTTAGAATATGAGTAAAGAGGGAAACTGTAATTGGAAACAAAAACTTTGGTTTGATCTTTTTTCCAGAAACATGAAACAGAGTAGTCTAACTTCTTTCTCTACCTCAATATGGGTGTAACCTTTTTTATAGTTTTACCTTGTTTTCATTGAATACTATCCTCTGATAAAAAGAATTGCTCTTTCCATTTTACATCAATGCTTGTTTAGGTTTTACATTAGAGCTTAAGATGTTTTTTTTTACTTTCTCAATCTGCTTCTTCAAGCAATGAAAAACATGAAATGGTAGAAGCTCAACTTTTGAAGCACCGAAGCAGGAAATAACTGGCAGACCGAATTTCAAAAATTTACTTTTTGACTTTGTCGTCATAATAGTTTTTCAAAAGTCAAAACTGGTGGATATTTGCTATTGACCTTAGATATGAAACTTTTATTCAAAGACATCGGCAAGTGTTTGTTTTTAGGCTAAATCTAGTCACTTGAAGCAAGAGCTACGTTAAAAAAAAAACTAGAGTTACATTAACCGTAAAGATGTTTTGGTGGCATTTTTTTTTTTTTTTTCATTTTTAGGATTATCTTATAACTCTCTTACCATTTGCTAAAACCCTCTTACCTGGTATTTTAGTTTCTGATGTAACTTGATTGGTTTTAAGCTGCTTGAAAAAACATGTTAGACGGTTTTAAATGTTGCCTGGTTTAGAAATTTTCGATGCTAGGTAAATGATGAATTGTTGAAAAAAGTGTATTGCACTGAAGAATCTGTCTCTTTATTTGTTCTTTTGAAGTTTTGTAGTGCAATTTACTTTTTTATCAGTTTTTATTCAAAATGAAGGTTGCTCTCCGCCTAGTTCCTTCTCCTTCCCTGTAGGCAAAAGCATTGTTCGAAAATCGCGGTTTGTTGCAGATTATTCGGCGATAAAAGGTTTGTCTAAACTTTAGCGTTAGAATTGAAAAAACAGGAAAAAACAAACTAGTTTTAGAAAATTTGGTTTGTTTAAGGCATATCTGATGAATCAAACTCTCGAATTGAACTCTCATCTAAGGAATTGATTATTGGAGTTGAGACGGGAAAAATTACGATTTATAAAATTTCAAAATACATAACAACATAGAGAGATACCCCAGACTGGAACTAAACATGGGATGTATAACACTGGATAGGCTTTGAAGATCAAATTACAGTACAAGTAAAAGATAGATGTATATATATGTTATACAGTATGGCTTCTGTATCTGTTAATTAGCAATACGATTTTTTAAGACTTCCTTTTATTTAAAAGAAGTTTATTTACTTTTATAACATATAAAAACTTAAATTTCTTTTAATTGCAAAATGTAACGTAAAAAGTTTTAGAGAATTACAAAATTTACCTAAAAACTAAAAGAGTTCAACTCAGACAAAATGGGAGTCGGACTCTATCGATTCATCGCCTTTTTTCTTTTTTTATAAACTTGGACAAGAGACTCGAGACATCGACTGTGGTGATATTTCGATCTTAACATCTCTTAGAAACTCTAATATTACCGTTTTGACATTATAAAAATAGTACCAAGTAACTTAATATTGGCGAGGAATTGAGTTTTTCATTTGTATTTTGGAAATGCTGCTTAGATTTGTCGTTGGCTGGTTGCACTTACGGTCCTGTTTCAAATCGATATATGGACGGCCCAATACCACCTTAAAATAGGAAATGTTATTTAGTAGGAAATGTTATTTAATGGAAAATATACTAGCAAAAAGGTCCCACTAATTATGATATGCATAAACAAGAATAAAATTGACATGTAGTGGCGCTTTTTGGATGGGTTGTCACACGCTTTTCAACGTAGGAGTGACGCAATCGCGTTCTCTCTCCCTCCCTCACCCAATCACCAAACTCCATGTGTCACTCTCCCTTATGGGACTATGAGTCATTTTCAAATAGACCCCATAAACTATGAATTGTTGCAATTAATCCCACAAACTATCAAAAGATTTCAATTAACCCAACATCCATCTTTAAAATGACATAACTTTTTATTAATCTGTTCGTCTTACAAAATTATTTGTTTGATATATGTACTTTGTCAATGCACATGAGTTAAGATAATAATTATAGTAAAAAGGTCATCATATTAGGTTCCATATGAAAAAAATATTATTTTAGTGACAATAGCTAAAAAAAAAATTCATTCTGTAAAAAAATTACTTGATATGAATGAATAGTGAATAAGTGTTCATAATAAGTGAGAAAACAACCAAAACGTATAATCGAGCGTATGTTTTAACTTTTTAAAGTTGACATTGAGGGTTAATTAGAAAAGCTTGATAGTTTTTGGGGGCTAATTGTAAGAATTGATAGTTACTGTAGGGCTATTTGTAAATGACCAGCTCAAGTTATTTGTATTTACCCCTATATATATTTATCACTGAATTTACTGTAATTAGAAAAAAAGACATTATTTAGCAATACAGCTCCTTCTCTAATGGCGAAACGGCCTTGTTGCTCCTCCCCTAGGGTTTCGCAACCCGACCCTACGAGTCATCTTCTAGAATCGTTTCTCTCTCTATCCGAAGACTCGCTTCTTTCTCCAGGCGTATCTTTCGATAGCTTCGTCGAATCTACGCCGTTCGATTTAGACCAGGCTGATTTGATCGGACGGGCCAGAAGTTTGGGCTCTGTTTTCACTCTTTTACAAAATTAGAAGTTGAAATGAAGGTGGTCTTTGTTAGCGAATTTCGCTCTTTTATTGGTTCTTAGATTTTCGCTACGATGGATACGCTGCAGTCACATGTTTATTTTTCCGGAAATGTGCTGAGCTGAGGATCCTCTGTGCTTCTCCAATATTGATCTAACTACAGAAAATCCCAAGATCACAACGTCTCAGGTAAGAGTTCACGTGTATATCCTTATGCTCCTTTTTCCTTTTAAGCCGCATATAAAATGCAATTAAGCATGAACTGATGGTAAAATGTATAATGGCCACTCTAGCTGGTCAGGTTACATGGGTACCATTTGTTGTTATTTTCTGTTTCTGTTTATTTTTGTTGTGGGTGTGTCTGAAGTCAAGAATTGCATATTAAAATTAACGTAACTGTAGACCTTAACCATTCACAATTGCACACTGTCGAATAGAGATAAGAAGAGTCTCTTACCACTGACTAGCTCTCGTGTACTGCTTAGTCGTAAAGTTGGATTTTCTTTATACTTTATATAAGTGAAGTAATCTGCAATGAGCGTATGTGGACTTTGAAATTCGTAAGATCTTCGTCCTGTTAATAGATATTGTAATACTGGATATAGTATGCAGTTCTGCTAGGAAGTGTCAATATGAAACTTGTTAACTAATCAGAAATTTCTAATAGCCTGTAGAAAGTGTTTTCAAAGTGTTTTCATATAGCATGTTCATAACCTTTTTCAGAAGATGCTTATGTCGATATTCTATTCTATGAATAAATGTATCTTTATACTTGTCTATTTTCTGATAAATTCTTTGATCCATGGTCAAGTGCTTTTCTACTGCAAAAACTTTTATTTGTGTGTAGGTCACTTAAACTTGGAATAGTGGCTGGTAAATGTTCATCAACAGAAGGTTTGAACACTGCCATGAGCTCTAGGGATGTATCTGGTTCTTCTTGGACTGATAAGAGATCTAGATTTGGAAACGAAACGTCTAGGCTGACCAGATCTTATTTGACCTCTTTGAGTGAGAATGGAGGTGTTCCTGGGTAAATTCCTAGTCAGAATCTTTTACTTTTTAATTTCTTTAGTCATTATTACCTCTCTTTTCATTTTACTCCCCTTTTCTTCTGTTTGGTCTGTGAGTAGAAAAAGGTTTGTTGGCAATGGCAGAGCATATTACTGTTCCGAGATTGCCGAATATAAAATGTTATTTTGCGGGCTTACCGTTTACATAACACATTATTTTTGAGTTGTTTTTATTATGAAAACTAATCAGAATATAGTATTTTGTGAACTGTGGGCTTGAGTGGCAACCTGACCCCCCATAAAGCTCCTTCCCCTTTTTGATGGGGTAGGAGAAATTTTAGGGTAAATCGGTATGTACGAAGGATAGGTGAAGTAGTAGACAGAAATCGAGCTATTATCTTAGTGGGGTTTTTTTTCCTTCTAATTTCTAATTGGAAGGGCATTTTTGAGGGAGGATGCACCTTTACAATATTGGAAGGATGGATAATGCAGCTCTTAGTACAGCATTATCTGCCTTCCCTTCTCTCCGCGATCTAGAAGTTGTTGGTCTGTAAGTTCGATAATTGTTGATTATGCCTTTTTTTTCCCTCTCATTTGTTGGCTTCAGAACAGTTTGCATTAAACTGCTACATTTTTCACTTTGTTACTTTTTACTTCTGAAAGTGTGGCAGGAAATATATTTAATCAGTTTTTTTCCCAGCTGACTTCATGCTATGGCCATTTTATGTCTGAATTCATGCAATTTTTCCATAAAATTCATTTAAATCGCTTATTATTTTGCTAGTACCAGATAGTTCCCTGAATTTTAGTTATTTTCGCAACTTCTCTGTGATGCGTTAAGCAACTAGAATAATGTAAGCAACTAGAAGGTTTAAATAATGATTTTGTTTCCTGGTGGTCACCTATTTGTGTGATTATCTATTTGAAGATTAGAAAGAAGAAACGGTTAAAATGCAGTATCTTAGAAAAGAATAATGATTGCTTAAAATGCTTTTATAGTTGCTATCAGAGCCTGAAGACATTGAATACAAAATCCTAATTAAGGATGTTGATAGACACTAGATGGGGCTAATTAATTTTTCTCTTTTATATATTCCCATTTTTGAATCATGCATATGGTTGAAAGGATATATTATTGTCTACCTTGTCTTCTTCTGCCTTCACCTGCATGTGTAAACTCCTGTGAAACTTTCTTTCATGACAGCCATGCTGAACTGAGCTCGATGTTGGAATATGTGAGTATAAATTGCCATTTGATTGAGCGTTTGCATTTTAAATCTTCAGGAAATGGTATTTTCCTTTTCAATAGACATTGAACATTTTCCTTGTAAATCTTAGATTTCTGGGATGGTACCTCACTTGCTCAAACTTTAATTTTGAAGGAAGTGATGATAGTTTGCAAATGGCGACCTGCCATGATATTGTGAAAAACTGTCCTCATGTAGCCTCTTTAGCACTAAAAGGCTTCAAATTGCATGACTGCAAAGTTCGCATACATGTTAAGGTGTGTTTCTGAACATCATTGCTTTGTTATTTCGGTAAATATGCCACCAGATATGGTGTAAAGTTGCTAGCTTTCCTTGCCAAATGTGAGCCCAATCTCTCAAGTTTCATGGGTTAACATCCTTCTGTTAAAGGAACATCCCATGCTATTCCATAAACTAAAAATCCCTAGATGATCTTCTAGACTTCTGCATTCGTTAAACATTTTTTTTCCACTTCTGTTCCCTCACTGATTCGATGAGTGGTACCCTGTGCATTTGATGTTTTCTTGACGAAACAATAGTATGACTAGATCAGTTTAGTTTAATATATTTATCGATGTGAATTAAAGAGTCATGTTTAGCTGTCTTGTCGCTTTTTCTTTAAAATATACAGGTTCCTTCTCCCTAGTTTGACCCGCCAAAAATAACCATGAGACAAAAAAAAATGTTATCGCCAGGTTAATTGGAAATTTTCAGTTAATCAGTGTTAAATGTGAAGATATGTGCTTTATTTTAAAAGTATTATTATAGCCCAATAAAACAGAAGTGTGGTAGTATGTTGTTCGTGCTGTATTAATTATTAAAATAAAATTGATCATTTGAGTTTCTGCTCATCAATTTTTTGGAAGTGTGGGAGTATGTTGTTTGTGCTGTATTAATTTTTAAAATAAATTGGCCAATGAGTTTCTGTTCATCAATTTTTTGGTTTATGTTTTATTTATTTATTTATGTTTAATGGTGAGATATCATTAGTTCTATAGTTCGATTAGGGCATTGTCACCTCCAATTTACCAAACAAAGGGTTGGCTGGTGGTCGAGACATGTTGAGGCTCTCACTAATCCTGAGAGAATCTTTTTCCTTTCGATTTAACTGCTTCTAACTTATGACAAGTTTGTTCACGACGTAGAACCATTAACACATTTCAAGAACTTTAGGGCCTGGTTACAAGCTAATGCTAACTAGCTCGGCTTTTATTTATTTATGTTTTCTCATCAGGGTTTTCGAAAGCTGAAGTCAATGGGACTTTCTTGACTTTAGGGCCTGGTTACAAGCTAATGCTAACTAGCTCGGCTTTTATTTATTTATGTTTTCTCATCAGGGTTTTCGAAAGCTGAAGTCAATGGGACTTTCCTGAGGTGGCCAATCCTTGAATAAAATGCATTGACAAAATCTAATAGTTTTTTGCATGATAATTTTTCTTACTTTTTTCCCGGTCATATATTACTCTATATTAGAAACCTTGGAACTGGTGCTGGTGGGAGTTTACTGGAGGTTTTACTACTACGCGACCGTCTGCATCTTAGAGAAGTGAGTATTAACATCTCCACCTGCCCTTCCCCCTCCTTTCCCTCCCCATCTCTCCTTCTTTGACTCTTTAATTTTGGGCTATGGTTATATGCAGACAGAAGTTTCACGGATTTTAACTGCAGTCGTCGATGGGGACTTTAAGCTCCTGAGACATTTGGTAAGAAGAAACATACACCGCAAATTGCTCTTGGTTTCCTCCCTTTTTCTCAAGCTTATTGTATTTGCAATTTAGTAATGATTGGTTCACTTATAGGACTTCTGGACTTTTCCCTTTTAAGATAGTATGTGTATATCTTCCAGCCGGATATTTCTAACAGGGAAGGGCGAGCATCAGACCCAGAATATAATTTGTATTATAGGTGTTGCAGAACAAGGTAATAGAGGATCTTGGTGGTTAGTCTATCTCTTTATTACACGGAAAATTCGTATTAAGTGAAAATTCTAGTATTATTCTCTATTAATTATTGGAGTTTAAGTGACATATTTTGGACTTATCACATAAAGTTCTACTGGATCTTTTCATTCTCATTTACAAATCAATGTGCTAATAAAATCAGTTTACTGAAGGACATATGCTCATAAAAAGGTAAATGAGTTCATTGAACAACTTTTGAATGAAAATCAGTTCACTGAAGTACTACAATCCTATTGAATTTAATAATTGAATATAAACTTGACTTAAACTTATAATTATACTCGATGACGACCTTTTGTTATCAAACATTAGTAGGTCGAAAGATCATCAAGTTATCCTAGTAGGAAATTGAATTTCGACAGAATACGGATCTGGACTAGCTCATACAGCTCGTGTCACTGTCATGCAGGTTATGTATGTGGCTTCAAGTATGGTATGTCATCCTAAACAATTTAGACCTTTTGTAATTGTTAATTAATTTAGGAGAAACAATAAATCACGCAACTTTCATGTCAGAAACGATAAATCACTTAACTTTCATGTTCATGTCAATTAGTGATGTATCTTTATTTTTCTGACAAAGCCCAAACTCTGTTTGCTGATATTTATATTTTTCTCACGGAATATGATTTCAGAATAAACAATTCATAAGATTGTTGTTTTGTACAAGATAAAATTGCAAATTTCTAAAAGAGGAGAGCATGGGAATTTGGTTCGATTCTTCACAATTTACCATGCTCTAATTTGCTCCCAGGGGAGATGTTTGAGAACTTCTGCATAATTTTATATTAAGTGGTTTAAAATTCCCTTCTTATTATGAAGCACCGATAATTTCAAAACTTGGGAAAACTGCTTGTTGTATTCTAGATCTGGGGGTAGTTGTTAGGTCTTTTAACTAGTCAATAGTTGAAGAGAAACAATTGTTACTTGGATTCTTTAGTAAACAACTAACACAACTTGAAAGGAGAAACCAACCTGGAGTAATATCTTTTTTGCTGTATCTTCAACTCCTCTATTAGTTATTATAATTGCTTTTTCCTATCCATTCACTGACAATTTTTTTTTCCGTATCCCGTCCTGTCCTGGGATGAAATGGAGATTTGCTTTTATGAACAGGTGGTCTAATGTAATCTAATGTGTAGTTTACTACCTTGGAAAAAGCTAATAGGGTATGAGGTTTCCAAACCAGCAAACGTTACCTCAGGTAAGATATGCCGCTGTGCTACACCACTATCTTGTGAGTAAAAACTGTTTATTGAAATTATGAAACTTTCTTCTCTGAATTTCAAACGTTTGGGCCCTATTCAAATTGGTATTGGTTGCAAGAGAAGTCTTTGGTAATTTTTCTGAACTTTTGTATCTTTTACTATTTGAATTTTTTTACTATGTTTTGGCATTTTGGTTCTATCTCTTATCTATTGAGAAAAAATCATGCTTTAATCAATCTAAGATCTGGTATTTATTTATATGACACCTTTTCATTTGGTATAAAATATACACTGGTTCTATTTATATGACCCATTCACCTTCAATGCAATGTAGAGAAAAACTTATGGGTGTGGTCTTGTACATGAGAAAATATATAGATTTAACAGTTGGATTGGAATAAAATTATGATTTAGCGGGTAAAATTCTTTCTTGTAGCACAGCGATCACTTTGTTCTAATCCTTTTAAAATTCGAATTGCCTATTCGTGCATAATTAGTAATGACAACAGTTCAATGTAGATTTGTTTATTTATGAGAAGTTATTTGTTTACCTTCCTTCATTCCACTATTGCTTATTCAAATTTCGATGGTCATACCCTGTAGTATCAAGGTTTTCTCTTGACTTTGTTAAGTTCTCCTTCTTATGCATTTTATTCACTCTTATATTTAGTTTGAATGCTGTATTATATTTAGTTTCTGATAATTATTTGCTTCAGTTGCAGATGTGGTCCTGCAATTGGCGGACCAAGTTTTAGTCCAATAGTTGCACAAACAGGAATTAGGTTGTCTCCTATTCCCTGAACAAAAAGATAAACTTATGATCTACTGGTTTATCTTTAATCCATTTTTTCAGTCTTGGCTTACGCAGAATTTGGGCCCGTTTTCAAACACAGAGTAAAAGGTCTTGAGAAACCGTTTTTTAGACGAAATAAAATAAAATATTAGAATTATTCTAAACCAAACAAATCTTTTTAGGAAGAACATATCGATTTTATTCCCAAATTTTATATACTCAAAACCAGTTATGATTCTCAGCAGAACTTGCTCTAAAATCTCCCATTGTTTGACCTTTCTTTTAGTTGGTCCCAGATCCTTAAATCACTGTTGGCATTGAAGTGCCATTAGCATGATCTAATCCACATGTAATTGTTGATTGTACTTTTTCATGTATTTCATAGCTGTTAGCCTATTGGGCAGAAAAGAACATTTTGCTTGGAGAACAACATACCTGCCCAGGAAGGCGAACAAGGTAATAGATTCTTCCATTTGGACATTTTTGTACCCTTAAGGATATTCAAAATTTAGACATTAATACTGAATTTAGAATTTATAGATAAATTACTTACAACTCTGATCGGAATAAACGACTTCATTGACTTGATCTTCAGGTAGTATGAAGAACCATGTGTAGAAATGTTTGTTGGCTTTGACGTTTCTGATGTAGTGATATTGATTGGTGTCTTAATGCCTAAAAATGACATTGCCATGCCAGTTAACTCTCTCCTTTTTTTTGTAATTGTTATTATGTGGCAAGAG
Source organism: Primula vulgaris (assembly GCA_963920805.1). Classification (NCBI taxonomy): domain Eukaryota; kingdom Viridiplantae; phylum Streptophyta; class Magnoliopsida; order Ericales; family Primulaceae; genus Primula; species Primula vulgaris. The sequence goes on along the minus strand of OY987216.1, from coordinate 12,424,371 downwards.
TTTAATTTCCATCACGGTCTTACAATGTTAGTATGCATTTCTCTTTCCCTCTGATCTTACAGGGAGTAAATCATCTTTGATCTAAATATTTAATATCGATCAGTAGGTCTTAGAATGCCTTCTTTTATCCGTAATATCTTTTTGTTGGAATAGAAGGCTCAGAAAATATTGTTTGTTACATATTTGTTTTACAAGCACGGTCACTGACGAGCCAGAAAACATAAATCGAAAAAAAGAACCTTTCAGTCTTCCATGGTTTAAAAACTTGAAGGCCCTTTTAACTCAGTGGTAGAGTAACGTCATCATAAGGCGTACATCATTGGTTCAAATCCGATATGTGCCTTTTAGTCCAGAAACAAAGTTAGGTGACTTTCTTTTTATATTTCAACATTTTGGTTTTGGCCCAGAATCATTTTAAAGAAAATAGCATGATAGAAAATTACTTTCTTAGGGAACGTATTATCAATTTCACTCCAGAATAAAGAAAAATAGACATGGGTATAGTTTCTTATCCGATGTGGCTTTTAGTCCAGAAACAAAGTTAGGTGACTTTCTTTTTATATTTCAACATTTTGGTTTTGGCTCAGAATCATTTTAAAGAAAATAGCATGATAGAAAATTACTTTCTTAGGGAACGTATTATCAATTTCACTCCAGAATAAAGAAAAATAGACAACATGGGTATAGTTTCTTATGGTTCATAAAGGTAAACATGATATTAAATGTGTAAGCACAATTGCATATTCTTCGTTAGGAGTTTCATATTTTCTTTTATTATTGGATATGAAGCTAAAAGTTTAAATTTTATCATTTGTATTGTGCGAATATATTCATGCTATTGATACAATAAATAAATTTATGGGTCGATTGTGCATGTGTCTTTGTGCTTCTGTCATGTGTTTTCATTCATGTTTTTGTTCTCAAGATAACTTTTTTCTCGTCTCTGTTCCGTGGATGGAGAGAGCAAGTAAAATATGCTGGGCTTGAAGTGTTCAATATATGTATGGCACGTTGATGGGTCTTAGGATATTTGATTACATGGTCTTACGTTTTGCAGGTAAACTTGAATTTAGTAACATGTTTTTTTTTTTCCAGATACACAATAATAGTATCTGTTAGCCATTTTGTCTGTGAAGAGGTGTATTTATATTGAATTTTTTTATTGCGATTATTCTTTTGTTGTTGGTCCATGATACTGACTTTATTTTAACGGTATCATGTTTTGCTTTGAATTAAAATGAACTCTTAACAATTGTACTTGTTTATTATATGGAATAGGTGCAGAAGATAGGTGTAGAAAGAAATACAAGTTGCATTGATTGGAAGAGATGTGCTCTACAAATTAATGTCTAATCTTCTTCACTGTAGCTATGTGTTGTATCTGTCGAGAGTTGATGGCAAATTGATGTTGCTGTCGATAAAATTCTTAAGAGTAAAGTTTATCGCTGACCTATTTGAATATCTCATGGCTGATAGATCTGTGCTGGACATAGCTGGTTGTAAGGTAATAGTACATATGCTTTTATTTTCTAACCAAGTTTAGTTGAAATATTTGCTTATGAGTAGTAATAGGCAAACAAACTATTTAAAACGTTAGCTTGCAAATATACTGATAATCATTGATCCAAAGTTGTGCACATGTTGCTTCCACAGGCTAATGAAATGCGGACAGCCCAGTTTGAATTGTACAGTTGTTTGATTAGTTTACGCTGCAAAGCTAAACCTTTAAGGCGCTAGCCTTGTGTAATAGTTTCCTTTCTGTTAATATATTATGTATAGCTATATTTATATTTATCTCTTCCGATTGGAGGCCAGACCCCCTAGATTGATGTGGTTTGGTGAGATGTCCCTTATTTGTTATCTGCTTTTATCTTCTTTTTTTTCACTTTAGTATTACTTATTGGGTCTTTTTTCAACCTAGAACTTCTATTTAATTTAAGCATGTTTCTGTTTGTGAATAACATGTCTTTCTAGTAAGAACAAATATTGATTTTACTCCTAAAATCCACCGTGGTTTATTTTTAAAGAAATAGATGTTAGTATATTTTCCAGAATCCTGTATATCTTAACTTGATTCCATCTGATCTTATTTGTCCAATCACATATGTTGTAATCCCTTAATGTCATGTATGGCACCGTGGTTTATTTTTAAAGAAATAGATGTTAGTATATTTTCCAGAATCCTGTATATCTTAACTTGATTCCATCTGATCTTATTTGTCCAATCACATATGTTGTAATCCCTTAATGTCATGTATGGTTATCGAAACGTGTTTATGGATAATATATTTCTAATTGGAACATGTTTTTACGTTACTGTTTTCCCCTATTTGGTATTGGTATAAAACACGGGTATCTTTTTCCAGTGCTACAATTTTAAATCCAGTCCAAAATAGTACCTATTAGTGCATTTCGCACTTATTATGTACGGTTTTGACTTTTCACCTTTTTATTTTATTTAAAAAAGAACATTCTAATAATAAATCTGTGTTTATAAATGTTATAAAATGAGTTTTAAAAGTTATAAGCTATTTTTGATTTTATTTTGTATTTTTTGACTGTTATACCCAAGATTTTATAAATCTTGGGTATAACAGTTACAAAGTGTGTAAAAACTTTGAAAATAATTATTTATTTATTTTTATATTTTTTCACAATTTTATTTATTATTGGTAATTTTTTTGATTTTTTTTTAATAAAAACTTTTAAAATAAAGTCAAAAAATACAAAATAAAATCTAAAAATAACTTATAACTTTTGAAACTCCTTTTATAACCCTAATTTTATTATTAGAATTTTTTTCTGATTATTTTTTATTTTTTATTTTATTTTGAAAAAAAGAAGTCAAAATCATACATAATAAGTGTGAAATGCACTAATAGGTACTATTTTGACTGGATTTAGAATTGTAGCACTGGAAAAAGATGCACCTATAAAACACAGTATAAATGTAACTAGATGAGGATTTTCTTTTCGCTAAGTTTGGGTGTTTCCATTATCTATAGGTGTATCTATTTGAAAGCTTTTTTTAGTAGAAACCCTAGTTGCTCCAGGACTTAACAAATTAGGGGTAATGTTCGAGATAGACGATTCAGTATTTGTTTTTACTCTTTTCTGGTATCGAATATGATCCATATTCACTCTTGTTTTTTTAGAGTTATAAATGTTTCTATATTTAGACGTGATTCCATGTGATCTTATGCCAGAATCCCCTTGTTGAAAACCACTAATTTATGTTGTTATAGCTTGATGCATCTTTATCTAGATTTTAGAAAAGAAATAAATTGTTAACAACATATATCTAGGAATGTCAAGTTGTTCTTATATAAAAATAAAACTACGTTTGGGACGGAATAAAGGATCTTGATTACTTGTTACAGGATAATTATGGTTCGTAGCTACTTCTGCATACATTACTTGAATTCTTAAACACTGTTTTATTCTCTTTGTTACCTTTGTTTCTTATTGAATGTTTTTGAAGAATTTTTTTTTTTCCGCATGTTTGATTATTTTGTAGAGCTGTGACACCCTAAACCCATATGCTTCTGTCTGTTTCGAAGATCTAAGACTTTTGTATATTATATGAAGTCATTATACATTTTCCTCCCGTATGTGGTCTCTGACTCCATTTTTTTTGGCAAAACGTGGGAAAACCCCAAAAAGATGCAACTTTAGTGGTAGATCTGCTAAAATAATGTCAAAAGTTGATTGTAAAACGATGGTAACTTCTTCGTATGGCATTAGAAAAATAACTGAAACAAAGAAGTTATTTAATTGCTGTTAGCAAGAACCCAACATTTAATGTCAATTGCTGGTATTTGTAATAAGAAACCAGGCTAGATTTTACTTTTTTTATTTTTTTATGCTATTTATTGTCATCCACTCTAGTAGTAATGATAGGTTTGCTGGTCAAGTGGTCCACTAGTTTAGTTTAAAGGTCAAGGCATTTTTATGTTTTGTATTTCATCTCCAGGCTTTCGTTTATGTACATTTTAAATAAACATGGCTACGAATTCTAGTTTTCTCAAGCTCTTACTAGTAGTAGTTTCACTTAATTTTTCTGTAATACTTCGATGTTGTTTATTAGTACTTGCTGTCGATGTTAAAATTTTCTTCACTCGTAGAATGCATCTACATTGAAATAATATATAAATTTAGTGCGGGTGTTGTGTCTAGTATTAAATACGACTGTACTTCTTATCTTCTCAAATCAGTTGTCTTTAAGTTGGTGTATTTGTTCCCTTATAGGCCGGAGAAGATAATTTTGTGTCCTCTTTTATATGCTTCTCAGTTTCATCAATTTTGTATTTGATATATTTTCTGTCACCGACTCTGGTTTTTGCACTTATTAGATATCATACAAAGTTACCAATGATATATGTTTCATCTACGGGACACGAACAATCTTATCATTTGCCATTTTGCCTTTCTTTGTAAAGTATTTCTTTTTCTTCCGGTGCTTTTCATATGATTAAAATAAGTGTATTCGATCCTGAACATGAGGCTGCTTAGGTCTTAACTGTTTTAAACCTTCTGAACTATTCATCTTGTTTTCTGTAATGCAAGTATTCTTCTCCGGGTTGGCTGCTAAATAGGATGTACATCATGAATCTACAATGTAATAATAATATGCACATGTTTTATCCGTAGAACTGGAGGATTGTTGAGACATTATAGTGAGAAATATGTTGGAAATCTATCAAGTAATCTAACTTATTAGATGAACTACCAATTTACTACTTATTTTGAACTCTTTCTTAATATATTGAAGTAGTACTGTTGCTTTATTGGTGTGATGTCTTAACTGTTTTAAACCTTCTGAACTATTCATCTTGTTTTCTGTAATGCAAGTATTCTTCTCCGGGTTGGCTGCTAAATAGGATGTACATCATGAATCTACAATGTAATAATAATATGCACATGTTTTATCCGTAGAACTGGAGGATTGTTGAGACATTATAGTGAGAAATATGTTGGAAATCTATCAAGTAATCTAACTTATTAGATGAACTACCAATTTACTACTTATTTTGAACTCTTTCTTAATATATTGAAGTAGTACTGTTGCTTTATTGGTGTGATGTCTTAACTGTTTTAAACCTTCTGAACTATTCATCTTGTTTTCTGTAATGCAAGTATTCTTCTCCGGGTTGGCTGCTAAATAGGATGTACATCATGAATCTACAATGTAATAATAATATGCACATGTTTTATCCGTAGAACTGGAGGATTGTTGAGACATTATAGTGAGAAATATGTTGGAAATCTATCAAGTAATCTAACTTATTAGATGAACTACCAATTTACTACTTATTTTGAACTCTTTCTTAATATATTGAAGTAGTACTGTTGCTTTATTGGTGTGATGTCCGTTCATTTTTATGCAATTAGAAGCTATACATATATGTATGTAAATCTATATCTATCTAGTCCCTGATTAGACACCATAAAATCACAGATTGACGTGGTTTAGTGGGATGTCCTTTCAATATGTCATCTCTCTCTCTCTCTATATATATTATATATATGTATCTATATCTTCCGATTGGAGGCAAGAAACCCTAGAATGATGTGGTTTGGTGAGATGGCCCTTAATTGTTATCTGTTGTATCATTTTTTGTCAATATAGTATTACTTATTGGGTCTGTCATCAACTTAATCTATAGTAAGTTGCTTAATTTAAGCATGTTTCTATTTTCCTGATTACCCTTTATGTTGTGTCACTTACAGCCCTTATGTAACGTCTCGGAAATTTTGTATTTTATTATTAATTTTAGTAATACGATAGTGATATTTAGTTTTGTGGGTGATTACGTATTTGTGTGAAATATACACGTGTTATATGAACTTTGGTGTATATAATAGTGGTGGGTGTGATTTGTATTATTTTATAACTAAGTGGCCTAGTTAGTAAATTAGGTGCGGTTTAGGTGCGGTTTAGGGTTTTAGGGCAGCGACTTCGGGAGCCGATTACGAGGTCATCGGGTGTCCGTTTTCGACAATCAAATATGTTTTCTTAGCCTATTTTTCGAGAGCTATCTATCCGTGTAAGCCGTTTCATCTGATTTTAACTTTTATCAAAACCCATTTTTAGGGTTTCATTAATAATCCGAATTTACATCAATTTATTGATCCGTAGCTCGTTCTAATTACGTTTAGGGACTACTTGAGGGCGATTAGTGGGCTGTCCATATCTAGCTTTGATTGTTCGGTGGGTTTTCGGTTCGAGGTTGGGATATTTTTACAAACGAGCTCTCGTTTGTATAGGTAAGGGGGAAGAATATAGTTTCGCTTTAAAGGCGGTTTTATGTGTTGTTTGTGTATGCTAGGCTATGTAAATGGTTAGTTGGTTGGTTAGTGTGTATTGCATCTTATTGTATTGTGTATGTGTAACATGCTTCCATGGTTTTATTTATGCGAATCATATTGTTTATGGTGATTATGTTATGTATGGCGATTTTACCATTTTTATTTGAAAAAGAATTGTGAACAAAAATGTGACGGTGGTGATATAGTGCGTGATATTTATTTTATTTTTGTTTGGTGGACTTTACCATTTATGTTTTTCGGAGTCTTTTATATTTATTTTAGGGATTGCAGTACCAAGTGTTAAGGCGGAGCTGTGTCAGCTTACGGTGAGATCCCGGAAACTTGCGCAAGGATTAGGTATATCGGTACCATAGGGTTAGTCCCCTTAAAGCCGGCCCCATATCTTTTGGTCACATGTTAGTGTCAGAATATGGGTGAGGGAACCATTGCACTTTGGGTCCTAGAGCAGAGTGGCTCTAAAAGTGGGTACATGTGAGGCAATTCCGACTTTGTGTTTTGTTGAGTCTTGTTTTATTTTGTTATGTTTTATTTTATTTTGTTTTATTATTAATTCAGTTGATATTGATTATATGTTCATTTACTTGTGTTGCGAGTTATATTTGTTGATGTGTTTTTCGTGCAATTGCCTTTATCATTATTTGCCATATATCATATTTGCCATGTTAGGATTGTGTGTGCGTGCTTAGTAGCACGCGCCGTTTTTAATGCGAGATTGTTTTCTTACCTCCTTTCTTTGTTTTCTGTACATTTTGTTCACGATCGATGTACAGGTGCTGACGGAGACGGTGGCGAGGTGTAGAACTCTTGTCTGAGGATCATTGTCATATTACACCTTATCGCGTGCACGCTACTCTTTTGTTTACTCTTTTTGGCGTTTTCTTATTTTGAACTTGGTTCGCCTAGTAAGCGTTTGAAACGTGTATGTTTTTCTTTTGGTTAGAGTAACCTATCATGTACATTTGTATATGTTAGATTGCGTAATTGTATATAATGTCAGCTGGGTTGAATTTGACTTGATCATGTTGAATTAGTGATAATCGTTTTGCGATTTTGTTATATGTTTTGTTGTCAAACAGGTCTAATTTATTGGAAACAAATAGATATGCGAAGCTCATGCCGAAATTTTCTAAAACGTGCTGTTTTGTTTGTGTTGTCACATTTGAACACCGTTGGCTACCCTTAGGCCAATTTAGTGAATCAAATGTGATTATCGGCATGGCCTGAAGTATTTATTTGGTTCTATTGATTGGCATTTTATTGAATGGCATTCCGCATGTTTCGTTATTTTAACTTTTTCCCTTTTTATTTTAATTTTCATTCACGATCCGGGTTTATCCAAAATCCGGGGCGTGACACCTTAATTGTTATATGCTGTATCATTTTTTGTCAATTTGGTATTACTTATTGGGTCTTTCATCAACTTAATCGATAGTGAGTTGTTTAATTTAAGCATGCTTCAATTTACCTGTTTTCCCCTATGCTGTGTGACCTACAGTTATAGTACGATTAAAAACAGATTTTTCACTCTGTTTTTATGTTTTTTTTTGTTATAGTTCAGGTGTTTCTATCATCTATTAAGTGTTCCTATTTTAAAAGATTAAAATGTATGGGTAATGTTTGGAAAGCACAATTCACTCTTGTTATTTTTAGTAAGAACAAATATCGATTTTACTCCTGAAATCCTCCATAGTTTCTTTTTAAAGAAATAGCATATGCTTGTTTATTTTCCAAAATCATGTATATCTAAACTTGATTCCATCGGAATGTGTTTACGGACAATTTATTCCAATTTACGAATGATGTATTTATCACTGAAACATGTTTCGACTTTACTGTTTTCCCCTATTTGGTTTTAAATTACTCTATACGGTGTTACTAGATATTTTCATTTTGCTTTTAACTTCAGATGTTTCTATTATCTATTTGGTGCATCTATTTGAAGCTTGTTTCAGGAGAAACACTAGTTGCTCCAGGACTAAAAAATTAAGGGTAATGTATGGGAAAGACAATTCAGTATTTGTTTTTACTTTTTTTGTAGTCAAATACGATCCATATTCATTATGGTTTATTTAAATTAATAGATGTTTCAATAGTTAAGACGTGATTCCAAGTGATCTTATATGATGTATCCACTTGTTGAAAACCCGTTTGATGCATCTGGGTCTAGTTTCTTTTTTGGTTAATGAACATTCATTCGATTGATCTCAGGGAATGTCAATTTATTTCTTATCTGAACCTATGTTGGGACATAATAAAGGATCTTGAGTACTTCTTGCAGGATAATAGCTACTTCTGTGTAGATTATGTAACACTGTTCTGTTCTCTCTGTTGATATGTTTATTATCGATTGTTTTTGAAGATTGCATGATTTCTTCTCTTCTCTGGCGATAGGCGACCAATTTCCTTCTGAAACCTGCATTGCGCCTTTTAAAACGTCCTGCAATTGGTGGTCCAGGTTTTAGTCCAATATTTACACAAAAAGGAATTAGGTTGTCTTCTATTCCCTCATGAAAAGATAAACTGACGATTTACTAGTCTATATCTTTAATCCATTTTTCAGTCAACCAGTAACTCTTTACTGTCCCTATCTCGTGTAATACGTGGCATGTGCAAAATCTGGTCCCATTTTCAAACACGGTGTACAAGGTCTTGGAAACCATTTGTTAACTTATATATTTGTGTACAATATATTATTATCACGACTTTAGCTTTAAATTTCCAAAATTATCAAAAGATTAAAAACCAAACAAGTCTTTTTCGTAAGAACAGATATCAATTTTACTCCCAATATTCATATACTCAAAAGCAGTTATGCTTCTCAACAGAAACTGTTCTAAAGTCTTCCATTGTTTTACTTTGCTTTCAATTGGTCCCAGATCCTTAAATCACTGTTGTCAATGAAGTACTATAAGCATGATCCAATCCAAAACATGCATTCGTTGAATTTAGTTTTTGATGTTTTATATTTCATAGCTGTTAGCTTATTGAGCAGAAAAGAAATCTTTGCTTTGAAAACATACCTGTCCTGGAAGGTGGATTAAAAAAATAAATTCCCTTTTCTTCTTGATTGAGGCCAGCTTATGTGGTTGTAATTTGTGTTGCTTCATATTTCTTTTACCCCTTTCTCTTTGTATTAGAGATGCATACCACAAGAACAGTTCTACAGATTTTTCGGCGCATTCAGGCCGAAGTTCACAGGCTATACATCAGCATGGTATACTCTTACTATAAGATTATTCTTTTAACTTGAGTAGAGTTTTATGGACCACCTTGCTTTGAATCAGTATTGTTTTCTTTGGAAGAGTGACCTTAAACAAGCTTTACATAAATAAATGAGAGGCTAGTCCTGTTAGACAGAGTTAGATGATAGGGAAAATGATGTGGTGTGTATCACAAATGATACATCCACATGAACTATATTAGAAACAAGTCAAATTAGAGAATTACATCTTAAGTCCAAAAGTAAATAGTAAATAACTCAAAAGGACAAATACTAAATATGAATGTATTCTAACACCCCCACTCAAGCTGGAGCATACAAATCAAATATGCCCAGCTTGGAACACATAGATCGAAACAAAGGTCCAGATAGAGGTTTAGTCAAAATATCGCCTAACTGAGAACCGGAGCACACATATGGGGTGCAAATTTCCTTCCTGACGATCAACTCCCGGATAAAATGACAATCAACTTCAATATGCTTCGTTCTCTCATGAAAAACCGGATTATTAGCAATAAATATAGCAGATTGGTTATCACAAAACATAGACATTGGATCATTGATGACCACACCAAAAACACGAAGAAGAGAGCGAACCCATATCATTTCTGAAGCAGTATGAGCCATAGCACGATACTCGGCTTCAACACTTGAGCGAGCAACAACGTTTTGTTTTTTACTACGCCATGTAACAAGATTAGAACCAATAAAAGTACAATATCCAGATGTAGACCGTCTATCAGAACAGTCTCCAGCCCAATCAGCATCACTGAAGCCTGTAATCGATAAAGAAGATGGACGATATAATAAACCACGACCAGGAGCACCTTTTAGGTAACGCAAGATCCGGCAAACAGCCTCAAAATGAGGATAACGAGGAGCATGCATGAATTTACTGACCACCCCCACTGCGTAAGTGATATCGGGACGAGTCACTGTAAGATAAATAAGCTTCCCAACAAGACGACGATAGCGAGCAACGTCAGAAAATAACTCACCAGTTTCTGTATCAAGTTTTACCGAAGAATCCATAGGCGTATCAGCAGGACGAGAACCCAATAAACCAGTTTCAGATAGAAGATCCAACACATATTTTCTTTGAGAAAGAGTAAGTCCCTTAGTAGAGCGGGATACCTCAATACCAAGAAAATACCGAAGAGCACCTAAATCTTTAGTATGAAACGTTTGTCCTAAGTGACGTTTCAAAAGAGTAATACCGTCAGCATCATCTCCGGAAATGATTATATCATCAACATAAACAATAAGAACAATAATACCCGAAGAAGTTTGTCGAGTGAAGACTGAGTGATCCGAGTGAGAACGAATAAAACCATAATCAATAACGACACTACTAAATCGATCAAACCAAGCACGGGGCGATTGTTTTAACCCATATATAGAACGACGAAGGCGACAAACAAGTTGCTCACTCCCATATATAATGTAACCAGGCGGCTGATCCATATACACCTCTTCCTGAAGTTCACCGTGTAAGAAAGCATTTTTAATATCAAGTTGATACAAAGGCCAATTGCGACTTACCGCGACCGAAAGAAGTATCCGAACTGAATTTAGACGAGCTACAAGCGAGAAAGTCTCTCTATAGTCAACACCATAAGTCTGAGTATATCCTTTAGCCACAAGACGGGCTTTCAACCGCTCAATAGAACCATCGGGCTGATATTTGACCGTATATACCCAACGACACCCAACTGCCTTTTTTTCAGGTGGCAAGGCTGTAAGCTCCCATGTGTGATTTTGATGAAGAGCACTCATTTCCTCATCCATAGCGAGCTTCCAACCAGAAATAGAATTTGCCTCTCTAAATGATTTCGGAACACAAATAGAAGACAATGCACACGTAAAAGAATGCATGCACGAAGAAGTACGATGATAAGAAACGAAATTGGCAATGGGATGTCGAGTACCAACACGCCTAGCCTTTCGTAAAGCAATAGGTAAATCATCAGGGTTTGGAGGAGATGGTGAAATAACAGGTATCAGAGATGATACAGGAGGCAAAGGTGCAACAGGCAGGGAAGATGTCGAGATCGGGTCAAGTGATAAAACTTTCTGATTTTTAGACCGCTTATAAACCTTTAAAACCGGAGGAGAAGAATTATCAATAAAAGTAGAAGGCATTGGAAGAGGAATGGGCTCAACAACACAAGAAGGACGAACAACCGACTCAATATTAGAGCTCGATATAATATCCGGAAAGAGTTGAGCACCATTAGAAGTAAAAAATGAAGTAGACTCAAAAAATGTAACATCGTCACTCACAATGTAGCGACGAGAGTCGGGATAATAACAACGATAACCTTTTTGAGTTCGAGAGTAGCCAACAAAGACACATTTCCTGGCACGGGGTGAAAACTTATCCTGTCCTGGATCAAGAATATGAACAAACGCAACACATCCAAAAATACGAGTAACGGAAAATGGATCAATATCAGGATATATGAGCGACAAAGGAGATCGATTAGACAAAACCACATAAGGCATACGGTTTATAAGATGACACGCAGTCAAAACAGCATCTCCCCAAAAATGCTTAGGAACCTTCATATTAAAGAGCAAAGTACGAGCAACATCTAATAAATGCCTATGTTTGCGTTCAGCAACGCCGTTTTGTTGCGATGTATGTGCACAACTAGTTTGATGAATGATCCCACGATCAACACAAAAAGATTCCATAACAGACTGAACATACTCTAATGCATTATCGGAACGAAATATCTTAATCTTCTTATCGAATTGAGTGAGAATTTCATTATAAAAACGAGTCACAATAAACGGTAATTCAGTCCGATTTTTCATTAAAAACAACCAAGTCATACGAGAAAAATCATCAACAAAAATGACAAAATATCGAAAACCATTATGAGCAGAAGTACGAGAAGGGCCCCATATATCAGAGTGAACCAGATCAAATGGTTTAGCCTGTCTACTTACACCACGACTGGGAAATGAGCTACGATGATGTTTCCCGAGTTGGCAAGCCTCACACTCTAGAATGGAAACACGGCTTAAGGCAGGAATGACTTGTTTAAGTTTAGCCAGAGACGGATGACCAAGACGAAAATGCCACTGGAGTGGTGAAACACTAGCGCTCAATGCTGATGAATATGAAGAAATAAAACTATTATGATCCAAATAATACAAACCATCCTTCTCATATCCTGAGCAAATCGTCCGATTTGTTTTGAGATCCCGAAAAATACAAGACTTGGGAGTAAAAGTTACAGCACAATGTATAGATTGAGCCATCTTATTAACAGAGAGCAAGTTGAATGGAAAATCAGGCACATAAAGACTGTCAGATAATGCTAAAGCAGGATGAGGGCAAAGAACACCTATTCCAGAAACCGGACGAGAAGAACCATCAGCTAAAACGATATGATGGCAAATAGATTTCAGATTAGAAAACAACGAGGAGTTACCCGACATATGTGAACTGGCACCTGAGTCTAGGAGCCATGAAGTAGACGAGGACGCCACAAAGGCGACACTATCCGAGTTGGCTAATGTAACAATGGGATTAGAAAACGAGGAGGTTTGTAATGTCCGTAGAAGCTCACTAAGCTGATTATAAAATGCAACACTTTCGGGTCTGGACATTTTTCCTTCCAACAAAACTTAAAAGCAGAAAAGGCTAAATACAAAATCACAACCCCAAATAGCCGAACAACAACCAAACCCGGCAATCCAAAAACAAGTGAGCAAAGACTGAACCGAAAGCAATTAAAACATCAAATCTCAACCAACACTTTACTCAGAATCAGTCCATTAAACACAGCGGAATCACCAAAACAGCCGTTCAAAACATACCAAATAACCAAACAGTTGAATAATATTCGGAACCAAATCGAGACACAAAATAAAGTATACAGAAGAGTTACATACACCCAGTCGACCAATTTAACAGAATAAAAATGGCCGGAAAGTGAGCCACGCGCGCACGCGCAGTCGGCAGCAGCAACGGTCGCTGGAAGTTAGCGGCGCGTGAGGCGTCCAACTCCAGCAAGGTTTAGTTGGTTAAGGTCGGAATTAAATGAGGATTAAGTATATACAATTAATTTAGGGTTTCGATGATTATGTACCAGTCAATTGGCCGATACACAATTTGGGGCGGCTAGGGTTTCAGTGTCTATTTTTGGCTCTGGTACCAAGTTAGATGATAGGGAAAATGATGTGGTGTGTATCACAAATGATACACCCACATGAACTATATTAGAAACAAGTCAAATTAGAGAATTACATCTTAAGTCCAAAAGTAAATAGTAAATAACTCAAAAGGACAAATACTAAATATGAATGTATTCTAACAGACAGCATTTCCACTTGAAATAACATCGACTCTGATTAGTCGATTAGGCGTTGTTGGATTAACAAATTCTCAAATCTCTTGCTACAATTTGTCCAATACTTTTCTGTATATTTATCATAAAAGCTATTTTTTTATACTTTTTGTTCACTGTATTGTGTTGTTGGCTTAATCTTCCTTAGCCAACAGAGTTGAACATTTGATTATGGCCTTGATGGAAAGTTCAACTTATTTGGATCATAGTGAATTGAACTGGAATTACTCAAAGCTAACAAGGTAACAAATATTGTTCCATTTGAAAATTTATGTACTCTTCAGGATATTTAAATTTATACATTTATACTGGATTCAGAAATTTGTAGATACTAATATACAACTGTGGTCGGAATAAACCCAGCGATTTGATCTTCTGTGAGTATTAGAATCATGCGTAGAAATGCTTGTTGATTTGGACTTTAGTGACTGATATGGAATGGTGTCTTAAATACATAAAAATGACATTGCCATACCAGCTACTTTTTATCTTGTTTATATTTGATGTATGTGTAATGTGGCAAGAATTTGTGACGAGGCAGAAAACATAAATTAAGATAATAACCTTTCTTTTTTTCCTGGTTTAAAAACTTGAAGGCCCTTTTAACTCCGAGGTAGAGTAAAGTTCTTCATAAGGCGTATGTCATCGGTTGAAATCCGATAAGGGGCTTTTGGTTCAGAAAAAGATATCTGACTTCCTTTTTATACTGCAACATTTTGCTCAAAATCATTTAAAGAGCATAGCATCATTAGTAGTTTACTTAGTTAGGGAATGTATTACTTGTACCTTTTTCAAAAAATAAAATAAAAAAATAGACACAAAACAGGGGTAAAGTTTCTAATGGTTTTACCTTGCTGTCACTTGAATAGAGTTAACATGATAATAAACGCAAGGCGTAGGTCATCAATTCAAATCCGATGAGGGCTTTTAATCCATAAAAAGTTATCTGACTTCCTTTTAATACTTGGTTAGGGAACAGAGTAAAAAAAGTTTCCTTGGTTAGGGAACGTACTACTAAAAACTTTTTCCAAGTTTTCTGTGGAATTATTGTACGTTTTTCCAGTTACATATGTAGTTTGTTTGACTCCTTTTAATCGATAATTGTTTACCTAATTGGATCGACGGAATTTGTTCTTTCTGCAAAACTTTTAAATCTTGTAGATCAACAGATATTAGTAATAGTTTGTGAATTCTTGATTTTTTCTGATAGTATTCTATTGTTCGCCAGTTATGTGTGTAAACTAACCCCTTATAATAGATTACTGTTTGTCTCTTTAATGGACACCTATTCAGTTTCATAGACTAACAGATATTCTTAATCACCTGTGTATCTGTTGATTTTTACTTGATTATTTGCCAGTTTATGTGTTTATCATTCTTTCCCTTGTTACATTTGAAAATATATCATTGTAGCATTCTTTTTGTAATTACCCTATAATTCAGATTTATAAATATATACCATAATATTTGTTGAATAAATAAAAGTCTTTATATAACTACTCTTGTAAAAAAAGAGAGGAATACATAGATATATATGCAGCTATATTCAAAATTAAGTAAACAGTGGGACCCATTTCTTTTGTCTGCTCACCTCTTCCCCCTTCTCAATACTGATAAGTATTAGCTTAAATATATATTTAGATTTACGTTCATAATAGACATTGAAAATACATACATTCGTAGATACAGAGAGATTAAGAGAGAGATAGCAGAAGTGAGATAGAGATACAAAAGAAATAAAATAAAAATCCTCCCACTTTAATTATCATTTTCTTTCGATTCGGTTATCCGTTTTTCAATCCGTCTTCTCCGTTGCATAGCTATCACACAGGAGGTTATTCTGAGGTATATATTCTGTGGTTGCTTTCCACTTTCCAGGTCTGTTTTAACCCTTTTAAAGGCTGAAATTTATCTTTATAGTGATCTGTTTTAAACAGGTTCTTGTAGTTTTGTCGCTCGCGGGTTTTGATATGAGTTTGAGCCTATGCACGAGTCGTTTCGTTCCTTTTGGTGTGTGTTTGTGGCAGCCTAGTTGTGGTCCGTTCTTGCTCTTCAATAGTGGTACCGTTTCGGTACTAAAAAGGGGTGTTACTAAGCCCGTTATATACGTGCTTACGCTTGCATATTATTTTTCTTTAAGTTTATATTATGCTAATTATAGTTTGATGGCTGGTTTTTTTGAAATCAATAAGTAGAATCTTAAAGCATGTTTATGTGAAGTTGGACTGTTTGTTTATTTGATAATTGAAGTTTCGACATCCATAATAAATTATGTTATTTAATGTTAATTATCATTTGATATCTGAAATTCAATATCCAGTAGTAGTATAATAAAATCGTTATCGGCTTACTGAGGTTGCCGATATCAGTTGATTGGTGATATTATTTTACTATGTTATTTGAGCGGGATTTTTCAATGATTATTGAACTGTTGCAGCTTATTGTTGAGTAATAATCGTGGTTTTAAAGTATATAAAACATTTACTGTTTGTAAATGTTTTATATGATATTAATGAACTAAAATGAGAAGTTTAATTGGGGTTGGCGGAGGTAGATGTGTCTGTGGTCAGACAGTTGTTGTCGTAGAGTTGTTACTGGTAAGTTGGTGTCGGTCTTTTACATTTCTTTTAGGGATCACGTGCCCCCGTTGTATCCGTGCGGGGGCCTGATGTCCACCGGATATACGACAACGCGTATGGCCATACGTGGAGGTATTAGCCAGCGTATAGATTTCATGAGTAGTGATCCAGGATCTGGGGAGTGATCTGGCATTGTGATTCTGACTTTATACACATTTGAGTCGTGTGTTGTCGTGTGTTGAGTCATGCCACTTGACGTTAGTAGTTGAGGTTCAGAAGTGTCGTGGTGGTATAGAAGTAACAAAATGAACCTTTTATATTAAATATTTCAATATTGTATTTCGTAGTTTTATATTATTTTAGCGAACACATTTATGTAGCGAGTTCAATTGACGCACCCTTTGCTTTGTTGTCCTTCTCTTTTCTATTTTATTGTCTTTTTTCAGCCGGAGGTTTAGATTGGGAGGCCAATATGAGCTTTTGAGCAGGACTCGAGGCGGAACGGTTTGACGTGTACGAGGTAGTACAATACTCGATGTCGAGTTGGTGTCGTTTTGTATATATATATATATATTGTAGATGTTCTGAGCTGTTTTCGTGTAATGTGTTAAAAATTGGGTGATCAGAAGTCTTATTTTTTATTTTCTATTTTCTCTAATTTCTTTAAAAATCGCGTCCCGAGTTTTCTGTAAAATTGGGGCGTGACAGATTGGTATCAGAGCGAACCTGGTTAAAAGTCTTAGGTGGCATTGAGTTTAGGTAGGTGCGCATTGGTAGACGCCTGTTACAGCCGAAGTGTTAAGTTAATATAATTTGAACTCTTTTGCTCATCTATTTTCTAGTCTGTGGAGCTGATTCATTGATTAGTTATTGTAACTTAATCGATGAATTTTGTGTATATGTTATATAGAAAGAATAGTTAAACCAGAAAACGGGAGACGAGGTGGCAGTAGGCGTGCAACAACGCGAAGTAGAGTTGGAGTGTAAGGAGGAGGGGCACTGAATTTGCGTGCTTTGTGTACTTTGTATGTTCGTTTATTATTTGGTTTAGTGTGGGTGATTTGCTTTTGAAGTTTATGATTATTTATTTGTTTGGTGTGTTTAAACCTATTAGTTTTGTGTTATCGTCCTTCGTCAATGATGCGTTATATCATGGATGGTTATGTGTACTCTTTGGATTATGTTCGTATACGTCTTACTCTGTTGGAATGGTTCTAGTCATTTATTACCCTTGAACAATTGATTTTGCGGAGGAGCTTTTGCTCATATGAACTACAATAATTGAGATTTTACAATTGCAGTTGCGCAGAATATGGTGTATTTTAGAGAAGTTTATGTTTTACCTCAAAAAAAGAGGAACTGAGTTTATATATCACTTTGTGAAAGTCTGCATGTTTGTTGTCGTTGCCGATGCCGATGCGTGCTTATGGTGCTTTCTGTATCTTGGCTTAAGGTTGGCGTCATGAAGTTGGACGCGTCTTTTTTTTATTTTTATTTTTATGGGTTGTTTATTTGTGCATCTTTTATTATCGGTGTTGGATTAATCCAATTCAACTTAGTTGTACTCTTCCAATTGCTTAAACATCAACTTGAAATTTGTAAATTTAAACCTCACAAGAAATTCTGTTTAGATTCTATGTTAAGTTTAGGTTGAATACTTCATTTTTTCTCTCCCAACTGGTCCCTACACTGTTGCTGCAAATTTTGGTTCAATTTATTGTTATGTCCATTTTGAATTGCGCCTTTTCTCCTTGCGCGCGTGCACCTTTTGCTGAACTGTGACGACTATAATTTTAGTTTAGATATAAAAAAATAAAAAGACTAAAAGGCTAATTCAAAAGATTGCAACTGATTGATTATTTACTTTTATTCATCGTCGGGGTTTAGTCGGGGTCTAGTCGGACAAATTGAAGAAGTTACTTGATGTGAGTTGTGGTTTTTGACAAACTTGTCAGGTATCGACTTGCTAGTGTAGTACAAAATTTTATGTTAATGATCATCATATATACTAAACCTGTTGATGTGATGTATTTGCCAATGATATTTGAAAAGGCAATGAATAATGTTACATTCATAACTTTAAGTGATGTTTTTATAATTTTCCAAAAAAATAAATTATATGGCTTTTTGAAATTTATTCTACTAAGGTCGTTTTATGTAATTTTCTAAAGAAGTGAGATAAACACATACGTGTCCTATTAAGGGAAAACGGTGCGCTCTCTCGATGATGATTATAGGAAAGGGTGGGTGTGTTGCAAGATTTCTTCTTGTTGAATTGGGGTTTTGCTACAAAGAAAGAGAGCTCATGGGCTTTATGAGTTAGTCAAATGACAAAGTAGCTAAATTGGAGCTTTCGTCGGTTTCTTTTTCCTCTCACCGGTGACTTCTCTTTCCTTTTCTATTTTAATGGCACCAATGTTGAAAGTTGAGAGCAAACGGTGGTCAAGGTTGGTATCGTGATGCTGATGTAAATTTCTGTACATTTGCCCACAATTGGAAAATTGAGGTAACTTTTGCTTTTAAGGATTCGAGACCTTTTTAATTTTCAAGGGAACCACTAAATATTCCTTTATGAAAGTGGTTTAGCAAATTAATCGCGTGCAACAGTTGTGAAACATATACTTTAATTTGATAAGTGAAGTTTGTAATTTTATATAGTTTACTTGTGCACGTTTTATAAGAAATTGGTCAGTTGGTAGATGAATCTTAGCTTATGTTTTGTGGGTCTATATTGTGTTGTCGGTTGTCAGAACGTATTTTTGTTTGATCCATCTTAGGCATTTTTTTTTAATTGTTTAAACCATTTAAATGTATAACATTACCCTGTTGAGCCGACTAGTTATAGTCTCGGTGCTCCCGATACAGGTCATTATATGCATAGCATTAGCCTTGTTGAGCCGACTCCCGATAAGAGTCCCGGTGCTCCCGAAACAGGCATTACATATAACATTAGCCTTGTTGAGTTAATTCCCGATATAGAGTCCGGTGCTCCCGAAACAGGCTATGTATATAACACTAACCTGCCGAGTTTATCGCTAACTACGATCATAACCATTTGATGTTTTGTTAAGTTAGAAGCTATAAGGAATTGCTAGAGAGAATCAAATGCAAATTTGAACCTCTAAACTTGACAATCAGGAAAGGGAAGTATTTCATTTTTATAATTTTGTTGTAATGAAAAGTAACATTAGAAAAAAAAAAGAGCAAAAAGATAAATCGAGCTAGTGATTTAACTGGTGCTATGCATCCGACTGTTCCTAATGTCTGGTTTGAACATTTGTCTTGTTTTCGGCCAAGATCTTTGAAATTCCGAAGTCAGCCACATGGGCAACCATTTATTCGTCTAACAAAACATTGCTCGGCTTCAAATTGCTGTGAACAATAGCTTATTCGATACCATAATGAAGATAATCTACAACCATGGCCACATCAATCATGATATTGATCCTTTGAAGAAAACGAAGCTTAATCTCCCCTTTGTTCAACAAATTCTCAAGACTCCCATGTAGCATATATTGTAGGACAAGAGATCGAATCTCTAAATTAGAGCAAGTCGTTATCACTTCAACAATATTTCGATGTCTAATCCTTCTCAAGGCGTCACATTCCATATAGAAGCTCTTGAATGCCCCTTCGCGGTTTAAATTCAAAATTTTCACCTTCTACAGTAATGCTTGAGTGAGTGTAATTTTATTGTTTTGTTGGGTTTTTGAGTTTACGTCTTTTTTAACTAATATTTTACATTATTTAAGGAATAATTTGGTTTTCTCATAGGGTTCTTGAACTTTGACAAACCATTCAGATATAATAAACCATTTGGAGGAACTCATTTGGGATTTCATTGAAAAGGTCTATTATGAGGCTCTAGAATTCAGTTTGTAACATTTATGCTCTGTCATTAGTAGTATTTGTTTTTACTGGCAAGGGTTATATCTGAGGGGATCTGAATCAGTTTGGTTTTGTGATTTTGGCCTCTTGGGCCTTTAAACTGAATTTATATTAAATATTCATTGTGATTACTTTCACATTCTCGGAATTATTATTTCTTTTCGTTGCTAATTTAGTCAAAATCATTCATCAGCTATACGAAATATTGTTTTTCTTTTCCTTTATTGAAATTGCTGATTCATCATGCCATGCATTGGGTTATGCTCTTATATCAACTTTTGTGACTAATACGATTAATTTTTTGACCTCAGAGTCTTTTAGTATCTATTGTCATAATCTGCAAGCAATTTTTGATTGGTACCAATTGAAACTACTTATTTAATAATTAGTATCACTTTCAAACTATTTATTGCAAATTAGTACATTTTTTTAAGATTACAAATTAGTCTCTTTTGCTAATACACATAAGCCCAACACATTTTGCCTAATAAAAGTTTGTCAATTATCAAGCCCATTGAGCTGTCTCCGGCGCTGACCAAAACTTAAAATATATATATATATATAAATTTGGAAAAAAATTTAAAATCCAAAAAAAAAATGTAAAAAAATGGACCGGTCTCCGGCGTTGACAAAAAAATAAAAAATGTAAAACAAAAGAAAAAAATCAAAAAAAAATCAAAAAATGGAAAAAATATTAAAAAATTCTAAAAATATAATGTAAATTATCGACAATCTAATACAAAATTTTGACAATCTAGTTGAAAATATAATGCAATTTTTGTGATAATCTAATACAATTTTTTTGACAATTTAATGATTTTTTTTGACAGTCTAATAAATTTTTGTGACAGTTTAATGCAATTTTTATAACAATCTAATGGACAATCTAATACAAATTTTTTGACAATGTAATGCAATTTTTATTACAATCTAATAGACAATTTAATCAAATTTTTTTGACAATCTAATACAAAAAATTTAACAATATAATTCAATTTTTTCGGCAATTTAATAAAAAAATTTGACAGTCTAATACTTTTTTTTTTTACAATATAAACAACATTTTTGACAATCTAATACAAAAAAATTGACAATATAATACAATCTAATTACTCTAACACTTCCCCCTGCTCGTGACCTGACATTTCAAGGGCCTACGAGCGGACATAATAAATGGATTGAGTTAAGCCCAATATCGCTGGGCCAACTCTGATACCATGTTGAAAGTCATCAATTCCCCACTAAGAAGACCTATTAGTAGGAAAGGAGAGTCATATTTTAATATTTAGCTTTATCAATGCATAAACGATGTGGGACTATTCTAACATTAGCCTGACTTGTATACAGTTTTGTGAGCTGAGCTCCTAACAATTTTATTTGTCCCTCTTAACGAAAAATCAACAACTACAAACTCGGTCGAGAAGCTAGTTTGGTCCACCAGGCAGTAATAATGAGGTTCCTGAGCAAGTCTCCCTATTAACCACTATGGATTCATTGTAGAATGTGATGCTACTCATTCATTATCTGTAACATCCCGTATTTTTATAAGTGTTTTTAATTAGGATGTAATTTATCCAAAAACGTTTTATTCAAATTTTACCAAAGACCGGTCACTCGACTAATTTTTTTAGCCAAAAACCGAAACTCTACCGAAAAGCTTTATTTTTAAAACCTGTTACTAATTTTATAAATAAAAAGGACCCAATAGTTTTGTTTTTAAAGATTTGTTATTATCGAGTAGTATATTAATATTTTTGATTTAGAGTTAACTTTTAGAACTTTAGGGACCAAATAGTTCGTTACCACAAACTATCTCAAAACAGTTTTTCTAAACACTTTTCAGCCACTTTTTAAAACCTAAAACCTAAAAATCAGCCCAAGCAAGAGAGAAAAAGAGAGAAAAGAGAGAAAAGAAAGAAGAAGAAGAAGAAGAAGAGGAAACCATCGTTAGCGAGTTCATACCGGAAGCATCTCCTCTACGCACTAAGGTAACGGGGGTTATCCATTGCGACTAGACGAGGGTGTATGTTAGGATTAGGTTTTCCGTTTAGTATAAATTTGGGGTTTGTGCCTTTTATATTAATTATGTTGTTAAATTGTTAATTGGGGTTAGTTGCTATATTTTTAATTCGCTTATTTGATTTTGGATTAGTTGTGGATTTAGTCTTTTGATTTCGGATTAATGATAATATTAATGGGTTGCGTGTTATATGCGTTGATTATGTATTATTATGGTTGTTGATAGAATTGGGTAAATTATTGTTGGATAAAGATGAGTTTTATATTGCGCATATAAGGTGTTTGTTCAAATGCCTGAATGAGATTTATGTTGATTAGACTTGTTTGGCTAGTTGTGAATCTAGAACCTATGCTTTTGGGTTTTGTTGAATTACGTTAGAATGACGTTTGAGAATGTGATAAATGATTGGTTTATTATTTATTGGCCGAGGCCTTATTATTTATATGTATGAGATTGTGTTATATGAATAGTATAATGTTATTGGCCGAGGCCTTAATATTGATACATTAGCAATGGTCTCTGTCTCTTCCTAATTCCGGGGACAGAAGACGGCAGTGGGGATAGGGAATGACTCGTCTTACGGACTGGGACGAGTGGCATGAGAGGTCCAAGTGCGCACTATAAATCTACTTTTATGTTGCAATGGTCTCTGTCTCTTCCTAATTCCGGGGACAGAAGACGGCCGTGGGGATAGGGAATGACCTACCTTACGGACTGGGGTAGGTGGCATGAGAGGTCCATGTTTGTTATAGATGTGTGTTGATGTTATTTAATTTATTCAATTCATCCCGTTATAGAATGTTACTATATTTCTTTTTATACGTCGATTATCGTAGATGTAGAAATTGTGAGCTCTTGCATTTAAGGGATTGAGTGACGGTATTTTGTGGTGCCGTCCCGTCTAGTTACGTGCGTGGGACTCACCGTTACAATTTTGTTGTTCAAGTACATACTAGGTTGAGGCTTTTGGTTAGGAGCTTTAGCAAGGCATCGCATGGGCTCGGGGATTCTTTCTATTGCATTTATTTTTGTTAAACCATTTTCGAGGTTGTAGCCTACGGGCAAATTATTCGTTTAATATTCTTTTCCTTTAAGTCTGTCAAAACCATTTTGCTTGTAGCCGCGTTTGGCAAACTTTATATTTATTCTTTTAATTGTTCCTTTAGCTTGCAAATGTTTTCTTTTAAAAAATTTAAATTTCGTACCAACAGTTCTCTTTTCTTTTCTTTAAAAAGGTCATGCCTCGATATCCGTGTTCTATGGATTTTGGGGTGTGACAAGTTGGTATCAGAGCTAACTAGGTTCTTGTATACTTTGGGACGACGGGAAGATGGGTAACCATTGGACCAAGATCCATCGTATCATTTTTACAAAACTTTTTCCAAAAACTTAAAACTTTTTCTAAAAACGGGGGGTTGCATTTAGCTTAAGACATGTAGCTTGAAGTTTGTAGTAGTTGATGTAAGGAAAGTCCACATGTGAGGCAAGTTGGGGACAATGAGGACGCTCGTTGATCCCGGCTCGCCAAACTAGTGGGTAGACCTCTCGTCGGTATGTGTGAAGGAATACCTTAGCGATGTGGAACTCTAGAGTATGCGAGGACGCTCGGGTGCTTTAGGATAACGTATCGTGATGGGTTATCCCTCGCATTTTTGTGTTGATTGTATGCGTGTGTAAATTGTTATAGTGTGTATGAGGTGTAAGTTGTATGTCAAGTAGTAACGATGTATTAAAGTGCGAGAATTGTGAAGTTGATGATTTTACGTAGTGCGTTTCCATATTATTAACTTGTGTGTTAATGTACATTTTATGCGAATGGATGTTGATTGTAATAAGTTTGTGGACTTAAATGGGTTATTTGTGTGATATATGCCATGTAGGATATTACAAGTGTTGAGAAATTTTGCGTTTTTGAATCTTTATTTTCTGCTGTTTAACGATCGGTCGTCTGTAAAAACGACCGGTCGAATTTTGCAAACGCTACTGGAACAAAAAACGATCGGTCGTTGCCCAAACGATCGGTCGAAATTCTTCAGAATTTTTTCAGACCCTACTGGAACAAAAAACGATCGGTCGTTGCCCAAACGATCGGTCGAAATTCTACAGAATTTTTTCAGACCCTACTGGACCAAAAAATGATCGGTCGTTTCCCAAACGATCGGTCGAAATTCTTCAGAATTTTTTCAGACCCTACTGGACCAAAAAACGATCGGTCGGTTGACAAAACGACCGGTCGAATTCTGGTAATTTTGCGGTTTTTCTGCTATACTTCAAACGCTTGTAACTTCTTCGTTTTAACTCCGATTCTGATTCCGCTTGAAGCGTTGGCTTCGTTTTTTAGTACTCTATCTTTCTGACGTTTCGGAATTTTCATTTTCTATTTTTGGAAAAATCAAAGCGTTATATCATCGAAATTGAGAATTCGTAAAAATCAGTTAGTGAACCTTAGGAAGCTTGATAAAGTGATTAACATGTAAAACGAGCTTTTATCATGTATAAGTATTCATGTATGAGTAGGGTGTTGAGAAAGACAACTAAAGTGTTGGTTTAACCTATTTGTAGTCATGGTTATTACCACAAGGACTAGTAGACGGGGACCAGCTACACGCGGGGGTGCACCACCAACAAGCGGTGCGGCTACCCGAGGTGGAGCAAACGGAAGAGCAGGACGAGCCCTAAGGGGGAGGGGAGCAACTGTGGAAAAAGGACTGCAAGAAATCGTGGGGGGAGAGGTAACACTAATGCCCCACCACCTGAGCAACCCGAGGTAGAGGAAGAGGTTGAGAATGTATACGAGGAAGTGAATGTGGAAGAAGAGGAGAATTTTGCACCTGAACCGGAAACGGTTAATGCTAATCAAGTGATGACCGACCTTCAGAAGGTGGTGCAAATGATGGTGCAGAATGCACAAGCTGGGAGTTCAAGCAACAATGGATTGCTTAACTTCACCCGATTGGGGGCTCCGACCTTCGATGGGGTAGGTGAACCATCCATAGCTGAGGGATGGGTGGACGAAATGGAGAAATACTTATCGGCTGCGGGGATAGTAAATGGGGAGCAACGAATGAATATGGCTCAGTTTCACCTAAAGGGTGAAGCACGGAAGTGGTGGTTGGGAATCGCGGATACATATGACACAAGCAACTTCGAATGGAATGAGTTCATCGAATTGTTTAATCGACAGTTTGTTCCCGATTCTTATAAAGATGAAATGAGGAGGCGGTTCGAGGAACTATATCAAGGGGGTATGACCGTTCAAGCATACCAGCTTAAGTTTACCTCACTCTCAAGGTATGCACCAGACTCGGTTCTAGGGGGTGCAGAAAAATGTAGGAGATTCATGAAGGGGCTGAACCCGACCATCTCTTTGCAATTGGCATCGGCTCGCCATGTCAACTATAATGAGTTGGTAAAATCGGCTCAAGCTGTGGAGGGAGCTCTACTCCATAACAAGAGAATTTTAGAGAAATCAAAAACCGGAAATGCTCCGAGGGAAGAGAAGAAGCGGACTTGGGATATGGCGAATAATTCGTGGTTTTCAACAACAGGGAAGGGGAGATAGGGGTTTCAACCAACTACCAACAAACACCATAATGAAGAGAGCGTGTTTTACCTGTGGAGATGTGAACCATCGACAACACGGTTGCCTAGAGTCCTATGTAGGACATGCAACCGGTTTGGGCATACGGCAAGAGTTTGTACCTTAGGACAAGCAAGAATCGACACTAACCGACCCTTTAACCAACCTAGGTTGCCACCACCACCACCAAGAGGACCCGGATTCGTACCACCACACCAATTACCTGGGAACCAAGGGGGAGGGTTTCGAGGTAACCACCAAGGAGGGGGAAACCGTGGGAACTACCGAGGAGGCTATCAAGGCCAGGGAAATCGAGGAAACCAAGGGGGAAATCGAGGACCGCAAGGAAACCCACCAGCTCAAGCTCGCCAATTTGCCTTGCCACAATTGCCAAACCAAGGAGATCCGGCAAATGTACAAGGTATGGTTCTTGTGTGCTCATCCTGGGCACATGTTCTTTTCGATACGGGGGCGTCGCGTTCTTTTATATCTAGAAGTCTAGTCGAGTCTTTGTCGTTAGAAATTGGGGTTTTAGATAACCTGATTGTTGTAGAGACTCCTGTTGGGGGTCGAGTTGTGTTGGACCGAGTGTGTCGATCTTGTGAGATGGTGGTCGCGGACCGCGTGTTTATATATGATTTAGTTGTCATCGAGATGTCAGGATTCGACGTGATCCTTGGAATGGACTGGTTGGTTCATTTCAACTCTTTCATCGATTGTGTTCGACGAAAAATTTTCCTTACAACTTCATCCGGAGATGAGGTGTTCTTTCGTGGGGAAAGGGACACTACCCTTTCTTCTATTCCTTATTATTTCAAGCGGGTTGTGGGCAACCTGTCTTGTCTTTTGGCTAGTCTCTCGATAGTGGAGAACGACGAGGAAGTGGAAATATGGCCACGCGTAGTGGACGACTTTAGAGATGTGTTTCCGAAGGATCTACCGGGGTTACCACCGAAAAAAGGGTTAGATTTTTCTATCGAATTGGTACCGGGAACGGCACCAATAGCCATTTCCCCGTACCGTTTGGCACCAGCAGAGTTGAAAGAGTTAAGTAAGCAGTTAGAAGAACTGCTAGAGAAGGGGTTTATTAGGCGGAGTACGTCACCATGGGCAGCACCGACCTTATTCGTGCAAAAGAAGGATGGGTCGATGAGGATGTGCATCGACTATCGAAAGCTAAATAGGGTGACTATTAAGAATAAGTACCCACTACCTCGAATTGATGATCTATTTGACCAACTGAAGGGAGCGACGTTCTTTTCAAAAATCGATTTGCGATCAGGATATCACCAATTGAGGGTGGAGGATGAGGATATTTCGAAAACGGCCTTTAGGACCCGGTATGGTCACTATGAGTTTGTGGTCATGCCGTTCGGGTTAACTAATGCGCCGGCAGCATTTATGGAGTTAATGAATCGAATCTTTAAGGAGTATCTCGACAAGTTTGTGGTGGTCTTTGTCGACGATATTTTGATTTACTCGAGTTCAAGAGAGGAACACGAGGAGCATCTCCGTCTAGCGTTGCTCACGTTGAGGGAGCACCAACTTTACGGAAAATTTAGCAAATGTGAGTTTTAGCTAAATGAGGTGAAATTTCTGGGACATGTGATCTCGGAAGAAGGGGTAAAGGTGGACACGACGAAAATTGAGGCAGTTTCGAAATGGGCACAACCGAAGAATGTGTTCGAGATTCGAAGTTTCTTGGGTTTAGCTGGATACTATCGACGGTTCGTCAAGGATTTCTCAAAGTTGGCGACTCCAATGACTTACCTTACCAAGAAGGGGGTGAAGTTCGTATGGAGTGAGGCTTGCGAGAAAGCTTTCTTAGAGCTCAAGAAGCGGTTGACTAGTTCTCCCATACTAGTTATTCCCGAGCAAGGGAAGGGTTATCAAGTGTATTGCGATGCTTCGAAGGAAGGTTTGGGTTGCGTCTTGATGCAAGACGGAAAGGTTATCGCATATGCTTCGCGACAACTAAAGATTCACGAAAAGAACTATCTGACTCATGACCTAGAGCTAGCGGCAATAGTTCATGCGTTGAAGATATGGAGACATTATCTGTTCAGGGAAAAGTTCGAAGTGTTCTCGGATCACAAGAGCTTAGGGCATATTTTTACCCAACGGGATTTAAATATGCGACAACGACGATGGATGGAATATCTGGAACAGTACGACTACGACTTGCACTACCACCCGGGAAAGGCCAATGTAGTGGCGGATGCTTTGAGTCGAAAGTCTCATGCGACCTTAGCGCATGTGGCGATCGACGAATGGAGGATGATGGGAAATGTGAATGAGTTCGACTTGGAGTTGGGACATGTTAATGTGGGGACTTTGTACACAATAGTGGTACAACCGGAACTGGTGAGTAGGGTTCTGGAAGCACAAGATGGGGATGAGAAAGTGGAGAACTTTGAGAAACAGATAAGTTCGAGCGAAGGATTAGAGGGTTGGACAAAAGGAACCGATGGAGGACTACGCTTTAAGGGAAGGACTTATGTGACAGAAAACATGAGGAACGAAGTATTAAAGGAGTTTCACCACTCCCGATTAGCCGTTCATCCCGGCGGGACGAAAATGTATCAGGATGCGAAAAGACAGTTTTGGTGGCCCGGAATGAAACGGGATGTAGCTTCATATGTTAGCAAGTGCCTAACTTGCCAACAAGTGAAGGCGGAACACCAAAGGCCGGCGGGTATGCTCCAACCTTTACCGGTAGCGGAATGGAAGTGGGAAAGGATAGCAATGGATTTTGTGACCAACTTACCTAAGTCGGTAAGCGGGAATGACGCTGTGTGGGTTGTGGTCGACCGTTTGACCAAATCCGCACACTTCATTGCGATTAAGATGACGAATTCGGTGGAAATCTTGGGACGGAAGTATATTAAAGAAATTGTTAGACTTCATGGGGTGCCTATTTCGATAGTATCGGATCGAGACGCGAGTTTTGTGTTGAGGTTCTGGGGCGCATTACAAAATGCCTTAGGGACCAAGTTGACAATGAGTACGGCGTTCCATCCCCAAACGGATGGACAATCGGAGCGGACTATCCAAGTGCGAGAGGATATGTTGCGTGCGTGTGTGAACGACTGTAAGGGAGGTTGGGAGAGCCATCTACCCTTAGTTAAGTTTGCGTATAATAATAGCTTTCAAGCTAGTATTGGCATGGCACCATTCGAGGCTTTATACGGGCGTCCGTGTAGGTCTCCGGTGTGTTGGACCGAGGTGGGAGAAGCGGAAATGCTAGGACCGCAATTGATTCAAGAAACGACCGAAAAGATTAAGTTAATTCGGCAAAGGCTTGAGACGGCTCGAAGTAGACAAAAGAGTTATGCGGATAAGAGGAGGAGACCATTGGAGTTCGAAAAGGGGGATCACGTATTTTTGCGAGTTTCGCCCAGGAAGGGGATTATGAGGTTTGGCTCTAAAGGAAAGTTGATCCCGAGATTTATCGGACCATTTGAGATCGTGGACCGAGTTGGAGAAGTTGCATATCGGTTGGACTTGCCACCAAAGTTGACGGGGGTTCACCCGGTGTTCCATGTGTCAATGTTGAAAAAGTACCATCACGACCCTTCACACGTGGTGGACTTTGAGGACATTGAGGTTAGTGCGGATGTGACCTACGAAGTGGGTCCTATGAAGATTATCGATGTACAAGAGAAGGAACTTCGAGGAAATACGATTAGATTGGTAAAAGTGGTTTGGAAACACCACGGGGCCGAGGAGGCAACTTGGGAACGCGAGGATGAGATGAAGAGGAAATATCCTAATCTCGACTTTTCTTTAGGTATTTTTCTTTAGATGCATTCTAATTTCGGGACGAAATTTCTCTATCGGGGAAGGGTTGTAACGCCTAGAGTTTGGAATTTATTTTTGTTATAACGCCTAGAGTTTACGAAGTTGTTGCGTGTATTTTATTATGTATGATATTGCATATAGGTGTTTACCTGAGTTGAGTTTTGTAGATGTTATGGAGTTGTTGAGGTAGAAGCATGTCAGCTTAGTTTACCTTATTTTCCTTTATGTTGCAGCCGCTTCTTTTACATTGCTGTCTTTCATTTTGTTAGATATTGTATACAGGCGGTTACTTTTACATGATGGGCATTATCTGAAGTTTATCTCATTTGAGTTATGGAGTTGTTACAGGTTGTGAACCCTGCATATGTTATTTCTTGAATTATGACACGAATTGTACATTTAGAATTTTTATGGCCTTGTTTATATAAGTTTATCATTTCTGGGTATAGTTGTTTAGAGAGGAAATTTCGGGACGAAATTCTTTTAAGGAGGGTTAGTTGTAACATCCCGTATTTTTATAAGTGTTTTTAATTAGGATGTAATTTATCCAAAAACGTTTTATTCAAATTTTACCAAAAACCGGTCACTCGACTAATTTTTTTAGCCAAAAACCGAAACTCTACCGAAAAGCTTTATTTTTAAAACCTGTTACTAATTTTATAAATAAAAAGGACCCAATAGTTTTGTTTTTAAAGATTTGTTATTATTGAGTAGTATATTAATATTTTTGATTTAGAGTTAACTTTTAGAACTTTAGTGACCAAATAGTTCGTTAGCACAAACTATCTCAAAACAGTTTTTCTAAACACTTTTCAGCCACTTTTTAAAACCTAAAACCTAAAAATCAGCCCAAGCAAGAGAGAAAAAGAGAGAAAAGAGAGAAAAGAAAGAAGAAGAAGAAGAAGAAGAAGAGGAAACCATCGTTAGCGAGTTCATACCGGAAGCATCTCCTCTACGCACTAAGGTAACGGGGGTTATCCATTGCGACTAGACGAGGGTGTATGTTAGGATTAGGTTTTCCGTTTAGTATAAATTTGGGGTTTGTGCCTTTTATATTAATTATGTTGTTAAATTGTTAATTGGGGTTAGTTGCTATATTTTTAATTCGCTTATTTGATTTTGGATTAGTTGTGGATTTAGTCTTTTGATTTCGGATTAATGATAATATTAATGGGTTGCGTGTTATATGCGTTGATTATGTATTATTATGGTTGTTGATAGAATTGGGTAAATTATTGTTGGATAAAGATGAGTTTTATATTGCGCATATAAGGTGTTTGTTCAAATGCCTGAATGAGATTTATGTTGATTAGACTTGTTTGGCTAGTTGTGAATCTAGAACCTATGCTTTTGGGTTTTGTTGAATTACGTTAGAATGACGTTTGAGAATGTGATAAATGATTGGTTTATTATTTATTGGCCGAGGCCTTAATATTTATATGTATGAGATTGTGTTATATGAATAGTATAATGTTATTGGCCGAGGCCTTAATATTGATACATTAGCAATGGTCTCTGTCTCTTCCTAATTCCGGGGACAGAAGACGGCAGTGGGGATAGGGAATGACTCGTCTTACGGACTGGGGCGAGTGACATGAGAGGTCCTAGTGTGCACTATATTTATTTTTATGTTAGCTATGGTCTCTGTCTCTTCCTAATTCCGGGGACAGAAGACGGCCGTGGGGATAGGGAATGACTCGTCTTACGGACTGGGACGAGTGGCATGAGAGGTCCAAGTGCGCACTATAAATCTACTTTTATGTTGCAATGGTCTCTGTCTCTTCCTAATTCCGAGGACAGAAGACGGCCGTGGGGATAGGGAATGACCTACCTTACGGACTGGGGTAGGTGGCATGAGAGGTCCATGTTTGTTATAGATGTGTGTTGACGTTATTTAATTTATTCAATTCATCCCGTTATAGAATGTTACTATATTTCTTTTTATACGTCGATTATCGTAGATGTAGAAATTGTGAGCTCTTGCATTTAAGGGATTGAGTGACGGTATTTTGTGGTGCCGTCCCGTCTAGTTACGTGCGTGGGACTCACCGTTACAATTTTGTTGTTCAAGTACATACTAGGTTGAGGCTTTTGGTTAGGAGCTTTAGCAAGGCATCGCATGGGCTCGGGGATTCTTTCTATTGCATTTATTTTTGTTAAACCATTTTCGAGGTTGTAGCCTACGGACAAATTATTCGTTTAATATTCTTTTCCTTTAAGTCTGTCAAAACCATTTTGCTTGTGGCCGCGTTTGGCAAACTTTATATTTATTCTTTTAATTGTTCCTTTAGCCTGCAAATGTTTTCTTTTAAAAATTTTAAATTTCGTACCAACAGGTTCTCTTTTCTTTTCTTTAAAAAGGTCATGCCTCGATATGCGTGTTCTATGGATTTTGGGGTGTGACATTATCATTGCAAAAGAAATTACACTAACGAAATTTCATCACCAGTTCAACCAAACAGATTATTAATATGATGCATGATGCATCTATGACAGAAAATGCATTTTAAAATTTGAACATGACACAAAAAACCAGTAAGGTTAATGTTGTCAGGGGCGGAACCAAAACCAAATGTGTGCGGTTGCCAAAATTAATAAAAGCGCATAATATTTTTCAAAGTATAAAACCAGAAAAGGCGGATTTTTGTACGTTTTTTACCCTCTTTTCTTATTTTTTTTTTACCTTGGTTTCTTGATTAAAATGTATTTGATTTCTATTTTTTTCCTTTTCGCTCAATTTCGACTTTTTTTCCAAACTCCAAAAAAACCCCACAACAGTAATGTCACATGCAGTCATGTGTCGAAAGTTTCATCATTTCAAAATTGACTAAAAATAAATAAAATAGAAACACAAAAGATACAAAAGTTAAATTTAATAAATCAAGGTATAACAAGTAAAAAGATTAAGACACGAAGGTAAAAAAATATTTAAAAAAAACTGAAAAAACAAAACGTATATTAAATAGAAATTATTCTGCTAATCATTTACCAGATATATCATATTTGATCTACTTGCACTACAAATTGTCCTGCATGTAGTGATACACAACTTTAATTCACTCACTAAAAGTTACTTAATTTAGTGAGAGTTTAATAAGTCCCTATATATGTTTTACTTAATTGGCTAACATACGCATGCAAATGCTATATAATATTATGGTCATCTCGAGTAGTTTGTCAATTCAAGCTGGGTAAGCTAGTTTAGCCATATTTTTTAGGCAAAAGAAAAACAGGATTTTTGGTACTGAAGAGTAAGTTCAGATCCTCTACCCTATAACTTTTATATGACAAAAACGAATACAAGCAAAGAGCAACTCAGTTTATAACTTGTAAGCAACAAAATGATGGGATAATATGGAATATTTTCCTCCTGAGAGCTCAGAACTAGAAATGTGCATAAAGCCGGAAACATTAAACATGAATAAAGCTTTCGTTTTCATGTTCTTTTACTGCATTTTGAGTCGTTTCAAAATAATTTAAAAGAAATATATCATATCAAATCATTAAGGAGGGCAGAGTAAAGAGAAAGCAACATGAATGTTAATATTAGTGGGCGTTCATACTATTAAATAAGTTCCGTGTAGTTTTATTAAAGTATGTCATGGATAGAAATATTAAGGGAATGTAAGAGATCGCATCTACCTTAGACACTCACACGAGTCCTTTCCTTTCAACACAGCTGCTGATGGACTTCTCTTTTTTACTAGAGCTCCTCATTATCATTACAATAATATCTTCGTAGTCATGTCAGGAATAAAATCTATCTACAATATTGAGTAAAGTCTGCTGGTTGAAAGCCCAATAGTCGGATTTCAGAAAACATGTCCATGACCATTTATACATGCAAGCATAGTTGAGCTGTGAGTACATCATGTCTCACAACAAACTCTACCCCAAAGCCTACTTGAACTAAATTTTTTTAGCGTTCCTTACTTGACAACCTCCCACACATACAGTAAAACTATTCTAGTATTCTTCGAGACAACATTTCCAAAATGGCATCAGATTCTAATTTTCACACACTGATTTAGGTTTACCAATCTTCAATTACACAAGACTAGAGTATCTATATCAGTATATCAAAAAGTCACTACAAAATCTGACAAAGTATCATAGGGATGCTATTTGTGGCAATTATCAGGTGGAGTATCTTTCTTAAAAAAAATAGAATATGTAGAACCATCATTTACTATTGGACCATGGTCCCAGACATAAAGAAATTGCCTCACAAAATTATGCATGTAGGTAATGGTTTGACAGTTGAAGCTGTCATTTCCAAGTGCCGCTTCTGCTAATTTTGAGACAATTTCTCATGCGAATCAAAGTTTCATTCCTGAAAAAAACTGTGACTCAATACGGAGTAAATGTCAGTATAATAGGGTGAACATAGCTAATATGAGACTACTTTAACTTTTGTTTAGTAATTCCATATCAGCAAATCCTTTGATATATGCAATTCAGAAATAGTTATCAACCGCAAAGAAATATGTTGATTTAAAAAATTCAGTCAACAGTCTCATGCCAGCTAGCTCTTGAGACCGACATCTTAACCAAAACACCATGTATACTTATGAGTAATCCAAAGTCCAAACTGCTTTTAGTCACTAAGAATGGCTATTTTTAGGTATTATGGTAACAAGATTCTTTGTGGAATCTGTTCAGTAAGGTCAACAGAAAATAAAATAAGCTATATACTATGATAAGTTCCTTGCAACTATATTTAAAGCATGGTATGGAAAAGAACAAAGGTTTAAAAATATACCGAGGAGCCAAAATCTATATACAAACAGTTTTTGTTCCGCAAAACCATTAATAAGAAGAATTTTGTCAACATGGACTTAAATTTCAACACAAACATTACGTGGAAAAGGAGCACATGTAAGTGAATGGCTTAGCAGACATTCTCGTGGGAAAACATGCAAGAAAACGAAGTTAACGGAGAACTCACACCTAAAAGCTAGCTATTAAAGGCAGGGAACCCAAGATATACACACAGTAGTTCAATAGTTAAAAGTATCGATGCGGGAATATTATAAGAGAAGTAGAATCGCTAGATGACAGGAAGACAAGAGATAATCACATTGAAAACTGATTAATTAAAGGCTTGAGTACAAGTTTTTACATTACATATAGTTCCTTAATCCAGTTAGACCACAAATAGCAGAACCATATGCCAAAAACCTAGGTGTTTAAAAGCAAATAACATTAAAAAGAGAAATAACACGTAAAATTGCAACAAAAAGAAAATTTTATTAGTGCTCGATTATTGCCACAGTTCTCACATCGATACTATACAACCCATAAACCAATATATAACATATAGTGATAGAGAGAGTATGATTTTAAAATTAGTAATGTGATGTTAATGTAAAAAAAAATGTATTAATATGTTTAGAAGATAAGTATCTACTGTCTCAAATAATCAAATCAGTTTGTCTTACAAACTAGGTAAAAATTAACTTGTCATGATTTGTGAAAATAAATTGCAGGCAAATCAACATCCACATAGGAAATGTTTTAGGATTTTTGTTTTTAAAGAATTTTAAGTGTTTATCATTGACGGATCGGATTTTTAACGGTTCTGAAATTTGAAATTCTGGGTCCCTACGAATTCAATGAAACAAGTTGTTGGTCCGTAGGTGTCTAAACCTTAGAGGGGGGTGAATAAGGTTTTCGTACGTTTTTCGCGGAATGTAAACTATGGGTTATTAACTAACCTAATTAGTGAATTTTATAACTTAAACACTTACGTTAAGAAATAATTGCTAAATAAATCTACGCAAGCAATAAATATAAGCGATAAATAAATGCGAAATGTAAGAGTTAAGGGAAAAGAAATAACGCAAGATTTATAGAGGTTCGGCAAAACGCGCCTACGTCCTCTCCTCGGTATTTTCACTACCGAGTGTTTCACAAAAAAATCTTCGTTCCAAGGTTACACCTTAACGAGCTTAATCAACCGATTACACTTCCCCTCACTTTATGAGTATCCCGAATAAATGACCTAGAGCTTTTAAGCTACACTTGCTTAAAAGCCTCTACCCAATCACTCGCTCACAAATGAGTTTATAAAATACTCTTTTACAAGATTGATTTTGAATGGATCACTCACTAACAAATAATATCTCGACGTTTATAAGATTACAATAGTAATACGCTCGAGAATATTTATGAATACAAGTGAGAAATAAGTAGTATAAGCTTGAAGGATTTCTTAGTAGGAATTGCTTAAAAGTTGTGAATGCTTGGATGATATTCTCCAAAGAATTTTGGGGCTTTTGTAGAGACAAAAAGGTGCAGCAATTAATATCAGACCGTTGCTGGTTGTTGAGTTCATTCAATGCTGTTTTGCAGCAGTTCGCCCAATTTTCAGGAATAGCTTAAAAGCTGGAATTTGAAATTTTACAGAAACGATCGGTCGTTTCTGAAAAACGATCGGTCGTTTCTGAAAAACGATCGGTCGTTTCTGAAAAACGATCGGTCGTTTTTCATCTGTGCTCACTGGAAGAATTCATACATAAAACGATCGGTCGTTTTATGCTGGCGATCGGTCGTTTTTGTTCTATGCTCACTGGAAGGATTTCTGCCTAAAACGATCGGTCGTTTTAGGGTAGCGATCGGTCGTTTTTAGGTTGTGCTTACTGGAAGAATTACTCACTGAAAAGATCGATCGTTTTTGTGTTGATCAGTCGTTTTTTTTTGTTGTTCTGGGACAGTTTCGGTTTTCTGGACAAACTTCGAAACCCCGTAACTAATTCGTTTCAAATCCGATTGAGGTTCCGCTTGAACCATTGGCTTCGTAATTACGATACTATCATTTTGAACCTTTGACACACTCGATAAATGATTAGTACGCAAAACGAGCTTTTATCATGTTTTACAAATTTTGTTATCATTAAAATAATCGATTTGAAGAAC
The DNA here is from genome assembly GCA_963920805.1 of Primula vulgaris. Classification (NCBI taxonomy): domain Eukaryota; kingdom Viridiplantae; phylum Streptophyta; class Magnoliopsida; order Ericales; family Primulaceae; genus Primula; species Primula vulgaris. The sequence goes on along the minus strand of OY987216.1, from coordinate 12,387,674 downwards.
ATCGTTCAACACAAGTTCTACCAGAATTCCGCTAGTTTTAAGAGGAAAACCAGAGCATAAAGGTCGGAAAAAATATAACTATCATACCCAAGTAGGAATTGAACCTACGACAATTCAGTTAACAGCTGACCGCTCAACCACTGAGCTACTGAGGAATAAACATTGAAAGTTTGCAGAAACGTCCCTAACCTCAACAACTCATGATAACAAAGCTATTAGTAATACAACACTTGATTTTATTTGTTGAGAGTGTCAGTTTTCTTAACTATGATCTTTTCCTTTCTTAAACTACTGGATCAACCATAGCGAACAAAATTCACACAAACATATTTATTCAAAAAAATTGCAGAAAAAGAAACATGTTGCAACAAAAAAGCAGCAGGGAAAACATGACCAGGTTATAAGTAAAACACACAACTGTAATCGTATTAGAACGAGCGAATATTTGAATTTATTCAAAAACAACAATTTTATTAATTGATTACACACAACAATGAACAAAGCATAATAAACAAAAAGAACATAACAAGCGAAGCAATCAATTCTATCTAGGTTTTTCTAACTCATACAAACATGCACATGCATGAATAGATTGTAAAACACATAACGTTAACCGTGGACGAGCGATTATTTCACTTTATTAGAAAACAACGAATTTCTTAAATTTAATCCGAACAAAAAACCAAAATCAAACCAATCGATTTTGATTTCTAGGGTTTAGTAATTAATCGAACACACGCAAGCTTTTTAAACCGAGTACCACCAGGAACTAGGGCCTAACAAATGATCCCTTCATTTATTCTAACACACAGATAAGTGTTTAACAGGCATCATAAAAGTATTTGCAACCTAATTAATTGATTAATTCTAAGAGAAAAGAGGAGAGAGAGCAGCGAATTAATGAGACTTATTTGAGAAAAGGCGATAAATATATAGATAGAGATATGTACAAAAGTTATACAAAAAGACGAGTTTTTTTTTTCTTTTTATTATTTGGTTGGCGGTTTATCTGTACTGTCCTCAACACACTGACAGCTGACATTTAATGGATAGTAATAATAACAATAAAAAATAAGTTTTGACCGACCTTTTAATCACGTAAAAACTTGAGACATTTTCTTTTTCTAATTCGGTTTTTTAGTACAAACATGGTGTCATTAGTTTAATTACGATAGAATACAATATTTTGAATATAGGCTCCGATTAAGTCCATGTGAAACAATTTTGAAAATTTGTAGACGCGGATAGAAACACTACTAAATAATACTACTTAAGTGATGCAATAATATTGTAACATACACCCGCTATTGTAACATGCAATAAAAAACAATGTCAGTCATTTTAAAACAGTATACGTTATTTGAAAAAAAATGTTCTGAGTCATTTTAAAAATAGTATAAATCATTTTAAAAATATTTTGAATCGTTTTAAGTCCTTTTAAAACAATCTGAGTCGTTTTAGGTCGTTTTAAAATAGTCTGAGTCATTTTAAAAACAGCCCGAGTCATTTTAAAAATAGTATGTCTCATTTTAAGATATTTTTAAAACAGTCTCAATCGTTTTAACTTATTTTAAAAACAGTCTGAGTAATTTTAAAAAATAGGCTGAGTAATTTTAAAAACAGTTTAAGTCTTTTTAAGTCATTTTAAAAACAGTCTGAGTAATTATAAAAATAGTCAAAGTAATTTTAAAAACAGTCCGAGTCGTTTTAAAAATAGTGTGAGTAATTTTACAAACAATCTTAGTAATTATTAAAATAGTCTGAGTCGTTTTAAATCATTTTAAAAATATTTTGAGTAATTATAAAATAGTTTGAGTCATTTTAAGTCATTTTAAAATTAGTATGAGTAATTTTAAGTTATTTTAAAAATAGTGTAACTAATTTTAAATTATTTTAAAAACAGTCTGAGTAATTTTAAATCATTTAAAAAACAGTATGAGTAATTTTAAATCATTTAAAAAATAGTCTAAATAATTTTAAATCATTTACAAAATAGTCTGGGTAATTTTAAATCATTTAAAAAATAGTCTGGGTTAATTTAAGTCATTTTAAAAACAGGTCGAGTTAGTATAAAAACAGTCTGAGTAGTTTTGAAACATTTAAAAACAGTCCGAGTTAATTTCATTAATTTTAAAAATAGTTTGAGTTAGTATAAAAATAGTATAAGTCATTTCGAGTCATTTAAAAAATAGTCTAAGTCGTTTTAAAAAGGTTCGAGTCATTTTAAAAATAGTTTAAGAGATTTTAAAAATAGTCTAAATGATTTTAAAAACAAACTGAGTGATTCAGAAATAGTTTGAGTGATTTTAAAAACATTGTGAGTAATTTTAAAAACAGTTAGAGTAATTTTGAGTTATTATTATATGCATTCGGGATAAGATTACTCAATAAATCTATTTAGCTTGCTGGAGGACTAATTATTTAAAATTTCAGAACAAATGGGCAATTCTGTAATTTAGTTAAAGTTTTTGAAATTACAGCTGTAGTCCATCTTTTTCCCGGGATATATATATATATATATATATATATATATATATATATATATATATATATATATATTGGGAAATGTTATATGAACATCATGAAAAACACCCAACTAGACACTTTTTCGTAAAAACGCTCCAAATCAAGATTTGGTTAATGCAAATCTCAATGGTTTCACGACGGGAACACAAATATGCGTCTTGTTTTTTTTTCCGAGATGTATAATGACATGTTTTCGAAATTATGATAAAATTTAAAAATTCAAAACATGTCATTATACATCTCAGGAAAAAAAAACAAGACGCATATTTGTGTTCCCGTCGTGAAACCATTGAGATTTGCATTAACCAAATCTTGATTTGGAGCGTTTTTACGAAAAAATGTCTAGTTGGGTGTTTTTCATAATGTTCATATATCCTCCCCATATATATATATATATATATATATATATATAGATATCTATATATATATATATAGCTATATATATATCTATATAGATCTATATATCTCCGCCACAGTCGCTGCTCTGCCGTCGACGAACATCTTCTCCGGCGATGACGTGGGCCCACTGTGTATGTATATACATACATATGTTTATATGGGGAATGATATATGGACACCATAAAAAACATCCAAATGGACATTTTTTTTTATAAAAATGCTCCTAATCAATATTTGATTAATGCAAATCTCCACGTTTTCACGACTGGAACACAAATATGCGTCTTGTTTTTTTTTTCTGAGATGTATAATGACATGGTTTGAATTTTTAAATTTTACCATAATTTCGAAAACATGTGATTATATATCTCGGAAAAAAAAAAACAAGACGCATATTTGTGTTCCCGTCATGAAACCATGAAGATTTGCATTAACCAAATATTGATTTGGAGTGTTTTTACGAAAAAGTGTCCAAGTTAATGTCTAAGTTGATGTTAATATAACCTCTTCCATATTTATATATGTACATGGTGTTATAGCAAGATATCTATACTCATATTGATGAAGATAAGTTAATTGGTTCAATTAATTATTTCTTGCAAAATTATGGATCCAAAGAAAGAAACTCAGTAATTCAGATTCAGGAAAGAGGGAGAGCTCCATGGGTTGTTAAAATTTTGCATTTCATCAGATTATATTATATTTAAATGTAATGTCACTGGCATGCAGCTTCTTCTGTCTATGATTTTTCAGTAGATAAGATAATCTGCTGAAACTTTTATTTAAAGACTTAAGTATGCCAGCAAATACTATGACCAGATAGGTTTTGGTTTCGTTTTCATTCTTTACTAAATAAAACGATAAAGAAATAAAATATACATTTCGTTTAGTAAACGAGATGCTAATGATCATAACCTTATTCATTTCGTTAAATTTCGTTTTCGTCTAATATATATATATATATATATATATATATATATATATATATATATATATATATATTTAATGTATATATATATGTATAAATTTATACATGATATATACATATGTCTACTTGTAGCAATAAAAGTATTGTAAAAGATACTTAATAATATGAATCTAAAACTAATTATATAAAAATATATAATGTGATGTGTAAATATAATTACGTGTAAGTTGTAATATATTGGTTCACGTAATATGATTACGTATGAATGTGGCGGAATTTTTTGTGTTTCGTTAAATTCTCGTCTGTTTCGTTAAAATACGTAAACGAACTATAATGAAAAACTCAAAAACTAAACTAATTTTGTATAGTTTTGTTGGCTTTCATCCCGTTTGATTTAATTATGATCCCTTGATGTACATGTCACATTTTCAAAATTACAGTACTCGAGGACGGATTGGTTAATTTATATAAGTGCAAATTTGACCTGTTATTTATTTCATAATGAATTATTCCACAACATAGTATAAAAATATACGTAACATCTAGATTTAGGGTAGACTGAGCTCCTAATTTGAGTACATTAAAAATATAGCCTCTTGAAGCTCCCAACAAATAAAGATATCCACAAATAAGATGTTGACCTAATCGATGGACGCACACAAGGTTCACGACCTTTTCAAACAAAAAATCAGGTAATTAACATGTTATGATTAAGACAACATATATGTACACTCCCATTTGTTAAGTTTCTAAATATTGGTCAAGCAATACAAGTTAAATTTTCCCAACAATTGGAACAACTATCTATACCAATTACCACATATAAATGACCCGCGATACTTAGGAAACTGCGTTATCGGCAAAAGTGTATTTTCTTTATTTAAAAATGGACTAAACTTCAGACTTTCATTCAACAAAATAGGTTCAAAATAATTCTAGGACAGCATAAAAGAAAGAACCAGTAGTACTTCGTTATCCAATATCTAACTTTTAACTCATTTGTCATCAATATCACCAAAACATATTGCATATATATATATACCTTTTCTCTCCCTATAAATAAATTACTGCCATGATCTGTTTAATTATGTTTCATGTATTACAAACTAATTTCTTTTAGCAAAAGTCCACATATATTTACCAAAATGAACAATTATAAAGAGTAGCAAATTACAGAAGTGGTGATTAACAGTCAAATATATTGGATCAATCCGTCTCTCAATACAATTTTCAATGAAATTTATAATCACGATCACTCTCCCCAAAAAAACTGGCGTCATGATGAAGGCACACGGATTTTCTTTGAGGTAAAACTTTGGGTATTTTATATCGCAGCGTTCAATCCAAATTTTGTAATAAACAATAACAATAAATAGCACTTTTCCTTTCTTTGAATAAAGTGTAGACCTTTTAATTTTCCAATTGAACAGTTGATTCAATGAACAGATATATTAGTTATAATGTGGGCAAAGAGGACCATTTCTCGATTTGTGCATGTCAATCCTTGTGCATGAGGCATGCTAATCTTCTATGTATCGTTTCAATTCTATCGGATTTTCCCGAAGTGACTAATGTGGGCAAGAGCACTTGAATAAGATTTAGATTTCATCACATTTCCACATAATAAACATGTTATCATCAGTTGCTACAGTATAATTATATCTAAACCATTAACGTATAAGTAAATATATCCTGGAACACATACAAAAAATAAGTTAAAAATGAACTTGTATTAACTAATGTCAACATTATAATAATGAATTATAAAAAAAAATACATTTTAGGTCAAAGTAATAGTATATGTTAAGAACTTTTACTTAATTAATTACTACGGCACAAAAATTAAGAATATCTTATGTTTGGAAGTAACTTATTACAAGTAACTTAAAAGTTTAAAAACTATAAATACAAGGGTATTCAAGAAAAATTTATAAACTAAACAAACTTATTGAAAATCTAGGAGTTGTATAAGTTAAAAACAACCTAATATAAGCAACAGTTTATTTATTTTTAAATAAAGACCATTAAGTAACTTGGAACTATAAAGTAATGTATGCGACACTAATGTATTAATAGAGATATGGTATGAGAAACCAACTTTCTTGATTATATTCATAGTCAAAATAAGAGGAAAGCAAAACTTTTCCATGAAAAGAATTTTTGATAAAAAAAACTATTCCGTTTCCGAACAAACAAACAGAGCCTTAATGAAACTGATTTTCATATGCCCAAATAACATGAAGTTTTTACACAATTTTGGTACCCAATCTAACTACTTTCCTATCAAAAAGTTAACCACTCATTATGGTAACTTGGTATTCTTACAAATCTAACAGCTTATTCTCTATCGAAAGAAAAAGATCTCACAATAAATCATATCTACATAGATAAATTAATCCACAAGATTAATGAACCCTTGTAGTAGTGATCATGCTCGAGTTAACCAACTCCACATCAAACTTCTTCTTCCTGAGTCTTAACAACCTGGACCAAAATCCGTTTTTCTTCTTCTTATTCTTCTTTTCCTCCCTTTCTCCCTCTAGTCTCAAGCTATCAACAGCTGCAACAGATTTGCTCTTCGTAAACACCACCTCTCCCCCGCTTTTCAAAGCACCACTCATGGTCACATTCTTCATCGAGCCCAAACAGTAGGTGTGTTGCACAGGAGATAGATCGCCCGATGAATAACACGAAGAAAGCGAAGACGAAGAAGAACAAGAGGAAACTGAGCCAACTTTGTAAGTGGACTTGCTCGATGAGCTCGCTTGCAGTTTAGCGAGCTTCTCTCCAAGACATACCGAGCAGACTCCTGGAGACTGCTTGTGTCTAGGGTGCTTTTTGCACCCTATGTAGTACTTTGATCCCATGATAAAATGGTTGTTCTTTGCTCTTCTATTTTCCATTTCTCAATATATTGTTATGCATGTTTCTTGAGCGGTGCCATATATAGGAAGCGTGGATAGCTTTTTGGGGATAATGAATTTTCGTCCTTATTTCATAGGGTGTTTCGCATGTGGTTTCATGAAATAAACAAAGTAGTTGTGTTTGACGGTTCAAAACTTGGTAGGGTTTTGTAGAATGGGGGTTTTAACTCAAGTTGGGACCAATGACTTGGTGTCTTATACGTGTTTTATGTATTTTTTTAATATTTTTTTTACAGTGAATTCCGGGTTTCATGGCGGCGCATGGCTGTATAACAGCAAAATTCCACATTTGAAAACATACTCTTAAGAGATTTAGCATGCAAATAAAAATACGAATCTTCCAAGAAAACTAATACTCCATATATAGTAAATGCAGAAGAACAACGACAAGCGTCACTCTCTATAAATATATAGACCAAGTACCCGTCACGTCGTGTGTCGTGTGGCGTCTAACGTAATAAAAATATAAAAAATATTTATAATTATGATATAATTAAATATGTGGATAATAAAAAAAGCATAGTTTAAAATTTAAAACAATTTTTGTTTGTTAAGGAGTGATAAATAATTTTATTAGTTTTTACTTTTTATATTTTTATGAGAGTGTGATATTATTGTAATTAATATAAATGTGTAGTGGTATTTTTTTAAAAAATGACTGAATTACGCATACTCATTTGACTTGAGTTAACTTGTTATAATAGAATAATACACATCACGAACTGAGAAAAAATTGAATACTGAAATAGTACATTAGTAATAACTTAAAATTGCATCCCATCACCTTTTATATTAATTAAAATTAGAATATCGAGTGGACAATCACCCACCTATTTGAGTTAGCTAGGAAGGAGTGTAATTAAGGCTTCTAAATTTTGTATTAATATATTATCTCTATTTAATTAAAAATTGATCTATAAAACTAAAATTAATTAAGCGTTGATTCATTTTCCTTAACTAACCAATAAAAATCGGAAAAATCGGAAAAAATTCAAAAAATTCAAAAAGAAGAATAAAAAAATCTGAAAAACCCCCAGAAAAGATTAAAAAAAGGCAAAATCCAAAAAAAAACACGAATAAAAATTTAAAAATCCCAAAAAATCTAAAATAAAATAAAAATAAAAAACGCAAAAAGGAAAAGAAAAAAAGTCTGACTCATTTTAAATTATTTTAAAAATAGTATGAGTAATTTTAAAAGCAGTCTGAGTAATTTTAAAAATAATCTGAGTCGTGTTAAGTCATTTTAAAATAGTATGAGTCATTTCAAGTCATTTAAAAAATAGTCTGAGTCGTTTTAAAAATAGTCTGAGTCGTTTTAAAAACATTCTGAGTTATTTTTAGTCATTTATAAACAGTCTGAGCCATTTAAAAAATAGTCTGAGCCATTTTGAGTCGTTTTAAAAACAATTTGAGTTATTTTGAGTCATTTTGAAAATAGTCTGAGTAATTTAAAAAATAGTTTGAGCCATTTTGAGTCTTTTAAATAATTTAAAAACAGTCTAAGTTATTTTAAAAACAATCTAAGTTATTTTAAAAATAGTCTGAGTCATTTTTAAGTCATTTGGAAATAGTCTGAGTCATATTAAGTAATTTTAAAAATAGTTCGAGTCATTTTAAAAAACAGTTCGAGTAATTTTAAAAACAGTTTGAAAACAATTGCAAGTTATTTTAAAGTCTTTAAAGTTATTAAAGAGTTATATGTTTTGAATTTTTAAATTTTACCATAATTTCGAAAACATGTGATTATATATCTCGGAAAAAAAAAACAAGACGCATATTTGTGTTCCCGTCGTGAAACCATGAAGATTTGCATTAACCAAATATTGATTTGGAGTGTTTTTACGAAAAAGTGTCCAAGTTAATGTCTAAGTTGATGTTAATATAACCTCTCCCATATTTATATATGTACATATATATATATATATATATTAAGAGAGAGAGAAACATGGGGATTGGTAGGGCCAGGTTCGGTCCGGTCCGGTTCGATTTTTGGCAAAACCGAAACCGAAACCAATCATATTTTTCGGTTCGCTTTTTTTCGGTTTCGGTCTTTTTATTTTTTGGACCGAACCGGACCGGTTTTTTCGGTCCGGTTTCGGTTTTTTTCTGGTTACTTTTGGTTTTTATTTTTGATTTTTCGGTCTTTTTCGGGTTTTTTCGATTATTTTCGGTATTTTTCGCTGTTTTTCGGTTTCGGTCTTTTTCGGTTCGGTTTTACTGAAAACCGAAACCGACCCAATTTTTTTCGGTTTTTCGGTTTCTGTCTTTTTCGGTTTTTTATTTTTTTCGCCCAGCCCTAGGGATTGGAAGAGAGAGAGCTTGAGACTGCACAAATATCCGAGTTCATCACCGAAGAAGATGACGGCCATGGTTGTACCACCGCCGACAAATTAATTTTCAATCATTGGTTAGTCGGAAATTCATTTAGTCTAAGCTTTTCAATTAATTTTCAACTACCATCTTTTACACATTTGGTAAAAATAAATTATGGTTATACTTATTATTTATAATTGCAATTTAGAATGGGTTTTTAGTTAAGTATGACAAAATAATTAAAATAAACTTTAAAAAAAAATGTAGGCCTATTATTTCAGATGGTTTTGTTTTGTATTTATGCAAGAGAAATATTTGTAATAATAAGTATGATCTTACAGTTGATTTTATAAAGTTTTATGTCGAAACTAAAAAAAATTCGATAAAGTTTTGAAAGCCCGCACAAATTTATGCGGCTGTTAAAAAACGTTTGATCAGCTCTGATTGAACTAATGATTATTATATATCTCGTAAATGTAATTATTTTATGCCAAAAAAACCAATTACCAAAAAAACCGTTAATGCCTTCAATTAGTAGACTGTACTATAGCCCTTTAACGAAATGTAACTTGTACTATGGAAATTCCCAATTTAGCCACCGTAATAAACAAATCAGACCAATTTAGTTTATTCGGTCCATATTTTTTTACTTCGTTAGAGCCAGGTCATTTTTTTCCGCAGCCCTTGTTTTTTCTGTTAAAAAATAAGGGTAATAGGGTAATTTCACACTAAAAACAAAAAAAATCAAAAAAATAAAAGTCTCACCCTCTTTATCTCTCCTTCTTTCTCATATACATATATATACATACAAAAATCTACATATATACATACACCACTCTACATACATATATACATACATAAATCTACGTATTTTAATAAAAAATAAATACATATACATATATACATACATCGATATCTATATATATACATACATACATCGATATATATATATATATATATATATATATATATAGATAGAGAGAGAGAGGTGTAAGGGCGGCGGCGGTAGGCCGGTGGGTGGGGGCGGCGACTGGCCGTGGTGGTGGTGGTTGGCTGGTTAATTATATATGTATATGTATATGTATATGTATATAAATACATATACAGTTAAACCTCGATAAATGAATGCTCTTGGGACCAGCAAAAAATATTCGTTTAGTGAGTTTATTTACTTATCGATAAATGAATATATTATTCATTTATCGATAAATGAATTTTTATTCATTTAGATAGTATTTTTACATTTTTATTTTTTCGTATGATTATTTATTTTACATCTAATGTACAAATACGTATATAGACTATGTACATGCATCATGTACTTATAAGATTATATGCATGGAATACTTAGAGTCTAAATACATGCAACATGTACTAATAATAATATTCTATGTATGGAATACTTAGAGACTAAGAAGTTGTGTTTGCACTAGAAAAAGTCGCAGATGTGATGCATTTTGGTGGAAGTAAAAAACAAACAATTTTAGACGTTTTTTTTGTGAAGAAATGACTTCTTGTATGAACATTGTTGATTGGAAGAAATATTTTTGTTTTTAGGATAAATATATATATATCTTATGAATTTTAATGATTATTCATTTCTATTTACATGGGGTCTTTAAGGATTCAAAAAAAATTATTCGTTAATGCATTTAGCGAGGTTATTCATTTAGCCCATTTGCCCAAGTCGGGACCGGAGAAAATTATTCATTTGGCGAGGTTATTCGTTTATCGGACATTCATTTATCGAGGTTTAACTGTACACACACATCAATATATATATATATATATCTATACTATTAATATATATGTAGACCCCCTTATGAAGCCTTGAAACAAAAAAATATTAAACAACCCACAAAGTTCACATAAATTACAAAATAACACACACAAAGTTTACAGGACCTATTGATGAGAAAAATAAAACTACCATCTAACTGACACGTTCTTCTAACTCCTATTATTAACTGTTCTATTCAAAATATAACCTCTCTCTCTACATACTAAACCAACCACTCAAAATATAACCTCCCTCTCTCTCTTCACTAATTTTACTCCTCAAAATATAACCTCCCTCTTTCTCCAGTAATTTTACTCTTCTTTGTCAGGTATTCTGATTTTTTTAGTATTATGTAAATTTTTTACTGTATTAATTGTGAGTTTTTTAAATGTTGATTTTATAAACGATTATGGATAACTCATACGTTACACCACGCATCGCGTGGGCACGCCCGCTAGTGTTTATATATACATAGATTTAGTATATATATTTATGAATTTATATGTTAATATAAACACTTCTAGTTTATTTTATTTGGTTTTATGTTTTTATATGTTTAAATATATATTTATTATGCATATATTGATGTATATTTCGATATATATAACAATTTAATATATATACAAATAAACTCAGTATATTTTATTTGGTTGTATATTTTTAAATGTTTATGTATATATATATATATTTAGTTGGAAAATGATAATTATATATATTTATTTAGTGGAAAAATGGCAATTCTGTAATTTTTTTGTTAACATATAATAATTTTTTAATCACATTTTTGTTTGTTATTTTTAATTTTTAATTTAAAAAAGCAGCAACCGACTTATATTTGCCAAACGGTAACATTCTCACCCCCTCTCTATATAATACTATTAGCCTGCGCATATTTCTCTCATTAATTTTCTCATAATTTCTCTTTTATTATTCCATCTCTCTTTATATATATATATATATATATACCCGCAGTGGAGAATGGAGACGATTCATCTTCGTAAGTCAGCGAGAGATACTTTTCGCAAGGTTATATACTCAGCCCACTCTTTATCATCCCCTGTTTATTTGTATTCTTATTTTATTTTATTATAGGGTTTTTATTTAGATTGATTTGATTTCTGTTATTTGCTTGCTTACGTTTTTATGTGCATTAATTCAGATTTGCTGTACTTATTAGTTTCTACGGATTGATTTTGGGTTTTTAATTGCAACTCAACCTTTTACTGATTTTGGGTTTCTACCGATTGATTTTGTGTACTTGATTGCAAGTTTAATTGATTTCGACCTAGTTCCTGTTTTCCGTAAAGTAATTAGATTGAAAACCCTAATTAATTTGTATCTATTGAAATTGGTTTCTCTTATTGCCATTTAAATTGATTTCGATCTGGTGTTTTGTCTGAAGTAATTAGATCTATCTAGTGTTTTGAAAACTCTAATTAATTTATACAAGATTGATTTTGGGTATTTAATTGCAACTTCAATTTATTCAAATCTGGCTACCGTTTTCGGTAAAGAAACTCAGATCTAGTTTTTGAAATTCCTAATTAGCTTTTATGTATTGATTTTGGGTTTAATTCTTTGCAACTTAATTGTTTTGGGTATTTAATTGGACCAAACCGAACCGATTACAATTATTTTGGGTTTTTTTCGGTTTCGGTCTTTTTATTTTTTGGACCGAACCGAACCGGTTTGTTTCGGTCCGGTTTCGGGTTTTTTCGGGTTTTTCGGTTTTATTTCGATTTTATTTTTGGTTTTTCGGTCTTTTTCGGTTTTTCCGATTTTTCGGTTTTTTTCGGTTCGGTTTTATTGTAAACCGAAACCGACCCGAAAAAAGTTTTAATGAGTAACATCCCAATAATATCTGGTGGACGTCTTGCTTTAATGAGTTTAGTTTTAATTATTTTGTTGGATTTTTGAGTTTTATTTTGCTTTATTTATTCGATATTAGAAACTTTAGGGATCTATTCATTTGGACAAATCAGACCACTTTGGAGGAATTTATTGAGATTTACTTAAAATATTAAAAATAGTGGATGTAATATTCTATAAAAAAAACATATAGAATGAGTCGCTATCTTTTATTATTAAAATCCCTAAGATGTTAGAAATATCTCTTGTAATTTTAATGCAACATCATTGCCTTACTGTTCTGCATTTTATGCTTTGTGGATATTGGGCTCAAATCCGACTCATATTTGTCTTGACTAGTTACTTCTTCACACTTTCAAATTATCTAATTTTTAACTCTTCCTTGCGAATTCCGTTGTACTAATTTGATTGATCTTTCAGTCATCAATTAACAAGTTTAATTGCAGTAAATTTTTACGTAGACTGCTTTTATGATTCATCAGTCATATTCTCTCTTTTTTATTCTTTCCATGTAAAAAACAGACTTGCCTGATAATATGATTGATCTGTATATTGAAATCACGATTTGTTTGATTTAAACTTCGTAATATATTTGGAGAATTTGGAGACGTATTTCGTTTTGTTATCAGTTTTCTAGATAGCTTCTATTATATGCTATATCTTTTGTCCTTAGTGCTAATGAACATGTTCAATTGTAAAGATAGCAGATATATTCACTTACGCTGGTCAGTATCTATTTATACTTTATGTAACACTCACTTACTTTCACTTTTTTGGCTTGCTGCGTACATTACGTAACACTGTTTTATTGATTGATATGTTTTTACATAAGACTTTGTTGAATGTTATGTTTCTTAGTGATTGTTGTTGAAGTTAGCATGGTTTTTTCTCTTAAAACTCATGCATGCTTGATTATAGAGCTGCAACACCCTAAATAATATGCTTCTATTTGTTTCGAGGTTCAAGGACTTTTGCAGATATATTCACTTACGCTGGTCAGTATCTATTTATACTTTATTTAACACTTGCTTACTTTCACTTTTTTGGCTTGCTGTAGTCGAATCTGATCCAACAATCCTTTGCCTGGAGAATCAGGTTAACAGAATTCAAGGATTTGCGAAGAGTAGTTTTATTAACCCAGAAATGCAGCAATTGTGCTTATCTGGTACGAAATTCAGAAAACTAAATCTCACTATTATAAGTACGCAACTTGATTTACTTTGTTGCTTTACATTCTCCTGGTGTCTGACCTATTATTGTCTTTTACATAATTCTGTTTACGACTACAATCTTTTTTATTGTTAATTAGCTTGAACTACTTTTTCGTAATCACTATTTACTGTGTTGACTTTTATAGGAATTACTATATTTTTGCTAGTTATATGTACATTTCATTGTTTAATATTTTTTCTTACAATTGAGAATAACTTAATGTTGTAGCATTCTATTTGTTAGCTCAGGTTATCTCTTACCATTTAATCCAAAGTGTATATTTTTTTATCAACGTTTGAACTTTTTAGAAGAACAGATATTAGTAATCACTGTTTACTGTTGATTTTTATGGAAATTGTTGTTTGTTTCCAGTTATCTGTGTGTTTAATTGTTTTCTGATCCTTTAGAATATATTTTTTCTATCGTTCATGTTATTTGAATAGAATTCTTTTCGACTAGTGATTTGTCATCTTATTATTTTATATGTTAAGCGTGGTTGACCTGAAAATATTCTAGTCATAGTTGTTTAATCATATCAGAGGAGTTATATTTTACTGTAACATCCCAATAATTTATGGTTTACCTGCTTACGGTAATGCTTTAATGAATGTAATTTTATTGTTTTTGTTGGGTTTTTTGAGTTTGCGTTTTTCTTTTCTTTTCTATTTTCCGTTGTTTAAGGAATGTATTGGTTTATTTATCGTGTCCTTGCACTTTTGCAAACCATTCAGACAAATCAAATCACTTTAAAGGAACCCATCGGGATTTAATTACAAAAATCGAAGAGGTGAAGATGTAGCTAGAAACGTATATGCATTGTGTGTATCATTTATAATTAGAACACCAGGGCTCTAGAATTTATTTGGTAATATTTATGCTTTGTCATTGATAGTTTTTGTTTTTGTTTTTTTTTACTGGTAAGGGATAAGATTTGAGGGGGATCTGAATTAGTTCGGTTATGTGAATTTGCCCTATCGGGTTTTAAAACGGATTATAATTAAATCTTCATTGGTATTGGATTACTTTCACATTCTTAGAATAGTTATTCCTTATCGTCCCATGCTAATTTAGTTGAAATTTTTCCTTAGCTACGACTTAGGAGAGTGATTATTTTTCTTTCCCTTTATTGAAATTGGTGATTCATCATGTCATGCGTTGGGTGATCATGACTAATATGATTAATAATCTGTTTGGTTGAATTGGTGATGAAATTTCGTTTTTTTTGGAGGGTAATTTTGTTTTGATTTTAATTATCTTAATTATACCTGTCCATATGTCATGTTCTTTGTTCCTCTATGCTTATTAACATGCATGTAATCAAGCTTATGGAATTGTGTCTTTGCTGTGCTATCCCTATTTTGGAGTTTGTACAAACTACAAAGTCCACTTTCTTCATTGTTAAGTTTGGATGAGCCCCATAGTCCTTGAGATTGCCTTAGTTCAAATTTGCTACTGTTATTTAGATTACTGATATGTTTGGTTTGGTTTTAATGGCGTTCATGGGAAGAGAAAAATCATTGAATTCTGCTGCAATCCCGATTGTTGATAAGAGGCTCCAGCGACTAAGAGAAAGATTGTGGGGAGAAAGGATACTATTATGAAGGAAATGCTAATTTTATATTAGAGCGGGAGGCCAGTACAGCTGCAATATGCTGATGGTGCGAATTAATATTCTCACAGTAAGTCCTTAATTTTAGGATACTTCTTTATTTGCATTGGATATATTTATATGTATATTTAACAGAAAAGTGACAAGTAGATTTTCTGTTCCGAATGAAGATGCTTTTTTACCGTTTAATACTCCTATATTAACATCAAGCCTTATACAGTTATACTATAGGCATACTGGAGTCTCTCATATTGAAAATTTCCAGTTATATTTGATTTTCCTTTTGGTACATGAAGGATGAATTTTGTAGTGTCCTCTGTTTGCAAGGTCGGCAATAATTCAATAATGGGAAAAACTTGCTTCCTTGTATTTATTTTAGTCGAGTGTTTGTAGCTGAAGTATATTTCCCTTGGATTGCTACAGAGATAGTATTCCCTATTTTCCCCAAACCTAATACCGTACATTATCTTTGTTTCATAGAGATCTAAAAGTCTAATGACACAACTAACAGTTATACATTCCCTTTTTTCCTCATTATGTTTTTGCCAGATTTAAAGCATTACTTGTATACAACTTTTTTTCTTAGCATTCTGATACGAAAACGGAATCCTTCTTTTGCACATGCTATCAAACACAACAAAGCAGAAAATAAGATGACATTTTTCTTATTTCCTTCTCTTAAAGACTAGTAAGAAAGTACGAATTTGACTCAATTTTCTACCTTAGAGTTCATATGTTTTTTCTCTTTACCTATTTGTTACTGTTACCCAGTAAGCCACTAGGGTCATGGAGAGAAGAACACAGGTCCATTCTAGTTTTCAGTATGACTGTTCTTTCCTTTTCTCTTCTCAAACCAGTTGTCTTCGAGTTGGTTTTTCTCGTGAGTTGACTGTTTATTAAAATTAAGAATCTTTCTTCTCTGAATTTCAGGAATTTGGGCCTATTGAAATTAGATTGCTGACAAGAGATGTCTTGGTAATTTTTCTGAGTTTATGTTTTTGCTATTTTGGGTCTAATCGTTTATCCATTGAGGAAAAAACAATGTTTTCATGGAGTCTAAGATCAAGTATTTTTTTATATACGACTCCTTTTCATAGTACAACTGAGATCTTAACTAACTTAGGCATTTTACGTTTTATTTATTTCAGGTATGAGCCAATTAGGAGTTGCTTAGACACTGTTCCAGCTTCCATTGAGCAACATGGTGCTGAGTGGCCCGAAGAATGGCCAAATAGGCTTCAAACTTTCCCTGATTGGATAAATAACAAAGAGAAACTAATAGCAGATACTAAACACTGGAAATCTATCGTAAACAATTCATATCTCAATGGTATTGGTTTAGACTGGCCTAGTCGACTTAGCACAAGTCTCTCTTGAACGTGGTTTTCCAGCTATAGTCTGTTTTCTAGGAAATAGAAGACTGCCTTTTCCTAGTGGGGTTTTCGATGCTATTCATTGTAGCGAATGTAACATACATTGGCATGCTGATGGTTAGTTTCTCTTTCCTTATACATTTTTTGTTTCATCTAATCTTCATATTAGCGGGGAAAATATCACTTCTTTTGCATCACTCTACAGAATTTTAACAGGTACTGGTACACTGTAACAGTACTTTTCACAATTTTAGACACCAATCTAGCAAAATTCAGGCAATTAGTACACCAACCTATCAACTTTCACAACTTAGATACCAATCTGTACAAAATATGACAGTTAAGTGTCTGAACCTATCAAAATTCAGCAGTGTCTAAAATCTTAAATGTTAACGTTAATGTCCCAATTGTTCAATTTTGTGTTGGTTGACACTTGGTACGTAAACTTGATCGAGAGTTTGGTTCACAAATAGGGCTTTTGAACTAAAGTTTAATGATGGTGCCTTCAACAAGGTCTCAATAGTTAAGAAGTAAAAAGCAGGGTTGGTGTACAAACTGATAATTCCCCGCAGGTTAGCTTAAAATAATTGTTACATCGATCAGAGTGATTTGTTTTATAAATTTTGTAGGTGGTAAACTGTTATTGGAGATCAACAGAATTATGAGACCCGGTGGCTATTTTATTGTGTCAACTAAACATGACTACTGTTACTATCTTTTCCATAATTCTCGCAAGTTATTCCATAGCCGACTAGAAGTGTTGATATTATTCATTGCACTCAAATCCTTTTTTCCAAAACAAGAAAATACTTATTCAGAACAGAACCAAACCCAATTCAAGTCGTTTTACTTCCTGCATCTGTTGCATTTGTTACAAGAAACAGATGCAGGAAGTAATGTTAACAAATTGTTAAGTAAGTTTCTTCATGACATATGCTTCTTATGTCATGATCAATATCTTCACAGAACAAAACAGAGTTACAGATGTAGCAGCAGCCTTCTTTAGAAGCGTTTCGCTAATGTGAAAATACGTTTTTTTTCATGACACTTGCTTCTCTTTTGGCAGCTATGACCAAACTGACAGCATCTATATGTTGGAATATATTGGCTCATAAAACTGATGAAGTTGGCGATGTGGGCGTCAAAATATATCAGAAACCAGAATCAAATGATATCTATTGTTTAAGGCGTAAGAAACTTCCCCTTTTATACACGGAAAACCAGAATCCTGATGCTGCGTGGTAAGACGAGACAATTTTGTATTTGAAATGGGCTTAATTACAGTTTTAGACACCAATGTATAACCATAAATCACTGTTTATTATCACTTGTATCACTTTTTTCCTAGTCCTGATACCGTAAACCCGAGAATGCACATGAAAAAATTAAAAGATAGAACAGTTGGGTTGGAATATAGTAATGAATTATGATTTAGTGGGTGAAATTATTTCTTATGAAACACTAATAACTTCCAATCTTTCTTAAAATCATGTTTTCATCAAGCTAAGACCAAGTATTTTTTCATACGACTCCTTTTCATACGGTAAAATTTAGAAACTGGTTGTACTTTTACACCTGTTCACCTTCAACGCAATGGAGAGAAGAACTAATGGTAGATTTTTGCACATGAGAAAATTAAAAGATGTAACAGTTGGGTTGGCCGTTGGAATATAATTATGAATTATGATTTACCGGGTGAAATTATTTCTTATGAAACACTGATCACTTTGTTCCAATACCTTTGAAGTCCGGATGGGTGTCTGATTAGTAAGTCAATATCAGTGGTAATATGATTTGTTTATTTATGAGAAGTTATTAATTTGTATTCTTAATTCAGCTTTGGTTATCATCTATCTTTAGTTCTTTTGCTGATCCACAGGTCCTACATCTGTAGAATCAAGGTTTTCTCTTTATTTCATCAAGTTCTTTTTATTCACTCTTAGTTTTAGTTGAATACTCAAATACTGTATCCTTTGATAATTATCAAGTTCTTTTGATAATTATTTGCTTCAGTCACAGATGTGGTCCTGGGGTGTTCTAAAGTGAGCGTAGGCTGAAATTAGGCAGAGCCTAGAAGCCTATGAGATTAGGCGGGAATAAGCGGATTAGGAGGTGATTATGTGGTGATTAAGCGAGATTAGGCGCCAGGCGACGAGTAAGAACTTTTAATTTTGTAGACCAACAAGTACTCATAATCACTATTTCCTTTATGATTTTGATGGAATTTACTGAATTGTTTGCTAGTTATATAAGCATTTCATTGCTTGAGAATAATTAAATGGAGCATCTATATGTTAACTCAGGTTTGTCCCTCACTGATTATGCTATCTGAGTTTATTTGTTTGGTTTTATGATTTTTTGTTGTATTAATTTTACATGTTAAGTATGCTGGACCTGCAATTAATCTGAAGTGTATCTTTTTGTACCGATGTTTGAAGTTTGAACTCTGTAGAAGAATAGATGTTATTAATCATTGTTTACTGCCGACTTTTATGGAAATTGTTGTTTTGTTTGCCAGTTATCTGTGTATTTGATTGCTTTCTGCCCCTTGTTACGATTTAGTTTTTTTTTACTGCATTATAACTGCTTGTTTAGGTTTATGCATCAGTGTTCATATTAGCTGGATTTTGTTTTTGGTTTCTGATTTATGTATTATAAGTATGGCTGAACTCCTTTTTTCTAGTCATAGCTGTATTTTACTGTGGCATTGCAGGAATTGTTTCTGTATGTGACAGCCTTTCAATTCTGTAAACTAACAGATATATGTAGCTGTATTTTAGGAACGGTAAAGCACAAAATTGATTGTAGGTTTAACCAATTTTGTGCTTTACTGTTCCTAAGGCCCAATTTATGTATATTGCTATCTGTTTTTTGCCGGAATGATGTTTTGCTTTTCTTACAATATTGGTTATCAGGTGCCCTGAAAATTATCCATGGTTTTTGGATTTGATACCCTTTTTAATAGGGTGAGGCATGGATTGTTGAACTTGTGGTTTGTTGCAAATGCCAGCATTTATTCAATAATCACAGACCATCAATTTTATTCGGTATAGCAAACGTAATTTTCCTATATCGGTTTCACAAGGTTAGCAGGGCTCCTCCTTTTCCTCTTTTAGTATTAATTATTTTCATATTTTTTGGTTTGAAGGTCTCCCAATAACACATTCATTGGCAAGTGCCCCTTGTGCATTTTTTGCTTTTCCTGTTGTCAGATGAAAGAAAATTGTTCCTTTTAATGCTTACTTTTTCAGGCGTGACAAAACAAATTGTTAGCTAAACAACGCACGTCGAAAGAAACTAGCACATGTTTTTCTGCCTCGGTAGGTCTGACTTGGTTTACAGCTTTACCATTGTCTTGGTTTTAGCTCTAATTAACAAAACTAGTTAATGGATGAATTTGTGGTTTGTTGCAAATACCAACATTTATTCAATAATCACAGACCATCAGTTTTATTCGGTATAGCAAACGTAATTTTCCTATATCGGTTGGGCTCCTCCTTTTCCTCTTTCAGTATTCATTATTTTCATATTTTTTTGGTTTGAAGGTCTCCCAATAACACATTCATTGGTGCCCCTTGTGCATTTTTTTCTTTTCCTGTTGTCAGATGAAAGAAAAATGTTCCTTTTAATGCTTACCTTTTCAGGCACGAGAAAACAAATTGTTAGCTAAAAAACGCACGTCGACAAAAGAAAGAAACTAGCACAATGTTTTTCTGCCTCGGTAGTTCTGGCTTGCTTTACAGCTTTACCATTGTCTTGTTTTTAGCTCTAATTAACAAAACTAGTTAATGGATCCTTTAAACCAAACAAGTTTTTTTAGTCGAGAAAAACAGATATAAACTTGATTATAAATAAAAAAAATTGGCTGAATTCTACAGCTTATTTTGTGTCCTCTTTTATGTGCTTCTCAGCTTCATCAATTTTTTAATTGATATCTATTCTGTCATCGACTCTGTTTTTTGCATTTGTTAGATCTCATCTAAAGTTACCAATGATATATTTTTCACTTCTACAGGACAGGAACAATCGTATCATTTGCCTTTCTTTGTCAAGTATTGCTTTTTCTCTTAGTTGTTTTTCATATGATTAAAATAGGTGTATTTGATCCTTAACATGAGGCTGCTTAAGTCTTAACCGTTTGAAAGCTTCTGAACTATTCATCTTTGTTTTCTGTTATTCAAATATTTGCCTCCAAGTTAGCTGTTAAACAGGATGCGCATCATGAATCTACAGTGTAGTAATAATATGCAATTATCTATCCATATGAACTGTAGGATTGTTGAAACATTATAGTGAGAAATATGTGAGTTTTTAAAAGAGATGTTTGAGGACTTCTTCATTATTTGCCCCTTATGAATCTTATTGAGAAGTACTAATAGTTTCGAATACTCGAATAAACTTTTATTCTAGAACTGGGGGTATCTGTTAGATCTTTTTTTTTTTACAAACATCTAGTCAATAGTTGAAGAGAAATAATTGCAATTTGGATTCTTTAGTAAACATCTAACACGAAGGAGTGGTATATAGAGAAATAATTGCAATTTGGATTCGTAGTTATGAGAAAACAAAGCTCGAGTAACACATTTTTTGTTGTATCTTCTACTCTATTAGTTTTTATAATTCCTTTCTTCTATTATTGTTTTTTTTCTCTTATATGTTTTTCCTTAGATAGATTACCATTTTCTTTTATGACCTGGTGATCTATTGAATTTTGTAGTTTGTGGGCCTATCAAGGATAAATTATTTCAGTGTGTAATGTAGGATGCTATCTTGGAAAAAGCTGACAGGGTATGAGGTTTCCAAACCAGCAAACGTTACCTCGAGTAAGATATCCTGCTGCTGCATGGTCTATCTCCTGAGTCGATATTTATTGAAATTGTGAAACTTTCTCTTCCCAATTTCAAATGTTTGGGCCTAATCAAATTAGATTTGCTGACAAGAGAAGTCTTGGTAATTTTTATGAATTTTATTTTTTTACCATTATAATTTTTTAACTAGATTTTGTTCTATACTTTTATCCATTGAGAAAGAATTATGATTTCATCAAGCCAAGATCAAGTTTTTTAAATACGGCTCCTTTTCATACGGTAAAATGTATACTGTCTGTATTTGATGACCACTTCACCTTTAATGCAGTGTAGAGAAGAACTTATGAGTAGATTATTGCACATGGGATTTTTTTGTAATTATTATTTTAATGGTGGGGAAAACCCAATTTTTATTTTTAGATAATATAGAAACATAAAAAAGTGGGGGAAAACCCCTACAGAAAACCAATCCGATTGTACAAATGAATGAAAGAAATAAAAAATACAAGTCTTGAAAATAAAAACAGTAAATTCTAATGCTCAATAGCATAATCTGCAAAGTACATGAGAAACTAAAAACATATTACAGTTTGATTAGAATACAAGTATGATTATGCGGGCGAAATTCTTTCTTATCGAACACTGGTAACTTTGTTCCGGTCATTTTAAAAATCGGAAATTGTCTATGGGCAAATTAGTAATGACAGCATTTCAATGTCTGCGGTATTATGATTTGTGTATTTATGAGAAGTTATCAATTTACTTTCTATATTCAGATTTGGGTGTATCTACTATGTTCTTTTGATGATCCAAAGGTTCAACAGCTGAAGAATGAAGGTTTTCTCCTGACTTCATTTTGTTTTCCTTTTTTTAGCATTTATCACATTTTTTTGGTCATTCAACCAATAGCTCTTAGTGTCCCTCTTCTAATGCTTGGGATGTGCATAATTTGGGGCCATTTTCAAAGTCGAGTACAAGGTATTGTGAATTATAAGTTTACATATATTTTAATTTTTAATGTGTATATTTTATTAAAAAATCACAATTTTAGCTTTAACTGACAAAAAATATGAAATAGATCCTAAAGCAAACTACTCTTTAGTAAGAACAAACATCGATTTCCCCCGAAATTTTCATGTCAAAACCAGTTATGATTCCTGGTCTAAAATTTCCCATTGTTTTAGACCAAACAAGTTTTAGTAAGAACAAACATCGATTTATTCCCAAATATTTATGTTAAAACCAGTTATCATTCCATCATAAACTTGTCTAAAATTTCCCATTGCTTTAGACTTTTACCTTGCTTTCAATTGGTCTCACGTCATTAAATCACCGTTGGAAATTGATGTGCCATTAGCGTGATCCAATCTATAAAGCATGTTGTTGATTGTACTTTCTGATGCATACATATATATGTATTTTATCATAGCTGTTAGTAAATTTTGTTGCTTCATATTTCTCTTACCGCCTTCTCTTTGTATTAGAGATGCACACCACATGAACAATCCTACGTATTTTTCAAGGAAGGATTAGGGTACCTTCAGGCCAAAGTACACAAGTTATACACAAGGAAGAGAAATCCCATAAATATTGTTTGTGTACATGTTTGTTTTACAAGCACGTTCACAGATGATGAGCCAGAAAACATAATTCGAGAAAAAAAACTTTTGGTTTTTTCCAGGCTTAAAAACTTGAATGCCCTTTTAACTCAGCGGTAGAGTAACGTTTTCCTTAGGCCTACATCATTGGTTCAGATCCGATAAGTGGCATTCAGTCCAGAAAAAAAAGTGATCTGACTTCCTTTTTATACTTCAACATATGGAATTGTGCACAAAATCATTTTAAAGAACATTGCATCATAAAGGCTTCCTTTGGAAACGTATTGCTAATATCTTTCCATAGTTTGGAAAAAGAAAAATAGACACAAAATAGGGGTAATGTTTCTTATGGTTTTACCTTCTGTCACCTGCTTGAAGCCTCTTATAGTTTTGAAATGTAATATTATACTAAATATACACAATTAAATATTTTTTATTAGTAGTTTGATATTTTCTTTATTGGATATTGTAGCTAAAACTATTAATTTTATGATTTGTATTGTGCGAATGTATTCGCTATTCATGCTATTGGTACTATATCATTTAAGGTGAATTAATTTTGTAATTTTCAACATTGTAGCAGTGTTTTATAAACTGATGTTTAGACATACTGCTTCGACCATCTGAATTCAGAATTACTCGATTTGAAAGGTAAATAAATGAAGAGACTGTGAGAGAGAGAGAGGGGAGGGGGGGGAGTGGGGAAGAGAGAGAGAGGGAGAGTAGGAAGAAAAAGAGAGGGAGAGAGCGCCAGTGGGAGGACAGGCAAGAGACAGTGGGGAGAGCCGCCTACTGCATTGGAGAACAATAACAATATTTTATAAAAAATATTGTAGCAGTGTTTTATAAACCGA
This sequence comes from Primula vulgaris, assembly GCA_963920805.1. Lineage (NCBI taxonomy): Eukaryota > Viridiplantae > Streptophyta > Magnoliopsida > Ericales > Primulaceae > Primula > Primula vulgaris. The sequence goes on along the minus strand of OY987216.1, from coordinate 12,363,481 downwards.
TGGTTAGACATACTGCTTCGACCATCTGAATTCAGAATTACTCGATTTGAAAGGTAAATAAATGAAGAGACTGTGAGAGAGAGAGAGAGGGGAGGGGGGGAGGGGGGAAGAGAGAGAGGGAGAGTAGGAAGAAAAAGAGAGGGAGAGAGCGCCAGTGGGAGGACAGGCAAGAGACAGTGGGGAGAGCCGCCTACTGCATTGGAGAACAATAACAATATTTTATAAGTTACAAGTAATTGGCGCACCACGGACTCTCACTCCCCTTCTTGCTTGATTTCAGAAATTTAACGTTTGAGAAAATGTTCTAGGCTGAGCTTGCAAAGATATTGCTTGTGAGCCATTTGACCCAGGGCCTTTAATCATTCCAGCTTTTCTTGTATACTTTTCATCACTTAGCACTCATGCTCTATATGCTACCAACAGTTTACCCAAGGTACAAAGGTAATAACTAGCCAAACATAAGATAGCCTATTTTAATAAAGAATTCACCCAGAGGTAATTTTTTTACTATTAGTTCCGGTTCTAATCGTTTAACTATTGAGAAAAAAAATCATGTTTTCATCAAGCTAAAATCAAGTATTTTTTATACAACTCCTTTTCATGCGGTAAAATTTATATACTGGTATATTTATCACATGTTCACCTTCGATGCAATGGAGAGAAAAACTAATGGATAGATTCTTGCACATGAGAAAAGGAATAGATATGACAGCTGGGTTGGAATATAATTATGAATTATGATTTAGCGGGTGAAATTATCTCTTATGGAAAACTGATCACTTTGTTCCAATCCTTTTGAAATTCGGAATTGCATACTGATTTTGTAAATGTCAGCGGTATTGTGATTTGTTTATTTATGAGAAGTTATTAGTTTACCTTCTTAACTCAGCTTTGGTTGCATATATCATTTGTTCTTTTGCTGATGCACAGATCCCTACATCTGCAGAATCAAGGTTTTCGCTTGATTTCATTAAATTATCCTTTTTATACAATCAATCCACTCTTAGTTTTAGTTGAATACTCAATACTGTGTTTTTTATCCCGTCTTTCTGATAATTATTTGCTTCAGTCACAGATGTTGGGGCTGAGGTGTTCTGAAAGGAGCGTAGTTGGAAATTTGGCGGAGCCTAGAAGCCTAGGATATTAGGCCGGGGATCAGGCGCTATGCAACGAGTAAGAACCTTTAATTTTGTTGACCAACAAGTATTCGTAATCACTATTTCTTGTTGATTTTTATGGAAATTACTGAATTGTTTGCTAGGTATATGTATGTGCATTTCATTGTTTTATATCATTTCTTACAATTGAGAATAATTTAATGTAGCTTTCTATTTGTTAGCTCAGGTTTATCCCCCACTGATTATGCTATCTGAGTTTATATATTTGGTTTTGTGATTTTTTGTTGCATTATTTGACATGGTGGACCTGCAATTGATCCGAAGTGCATCTTTTTGTATAGACGTTCGAACTCTATAGAAGACCAGATATTAGTAATCACTGTTTACTGCTGACTTTTATGGAAATCGTTGTTTTGCTTGCCAGTTATCTGTGTATTTCATTGCTTTTTGTTCCTTGTTTCGATTTAGATTTTTTTTTATTGATTATAGCTGCTAGTTTAGGTTTATGCATCAATGTTCATCTTAGCTGAATTTTATTTTTGGCTTCTGATTTATTGTACTATTATAAGTCCGGCTGAACTGATATTTTTCTAGTCATAGCTGTATTTTACTGTGAGATTGTGGGAATTGTTTCTTTCTGTAACAACCTTCCAATTCTGTAGACTAACAGATATTCGTAGTCACTGTAAACTGTTTATTTTTACAGAAAGTAGTGTACTGTTTGCTAGTTATATGTGTATTTCATAGTTTTCTTTTTCTTGTTATGGCTGAGATTTACTTATCGTAGCATTATATTTGTTTGCTCAGGTTCATGCCTTGTTCATGTTATCTGACTAGAATTGTTTGCGATTAGTGATTTGTCATCATATTATTTTACCTGTTAAGAATGTAAATATGTTTACCTGAAAATATTCTAGTCATAGTTGTTTAAAAACATCAGAGGAGTTGTATTTTACTGTAACATCCCAACAATTTATGGTTTACCTACTATGGTAATGCTTTTAGCGAATGTAATTCCATTGTAACATCCCAACAATTTTACTGTAAACCTGTAATGTAGAGATTATGATGTGCCTACAGTTGTTTATCTTTGAAAGGGACTTGCCTTTAGTGATTTTGATGGGTTTTATTACAATTTACCTAGGTTGTTTATGAACCTTTGTTGTTGCAAACTTTTGCTACAAGGATAGGTAAATTTACCAAAAGTGTGGACCTCTTTGGTTGCTTTAGAGATCTTTGTCACTATTTAAAACAAAACAAAAATTTATCAATTTTTTTTTATTTTTTCATTTTCAGAAGCTAAAATGATTTTATTAAAATTGGAGGGGTTACGTCCTTGTCTCCATATAATTTCTTCGGTTTTAAGTATGTACATGGAAAAAAAAATGGAATAAACATATGAATACTTTGTGAAAGTGGTCGGTCATGCAATTTCGTAATTATTATTTGGTCCCCGACTAAATAATATATGAATGAATACGATGTTGACGGTCCGGACGGAATTGAGATGTGGAGGGCGATTAGATGGTGATAGTAAAAATTCTCTTTTTTTAGTAAAAAGTTATTATGCTTCAAGATTGTTGGTCAATCTAATCCTAATGTACATGTTCAACTTAGTTGATTTCTTACATAGTAAGCTCAAAAGTCGATCTTTTATGGATTAGTATTTGTTTTAAGAAATTAATTTTTCAAGGTGAATGGGTCCCCTACCTCACCTAAATAAATCCTTGACTTAAAAGCGAAGCACTAACCAAACCGACCCTAATAAGTCCACTAGCATACAACTGTAATTACTTGGGCAGGATTAACTTAATTTCTCTGCTATCGTCCTAATTAAACACCCAGCTGTATTATGATTGTTTATTTATGAGAAGTTATTTTTCGTTGTTCTATCCTTTCTTCCATGTACCTGATAATGATTTGCTTCAGTCACAGATGTGGTCCTGGGGGGTGTTCTAGCGAGCGTAGGCTGAAATTAGGCGGAGCCTAAAAGCCTAGGAAGTTAGGCGGGAATGAGCGGATTTTGTGGTGATTAAACGGGATCAGGCGCTAGGCGACGAGTAAGAACCTTCAATTTTTTCGACCAACAGGTATTCGTAAACACTTTCTTTTATGATTTTTATGGAAATTACTGAATTGTTTCTAGTTATGTGTGCATTTCATTGTTTTATATCCTTTTCTTACAATTGTGAATAATTTGATGTAGCGTTCTATTTGTTATCTTAGGTTTATCCCTCACAGATTATGCTATCTGAGTTTATATGTTTGGTTTTATGATTTTTTTTTTATGTAAGTATGGTGAACCTGCAAATAATCTGAAGTGTATCTTTTTGTACGGATGTTTGAACTCTATAGAAGAACAGATATTAGTAATCACTGTTTACTGCTGACTTTTATGGAAATTGTTGTTTTGTTTGCCAGTTATCTGTGTATTGAATTGATTTCTGATCCGAGTTTAGATTTTTTTATTTATTGCATTATAGCGGCTCGTTTAGGTTTATGCATCAGTGTTCATGTTAGCTGGATTTTATTTTTAGTTTCTGATTTATTGTCCTATTATAAGTACGGTTGAATTGATTTGTTTCTAGTCATAGCTGCATTATACTGTGAGATTGTGGGAATTGTTTTTTTCTTTTAACAACTTTTCAAATCTGTAGACTAACAGATGTGTAGTCACTGTAAACTGTTTATTTTTGCAGAAAGCATTGTACTGTTTGCTAGTTATATGTGTTTAATAGTTTGCTTTCTCTTGTTATAGCTGAGATTTACTTATTGTAGCATTATATTTGCTTGCTCAGGTTCATGTCTTGTTCATGTTATCTGACTACAATTGTTTGCGATTAGTGATTTGTCATCATATTATTCTACATGTTAAGTATGTAAATATGTTTTTCCTGAAAATATTCTAATCATAGTTGTTTAATTATGTAAGAGGAGTTATATTTTCCTGTAACATCCCAACAATGTATGGTTTACCTGCTATGGTATGCGAATGTAATTTTATTGTTTCGAGTTTATCTTTTTTTCCCTCCTATTTTATGTTGTTCAAGGAACGTATTGGTTTTCTGATTGGCTCCTTGAATTTTGTCAATTCATTCAGACAAATCAAAACACTTTTGAGGAACCCATTGGGATTTAATTAAAAAAGATCGAAGTGATTAATGTGTAGCTATAATCTTATTATATGCGTTGGGGGGAATCGTTTGTTATATGAGCGCCAAGGCTCTAAAATTTATTTTGCAATCTTTATGCTCTGTTCTTGATAGTATTTGTTCTTTTTACTGGCAAGGGTTAGATTTGAGGGGATCAGAATCAGTTCGGTTTTGTGAATTTGGGCCTCGTTTGGTTGAAGATTGAGAATCCCGGGATTAGGATACACCCCGGATTACACTAGTATTATAAAAGATGGTTGGATTGTTAATCCGGGGCAGTAGTCCAAGACATTGTTTGGTTACGTAATTTTTGCAGGTGGACTAATTTCTACACTTAACAATTTTACCCTCTTGCAATTTAACTTAAAAAACAAACTCAGTCTAATACGTATTTATTCTCCAAAATTCGTAATGGTTACTGCAATCACATGTATCAAATTGAGAGCTATATGTCCAAAGTTTCAACTTTTTTCTCTACATGCTTATGCCTAAGCCCGACCCATTGAAAAATCTTGGCTGTTGGGGTTATGTTAGGGTTGTGACGATGATGATGATGGGATTATTAAGGGGTTTTTGGAGAGGGGAATTACATGGAGCTTATTGATGGGAATTTAATCGAAGGTTTATTTGATGATGATGATGGTATGTATATAGTTATATATATATGTGTGTGTGTATATATGTGTGTGTGATGTTGTATAGGTGATGATCTGTGAAAGAAGGGACACAAGTGGGGTAAATTGGTATTTAATACTAAGAAATGGACAAGTATTCAGAATACCACCCCCACGTGGGTTTCTAAATACCCATAAATGGGGTCATTTGTTGTCCATGAGTATTTACAATCCCATGTCAAAAAATACTAACAAACACGGGATTGGTGGGCCAATCACTATTTTTAAGTCCAATCCCGTTGTATATACCCGATAACAAACAAGGCCTTGGCGCCTTGAGCTTTAAATTGAATTTAATTAAATCTTCATTGGTCTAGGATTACTTTCACATTCTTAAAATTGTTATTCCTTATCGTCCCTTGTTAATCTAGTTTAAATATTTCCTCAGCTACGAGAGTGATTGTTCTTCTTTACCTTAATTGAAATTGGTGATTCATCATGGAATCCGTTGGGTCTGTGATGATTTTATATCAACTAATCCTGACTATCATGATTAAACTATATAAATCTTTTAATATCTTGTCATAATCTGTTTGGTTGAATTGGTGAATTTTTTTGTTTTTGATTTTAGTTTTCTTAAAAATGCCCGTCCATATGTCATGTTCTTTTTTCCTCTATGCTTATGAACATGCATGCAATCAAGCTTATGGAATTGTTACTTTGCTCTTCTGTCTACATTTTGGAGTTTTTAAAAACGGCAAAGTCCACTTTCTTCATTTTCTTTACATCTGCTGTGAGATTGTTAATTTTGGATGAACTCAGAGACCTTGAGATTGCCTTATTTAAAAGTTGGTATTATTATTTAGATTACTGATTGGTTTGGTTTGTTTTTAACGGCGTTCGTGGAGAAACAAATATTTGAGTTCCGCATCAATCTCGATTATTGATTAGAGGCTCCAGCGACTAAGAGAAATATTACGGGGATAAAGGATGCTATTACGAAGGAAATGCTAATTTCAGATTAGAGTGGGATTTTTGTGGCCATCATCACGGTCAAGGGTACGGCTACAACCTGCTGATGTTGCGAATTAATAGTCTCACAGTAAGTCCTTATCTTTAAGATACCCCTTTCTCTGCATTGGATATATATATATAATAAAGAAAAGTGACAGATTTTCTGTTCCGGATGAAGATGCCTTTTCACTGTTTAATATATTTACATCAAGTCTTATGCTGTAGGATAAAAGAAAATCATAAGTTGAGAACAAGGCGAGAAATGTATACCAAGTCTCAATTATTCAATAATGGGAAAAACTTGTCTCGTATTTGTTCTATTCAAATGTTTGTAGCTGAAGTATGCCCATTTTCCTGTAAACCTGATAAAATGCATAATCTTCGTTTCATAGAGATCCAAAAGTCTAATGGCACAATTAACCGGTATGTCTTTCCCTTTTTTCCTCGTTATGTTTTTGCCAGAATCAGAAGCATTTACTTGTATTCAAATTTTTTTTTTAGTATTCTGATAGGGTACGTGAGGCATGAATTGTTGAATTTGTGGTTTGTTGCAAATGCCAGCATTTATTCAATACTTACAGCTTGGTCCGTATCATCTTTAAACAAGCATATATTCAATAAAACAAACCTCATACCCTATCAGCTCCTTCTGAAGTAGCATGCTTTACAAAGCAGCATCCTGCATCTTCTAAGGTAGCATGCTTTACAAAACAGCATCCTGCAGTTCATGCTGACGAGAGAAGTCTTGGTAATTTTTCTGAATATTTGTTAACTATGTTTTGGTATTTTTGTTCTATACTTTTATCCATTGACAAAGAGTTATGTTTTCATCAAACTAAGATCAATTTTTTTAATAACATCAATTAGTAACGTCCAAGATTTGGGTGTCATCTACCATGTTCTTTTGCTGATCCAAAGGTCCTACTGCTGAAGAATGAAGGTTTTCTCTTGATTTCATTTTGTTATCCTTTTTTAGCATTTATCACACTTTTTTTGGTCATTTAACCACTAGCTCTTACTGCCTCTATCTCTTCTAATGCTTGGGATGCGCATAATTTGGGGCCATTTTTAAAGTCTGAAGTACAAGGTATTGTGAATTATTTGTTTACATATATTTTAATTTTTTATATATGTATATTTTATTAAAAAATCACAATTTTAGCTTTAACTGACAAAAAATATGAAATAGATCCTAAAGCAAACAAGTCTTTAGTAAGAACAAACATCGATTTTTCCCCAAATTTTCATGTCAAAACCAGTTGATGAATCCACCATGAACTGGTCTAAAATTTCCCATTGTTTTAGACCAAACAAGTCTTAGTAAGAACAAACATCGATCTATTCCCAAATATTCATGTTAAAACCAGTTATCATTCCATCAGAAACTTGTCTAAAATTTCCCATTGTCTAAAACTTATCTGTCTCCATTTTGGAGTTTTTAAAAACTACGAAGTCCACTTTCTTTGCATCTGCTGTAACATTGTTAAGTTTGGATGAGCCCATAGGCCTTGAGATTACCTTTTTTCAAATTTGCTACTATTATTTAGATTACCGATTGGTTTGGTTTGGTTTTAACGGCGTTCGGGGAGAAGAAAATATTTGAGTTCCTCTTCAAAGAGAAAGATTATGGGGAGAAAGGATGCTATTCTGAAGGAAAGGCTAATTTCAGATGAGTGGCATTTCAGAGGTCATCATTACGGTCAATGGTACAGCTGCAATGTGCTGGTGATGCAAATTAATAATCTCACAGTAAATTCTTATCTTTAGGTTACCTCTCTCTGCATATATATATATATATATATATATATATATATATATATATATATATATTTATATTTATATTTTTTTATGAATAAGAGACAAGTAGATTTCCTGTTCCGGATGAAGATCAAGTCTTATGCCGTAGGATAAAGGAAAATAATAAGTTCAGAACATGGGCGAACGGCATAGCCAAGTCTCTCATACTAAAAATTTCCAGTTATATGTGATTGTCCTTTCTGTACATGAAGGATGATTTTTAAAGTGTATTCTGTTTGCAAGGTCATCAATTATTTAGTAATGGAAAACTTGGCTCCTTCTACTACGTAATAGATACTTGATCAATTATTCAAAACCAACCTGTCTTGTTCGATTCACTTTTTATTGGTTATTGAATCTATAGCTCAAAACTTTTAAGGGGCAGGTTTATTACAAATAGTATAGCTTTATGTTAAGAGTATTGAGTGACACCTTGTTTTATATCCAGAAGCAACAAGGAGGAGAAGATATAAATTATCTAGCATTTTATTTGATTCTAATGTTTGTAGCTGAAGATGCCCCTTTTCCCCCTAACCCTAAGAAATTACATAATCTTTGTTTAATAGAGATCCAAAAGTCCAGTGACACAATTAACAGGTATGCCATTCCCTTTATTCCTCATTATGTTTTTGCCAGAATCAGAAGCATTTACTTGTATTCATTTTTTTTCTTAGTATTCTGATTGGGAAACAGAAACCTTCTCACATGCTATCTTATAGACTAGTAAGAAAAAAATGGATTTGACTCGGTTTTCTACCTTAGCTTTCATATGCTTTTTCTTCTTTACCTATTAGTTATTGTTACCTAATTAGCCTCTTAGGGCCATGGAGAGAAGAACGCATAGATGGATTATTGCATCTGAGCAAATAGAAACCATAAACAGTTAGATGGTGATTTTTTTCTGTTTACTATAATAATGTAAGCTATGCTTCTTTATGGAGCTCTGTTCACTTTACTGGATCTTTTAAAATCCGGATTGCCCATACTTGATGAATTATATATTCTACCGGCGGTTTTGTCACTTGTGGACTAGTTTGTTATTTCTCCTTATGGAAATGGCAATGGCCAGTTTGTTATTTCTTTTTACGGAAATGGCAATGGCCAGTTTGTTATTTCTTTTTACGGAAATGGCAATGATAGCAGGTAATGAGTTTAATGAACTTTTATTTATTCTGACAAGAAAATGTGTCTCATTCATTCTCAGCAGTAATATGATTTATTTTTATCTAGAAGCTTTTTGTTACGTGAATCTAATGAGAACCCTTCTATTTTCTTTAATCTTTGGGGAGTAATCTACCATCAGTTGTTCATTTTGTTGATTCCAATTGGAGAGTCAAGGTTTTTGTCGTTTACCTCATTATGTTCTTTGTCTAATCCATCTTATTTACTCTCTTTTTAGTCTGTATACTGTATATTTCTTCTGGATTGTGATATGCTTTTCAGTTGCAGAGGTTCAAAATTTAAACGAATGGGAATCAGGTTGTTCTCTACTTTCTAACCATTGAAACTTATCTTAGAAGTAATATTTACTTTACTTCATTTTCGCACAGATTACCAGTCTGCTTGAAACCAATGTACAAGGTTCTGCGAAGAGAAATTCCCAAAAAAACTTGTTTGTTTAACTGCTTTTTTTTTTGAAGATCCAAAGACGAAGTAAGAAAATATAAGGTTAGAAAACAATTTTTTTGAGTTATTCCTATTTTAAAAACTTAAAGGCCCTTTTAACTCAGCGGTAGAGTAGCGCCATCACAGTGTAAAAACTTGAAGGCCCTTTATCTCAGCGGTAGAGTAACGCCATCAAACAGCGTAAGTCATCGGTTCAAATCCGAAAAGGGGCTTTAGTTCTAAAAAAAATAATCTGAATTTTTTCCCACCCTGATAGTGACTTTCTTCAGCTTTTGTTTTACAAGATTACTTTTTTAGAATTGATACGAGCTTAAAGGTTTATATGGTCTCCTGAGTTTTCACTGGTTTCAATGTATAATTTATATACATCAGTTGAGATAAAGATTAGGATTTTGTACCCTCTTTTGATTTCTTTCTCATTTGTTTAAGTTTGTAACTTGTTACTACGGTACTATTCTCTTTTTATGGTTCTCCATTAGAAAATTGTTATGTTGATTGTAGGCTTAACCAATTTTGTGCTTTACTGTTCCTAAGGCCCAATTTATGTATATTGCTACCTGTTTTTTGCCAGAATGATTTTTTGCTTTTCTTACAATATTGGTTATCAAGTGCCCTGAAAATTATCTATGATTTTTGGATTTGATACCCTTTTAGGCATGGATTGTTGAACTCGTGGTTTGTTGCAAATGCCTGCATTTATTCAATAATCACAGACCATCAGTTTTATTCAGTATAGCAAACGTAATTTTCCTATATCGGTTTCACATGGTTAGCAGGGCTCCTCCTTTTCCTCTTTTAGTATTAATTATTTTAATATTTTTTGGTTTAAAGGTCTCCCCATAACACATATTCATTGCCAAGTGCCCCTTGTGCATTTTTTTCTCTTCCAGTTGTCAGATGAAAGAAAATTGTTCCTTTTAATGCTTATTTTTTCAAGCGCGAGAAAACAAATTGTTAGCAAAAAAACGCACGTCGACAATAGAAAGAAACTAGCACATGTTTTTCTGCCTCGGTAGTTCTGACTTGCTTTATACCTTTACACTTGTCTTGTTTTCAGCTCTAATTAACAAACCTAGTTAATGGATCCTTTAAACCAAACAAGTTTTTTTAGTCGAAAAATAAACTTAATTATAAATAAAAAAAATTGGCTGAATTCTACAAACTTCTTTTGTGTCCTCTTTTATGTGCTTCTCAGCTTCATCAATTTTTTAATTGATATCTATTCAGTCATCAACTCTGTTTTTTGCATTTGTTAGATCTCGTCTAAAGTTACCAATGAGATATTTTTCACTTCTACAGGACAGGAACAATCGTATCATTTGCCTTTCTTTGTCAAGTACTGCTTTTTCTCTCAGTTGTTTTTCATATGATTAAAATAGATGTATTTGATCCTGAACATGAGGCTGCTTAAGTCTTAACTATTTTAAAGCTTCTGAACTATTCATCTTGTTTTCTGTTATGCAAATATTCGCCTCCAAGTTAGCTGTTAAACAGGATACGCATCATGAATCTACATTGTCGTAATAATATGTCATTATCTATCCATATGAACCGTAGGATTGTTGAAATATTATAGTGAGAAATATGTGAGTTTTTTAAAAGAGAGCGCATGCGAACTCTGTTTGATTCTTCACAATTTACCATCGATATGCTCTTATTTGCTCACATGAGATGTTTGAGGACTTCTGTTGCATTATTTGTCCGTTATGAATCTTATTTAGAAGTACCAATAGTTTCGAGTACTCGAGTAAACTTTTATTCTAGAACTGGGGGTATCTGTTAGGTCTTTTTTTTTTACAAACATCTAGTCAATAGTTGAAGAGAAATAATTGCAATTTGGATTCTTTAGTAAACATCCAACACGAAGGAGAGGTATAGAGTCAAGTGTTCATAGTTGTTATGAGAAAACAAGCTTGGGTAATACCTTTTTTGTTGTATCTTCTACTCTATTAGTTTTTATAATTCCTTTCTTCTATCTATTTATTGTTTTTTTTTCTCTTATATGTTTTTTCCTTAGATAGATTACCATTTGCTCTTATGAACTGGTGATCTATTGAATTTTGTAGTTTGTGGTCCTATCAAGGATAAATTATTTCAGGATGCTACCTGGAAAAAGCTGACAGAGTATGAGGTTTCCAAACCAGCAAACATTACCTCGAGTAAGATATGCCCCTACTCCATGGTCTATCTTCTGAGTCGATATTTATTGAAATTGTCAAACTTTCTTTTCCGAATTTCAAACGTTTGGGCCTAATCAAATTAGATTTGCTGACAAGAGAAGCCTTGGAAATTTTTCTGAATTTTATTGTTTTACCATTAAATTTTTTAACTATATTTTGTTCTATACTTTTATCCATTGAGAAAGAGTTATGGTTTCATCAAGCCAAGATCAAATTTTTTAAATACGGCTCCTTTTCATACGGTAAAATGTATACTGTCTGTATTTTATGACCCCTTCACAATGGAGAGAAGAACTTATGAGTAGATTCTTGCACATGTGATTTATTTTATTTTATTATTATATTAATGGTGGGGAAAACCCACTTTTTATTTTTAGATAATATAGAAACATAAAAAAGCGGGGGAAAACCCCCACAGAAAACCAATCTGATTGTACAAATGAAAGAAATAAAAAATACAAGTCTTGAAAATAAAAACAGTAAACTCTAATGCTCAATAGCATAATCCGCGAAGTACATGAGAAACTAAAAACATATTACAGTTTGATTAGAATACAACTATGATTATGCGGGTGACATTCTTTCTTATCGAACACCGGTAACTTTGTTCCAGTCGTTTTAAAAATCGGAAATTGCCTATGGGTGCCAAATTTCGAATGACGGCATTTCAATGTCTGCGGTATTATGATTTTTGTATTTATGAGAAGTTATCAGTTTACTTTGTATATTCAGATTTGGGTGTCATTTACTATGTTCTTTTGCTAATCCAAAGGTCCTATTGCTGAAGAATGAAGGTTTTCTCCTGACTTCATTTTGTTATCTTTTTTTAGCATTTATCACACTTTTTTTTGTCATTCAACCACTAGCTCTTACTTTCTCTATCTCTTCTAATGCTTAGGATGCGCATAATTTGGGGACATTTTTAAAGTCCAGAGTGCAAGGTATTGTGAATTATTTCTTTACATATATTTTAATTTTTAAAATGTGTATATTTTATTAAAAAATCACAATTTTAGCTTTAACTGACAAAAAATATGAAATAGATCCTAAAGCAAACAAGTCCTTTAGTAAGAACCAACATCGATTTTTCCCCAAATTTTCATGTCAAAACCAGTTATGATTCCACCAGGAACTGGAATAATATTGGAATAATATTTACTTTTAGTTCATTGTCTCACAGATCACCATACAGCTCCAAACCAACATACAAGGTTCTGAGAAGAGAAGGACCCAAAAGACTTGTTTGTTTTACATGTTTATAGATCCAAAATGAAGTCAGAAAATATAAGGTTAGAAAACAAATAATTTTGGTCTATTCCTGTCTTAAAAACTTCAAGGCCCTTTTAGCTCAGCGGTAGAATAACGCCATCACACAGCGTAAGTCGTCGGTTTAAATCCGATTAGGGGGTTTAGTCCATAAAAAAATACTTTGAATTTTTTCCCACCCCAATAGTGGGTTTCTTCAGCTTTTGTTTTACAAGGTTTCTTTTATAGAACAAAACATCACACGAGTTTTCTTAGTTGTGGAAATTTATGATTAAATTTTTTTCTTTCTAAAAGCTGTTTTTTTTCAAAAATGATACCCCGGCTTAAAGGCTTTTATAGTCTTCTAAGTTTTGACTGGTTTCAATGTACTCTTCATATATATATATATATTCTCATCGGTTGAGATAAAGATTAGAATTTCGGACCGTCTTTTGGTTTTAATTCTCACCTGTTTAAGTTTGCAGCTTGTGACTGTGGTACTTTACTGTTTTTATGGTTCTCTATTAGCAAACTATTATGCTGAGTGTAGGTTTTCAGTGTTGTGCTTTACTGTGCCTGAGGTCCAATTTCTTGAATCATTTACTTTCCTCCACGAATCAATTACTTTCCTCCACGAATCAATTTTAGGTATTTCGTGAAATCATGAAGCCTGCTTTCTGTTCTGACATGGGACGACATTTAAATTGTTCATTATTTTAGGAGAATAATAAAATATAGGAGTATATGTTAGAGGTGTACCTTGGCCTTTTTTATTATTAACTTGTAGGTTTGAAACGCTGTCTCGTTCATTGCTTACACTGATAGCATGTAAATCACATGTACAAAGAGAGCAGTTACCTGTCGAGTATCTTTTAATTGAATGGAAATTTATTGGATAATGCAATGGGGTTGCATTGAAGGAACTAAAAGTTATTCACTTATTTGTCAGTAAGTGAAGTTTAAACTTTCTCGTAGCAATGAAGTTTTAATTTCTTCTTAGAGGGACGTTGAAGAAACATGTTTCTGATACATCGATAGGGTAATTTCCGTGTTCCCTTGAGTAAGGGAAACTGAAAAGCAAACATATGAGTTATTACCACTTCGATGGTCCAAACACATGTTCTATGTTGTGTTACGTTAAATTTATACTATTTTTTGAGTCGTTTTTCACAGTTTTGTCGAGGTAGAGCTGAGTACATCACACCATCCCCATAATTTGTAATGTAGGTCTGCATTATATGTTTTGGCTTTACGAATAATTTATGTATATTGCTACCTGTTTTTTGCTGGAATGGTGTTTTGCTTTTCTTACAATACTATGTTGGTTATCAGGTACCCAAAAAATTATCTATGGTGTTTGGACTCGAAACCTTTTTTAACCGGGTACGTGAAGCATGAATTGTTGAACTTGTGGTTTGTTGCAAATGCCAGCATTCGTTCAATAATCACAGACCGTCAATTTTATTGAGTAGATTTGTTCTATTAGAAGTTATGTAGCAAAAGTTATTTTCTCATATCAGTTTTAGTCCCATTTATGCTGTTAAATTAATTTGATATGTGAAGACGTGCATATAGTTGTATGGTGTTGGTAATTGTTATACTTCTATGTAGTGTTTTTTTATAATAGGCTATTTTGCAAGTAATGTATAAATAATGTTACTTGGAAAGTTGCAAATTAAAATTGTCCAATTGACAGTGAGTTGTCTTTTGGGAATATAAGCTCATTTTTAGTCTAAAGTTGATGCATTTTGGGAAATTTAATTTATGCAAAAATTCACTTGCTTCTTTCTTTTGGCAGGGAGCAGTTGATGGTATGGAACCATCAATCAAAATATGGAATCTTGACCTGATCTGTGGATTATACCTTATATCTGAGTAATATTGAGGTTTATTGACGCTACTGATGTTTCCAAATTCTAATTTTTTTTCCAAATTCTTAGTTTTTCTTGTACTTCTCAGATCGATGAAGTTCTACCGTCGTACAAGTACAAGGAAGACAGCTACACTGTTGCTCTACCTGGTTTTGCCTGGAACAAGGATTATAGGTGCGTTTTTTTAATCTATTTGTTTTATTTGGGTATTTCTCATGTTTTATGGAAGTTAAATATATTGCATGTGGACTATCCTTGTGCAAAAACATACTTGTGAGTGCTAGTATTAGTGCTAATAAAGTGGTTTAAGTATTGACATGTAGCTACTGGGAAACGCAATAATACTATTTCTCATCATAACGGTAAGGCAAAACACATACACTCATACACCATAGTTTGAAGCAACTAAAAAACATGTCTTTTATTCTTTATTTTGGCATGTTGCTATGCTCAGATATGTGTTTATTTTGTTTTTTATTGTATGGAAAATATTGAATGAGTTGGCTTTATCATTTGTTACAAGATCTTAATATTACTCTTAAAATACAGTTTTTTTTTTAAATCAATGCGCACATATTGAAACTAACCTATGAAAATATTGTCCTTGTACAATTAGAGGTAATCAAAGAAATGGTAGGTAACCAAAAAATCGTACATGAAGATCAATTAGTTAATGTGTAGAGATCTTAGTTATCCAATTAAGGTTGACAGTGCAGTCACAGAGAGTCTTTGATATACATGCCTGCTTCGAATTTAGTTTTTTTTTTTTTTTGAAAATATAAGAAAAGAAAATTTTAAGAGTAAACTTTCTTTGTAGTGGTTCTTAATCTGTTTAAGGCTTAAATTCTCTTAATTTTAAATTATATTTCCACCAGAATTCATTATTTGCTTCTTATTTTCTATTCTCTTCAATCTTTTGTGAACCTTTGTTATATCTCTTTCGAAAAAGATAGCCGATTTGTATTTATGCTACTGCACAATTATTGAAAATAGTCAGAAACTTGTCGATCGTGGTGCCTGGATTTAAAACATTTGTCTTTAGTCTTCCTTTCCTTGTTTCCTAAAGTGGTTGATCTAGTATGTCATATCAGAGGGTCTTACACTCCATTTACATGTATTTTTTGTTTTTTAACGTAATATATCTGCTGGATCTGAAGGGCCTCGTCAGGTTTGTAAGTCTTTATTTGTTTTAAGTTTTCAAAACAGAAAACTTTTTACTCAACGTGTCCGATTTTTCAAGTATTTCCCACCAGCAAACCCATAACACCTAGTCTGGGAGTACAACTTTTTGTGGTTATATAAGCGAAAACAGAAAAGGAAATATGAGATTTTCTGTACCTCAATTCCGGGTTCTTGCTTCTATGAATATAAAGTATGTGATTATCAATAGTACACCAAATACGAAGTGTGTATTTTTTGGTTTGACATGGATTAAAATATCACCTAACGCCATATACACGCATCCCCTCTTTTTCCTCATGTTTCCGCTGAAACAAGATTTCCTCAAAAAAATTGCTTACGATTATGTAGAACATAATGCTTATTGTTTACATGCTTAGTTTTTAGAATACGAGTAAAGAGGGAAACTGTAATTGGAAACAAAATCTTTGGTTTGATCTTTTTCCAGAAACATGAAACAGAGTAGTAACTTCTTTCTCTACCTCAATATGGGCGTAACCTTTCTTATAGTTTTACCTTGTTTTCATTGAATACTATCCTCTCTGATAAAAAGAATTGCTCTTTCCATTTTACATCAATGCTTGTTTAGGTTTTACATTAGAGCTTAAGATGTTTTTTTTTACTCTCTCAATCTGCTTCTTCAAGCAATGAAAAACATGAAATGGTACAAGCTCAACTTTTGAAGCACCGAAGCAGGAAATAACTGGCAGACCGAATTTCAAAAATTTACCTTTTGACTTTGTCGTCATAATAGTTTCTCAAAAGTCAAAACTAGTGGATATTTGCTATTGACCTTATATATGAAACTTTTATTTAGAGACATCGGCAAGCGTTTGTTTTTAGGCTAAATCTAGTCACTTGAAGCAAGAGCTACATTAAAAAAAAAAACAAGAGTTACATTAACCGTAAAGATGTTTTGGCGGCAAAGTTTTTTTTTCATTTTTCGGATTATATTATAACTCTCTTACCATTTGCTAAAACCCTCTTACCTGGTATTTTAGCTTCTGATGTAACTTGATTGGTTTTATGCTGCCTGCAAAAAAACGTGTTAGACGCTTTTAAAGGTTGCCTGGTTTAGAAATTTTCGATGCTAGGTAAATGATGAATTGTTGAAAAAAGTGTATTGCACTGAAAAGTCCGTCTCTTTATACGTATTTGCTCTTTTGAAGTTTTGTAGTGCAATTTACTTTTTTATCAATTTTTTGTCAAAATGAAGGTTGCTCTCCGCCTAGTTCCTTCTCCTTCCCTATAGGCAAAAAGCATTGTTTGAAAATCCCTCCCGAAAATCTGGATCGTCACAATGAATTTATGTGGTGCGATTTTGTACGTCAGTCCTACATCGCCCAGATATGAGAGTACCCGTGTGGTATATGAGCTTAAAGATCAAAAAATTTCTATCAACGTCTTTTAAAGTCGTGCGGCACAAAAGCGAGGACGAAACTCCACAGTTAAACGTGCTTAAATTGGAGTAGTATCAGGATGGGCGACCCCCGCGGACAATATTGTTAATTCGGGCATGACGGTTCGGTCCGTGGGATCGGGTCGTTACAGTAACTAAGTTTTCGAGAAAAAAAATTGTATCCGTCTCGGTACACATTATCCAAGTGACGTATTCCGGTTTCTCTTTTCTACTACTATGCCGACGCGATTCCGCACCAATTTCACTCCACCGAGTACAAACCAACTCAAACTTTTTGACATTAACATCATTGAGAAGATATGTAAATTTTAATCATAAATCTTTAGTAGCATCAGCCCATGAACTCTGTTGTTGATTCAATTTTTTTAATAAGTTTCAAAAAAAACAAGATCTTAATGATTCAGACGAAGAGATTGATTTGTTGTGTATAGAAATAATAAGTTATACAGGAAATAAGTTTTAAGATGGTAAAAGGTGGAATATTTCTATAAAGAAGCTTGTCATCATTATATATGCAGTTTTTTTTTATTTAAAAAATACAGTTCTGGGCCCACAGAAATATTTCAAGTATGTTTATTTTATGTTAAAAAAAATTCTTTATTTTTTAAAAACAACTGTAATCGCATATCAATTAATAACTTTTTAATATATTTGGGCTCACATAAATTATGTACAGTATTAAGAAACATTAATAATGTTAATTTAAAACAACTGTAATCGCATATGAATTAATAATTTTTTAATACATTTGGGCTCACATAAATTATGTCCAGTATTAAGGAACATTAATAATATTAATATTGATAATAAATACAAAACTAAATATAAATACAAGTGATGTTAATAGAGGTGCTCTTAAAGCACTGCAAAAAATCTGTATAAACGCGCAGACCGTAGATTTAATCTACGGTCTGTGTAATTTTTTTGAAAATTACACAGTCAGTCCCTGTTTTTCAAAATTACACAGTCAGTCCCTGAAAAAATTACACAGACAGTCCCTGGAAAAAACATAAAGTTACGGATTTTTTAAAAAAAATTAAATTTTATTCTACACTCTCTCTCTTTCTCTCAAAAACCCCCAATTTTCAACCCAAAAAATCACCCAAATCAATCAACCACATTAACTATCAACTTTATTAACAAAAAACCCCAAATCATCAATCAAACTTATCCATAATTCAAGGGTATATCTTTTATTCTCTAATTTATTATGTATTTTGTGTAATTTAAATTTGTAAAATAGGAAAAAATATATAAAATATGCAAATCCATAATTCACTTAGCTATATATCATTGTTTGTTGTTTGTTTATATTAATTATAGAAATTTTAATAATTGTTGATATTTGTCCCATTTTTGCATGTTTTTTTATTTTTTGTAATTTTAATTTGTAAAAAAGGAAAAAATATATAAAATATGCAAAACCATAATTCACTTAGCTATATATAATTGTTTGTTGTTTGTTTATATTAATTATAGAAATTTTAATAATTGTTGATATTTGTCCCATTTTTGCAATTTTTTTTATTTTGTTTGGTTAATTTGAATTGTTGAGAATGTGTTTGGTTATGATTAAAAAATTGAGTTATTATTGTTTGGTTTATGATTAAATGTGTTTGGTTATGATTAAATGTGTTTGGTTATGATTAAAAAATTGAATTATTATTGTTTGGTTTATGAAAAAATGTGTGTTTGGTTATGATTAAAAAATTGAATTATTATTGTTTGGTTTATGAAAAAATGTGTGTTTGGTTATCATTAAAAAATTGAATTATTATTGTTTGGTTTATGAAAAAATGTGTGTTTGGTTATGATTAAAAAATTGAATTATTATTGTTTGGTTTATGAAAAAATGTGTGTTTGGTTATCATTAAAAAATTGAATTATTATTGTTTGGTTTATGAAAAAATGTGTGTTTGGTTATCATTAAAAAATTGAATTATTATTGTTTGGTTTATGAAAAAATGTGTGTTTGGTTATCATTAATTGGTTATAATTGAGTTATCATTGTTTGGTTATCATTGAGTTATCATTGTTTGGTTATCATTAATTGGTTATGTTATCATTTTTTTGGTTATCATTAATTGAGTTATATTTGGTTATCATAGTTAGGATGACAGACCCAGGTCCACAGATTAAAGGGAGGTTGGGTATTTTACGACAGACTGGTCACATTTCTAGTCAGACTTGGGATGCTGGCAGAGAAGCGGGTAGAGGAGATGCCAATAAGATTAGGGTTTATAATTATAGTTGGCAGATACCGACGCCTGAAAAGGTAGTTCAAAATATCATTAGGGCTGGTTTTTACGGTATTTACAGTATAGGTAATTATACCGTAGACCGAGGGTTGATTACAGCCTTAGTTGATAGGTGGCGTGATGAGTCGCACACGTTCCATTTTGTCGGGGGAGAGTTGGGGATATCTTTACAGGATGTAGAGATTATGCTTGGTCTGAGGGTGGATGGTCTTGCTGTGACCCGGTCGGAGCGGAATGACACGAAGGCGAGCAGGTTGGCTATGATGGAGAGTTTGTTGGGTGTTAGGCCGGCTGACAATCAAGTCGATCTAAACTGTCTGACAGTTAGACTTGATTGGATGTTACAGACCTTCGGTGAATTACCCCCCAACCCTAGTGAGGAGCGTTTACTATATCAGTCTAGGGCTGCCATGCTATTATTACTGGCTGCACATGTGTTTTCGGATAAGAGCAGTGATCAGATTCCACTCTGGCCTCTGCCATTTCTGGAGGATTTTGACACATGTGCTGAGTATAGTTGGGGATCAGCTCTTCTGGCCTGGTTAGAGGCTAATCTATGCAGGGTGGTACGTTGTAAGACAACCGGAGTAAGCGGGGCGGTGATGTTTCTGGATATGTGGGCGATTACCAGACTACTGCCGGTTAGACCGTGTGAAGAGCTGCCGGAAGATGTCGAGCCACCGGAGGGCTTGCCTAGGTTCCCCCTCGGTTACAGGTATGATATTTATTTAGTTTTTGAATTGGATTTGCTTTTTTATATTATTGTGTCATCTATCATTTACTTAGCTGCCGGTTATATTTATTGTTTATCGGTTTTTGTTTGTATATTACAGATGGAAGATGTGGCGGCAAACTAACCTTACGCCATATGTCTACGGACATAATGTGGTCCACATACGTGACCAGTTTGACAATATGTCGCCTGAACAGGTAAATTTTAATTTTCGTATTATATGTAACTTACGTATTATATGTTGTATATGTTTGCATTGGTCTTATCTTCGTAGAATTTATTACTCGTCTATTTTTAAACCATTGTTTATATATTCTAATTTGATGATTACAGATAGTGTGGCAACCTTACGGGGATCTCAATCAGTACCCGGAATACTGCACGCGGGGCCGGTATATGTGGCATTGTTCTGTGCCTCTCATTTGTAATGAGAAGATTGAGTACCACCCCGCGGACAGGTTCATGAGGCAGTTCGGTTTTGTGCAGCGGGTCCCTACGTATATTTGGAAACCAAGACAGGGTCACGACAAGGATAGAAGATATGGGATTGGGCAAAAACACGACTGGCCTTTACTAACCGGAGAATTTATAGCCGTGTGGAATGACCGCCACACCCGTCTTATTAACGGCGAATATGGCACGGGGACGTCACCGGGTTACATGAAATGGTATAGAGAGCGGACCCGCATCTTCATAAACCCACCTGAACTTGCCCCGCCCCCTCACGGTTTTCGGGAGAATACGGGTGTCTTCAATAAAATGGTAACTACTAAATCGTTTTTTACTAATAAATCGTTACTTATTTTTATGTATATTTCAATACTAATAAATCGTTTTTTATTGTTTTTTTTTTTACAGAAAGCGATGTTGCGCCGCAGTTTCAAATCGTTCAAACGGGCGAAAATGAAAACGGACGTGGACTTACTACGTAAGGAGTTCGCTGAAATGGGTATGAATCCGTATGGGTCAGCTGATGAACAGTCGGAGGGGGATGACGACGACGATGGTGATGACGACCTACGTTACGACCCACGAACTTACACTAGGGCTTCAAGTTGTCGGCGTCCCGACGAAAGAGGCGAATCTAGTAGCGGGGGTAGAAGATCGACTGGAGGTCGACACCCGACTACAGATCAGGGTCCGGGTCCGAGTTCAAGCAGTTATCGTCGTCGTTCTTCTTTTGCTGGGTCGGACTACGTTCAGACCGATGTTCCGTTCGATCATCATAGACAATCATTTGGTTCGTACGAGCATCATCCTAGTCATCAGTCCACCGACAGTTGGAGTCGGGGGTTGACAATTACATCCCACGAGCGTGCGCCGCATCCAGAATCGCAGCAGCGACAAAGACGGCGTACGGAGCTAAACGAAATCGAAGAGTCTGCTGAGCTGTCATCGGATAGATTAACATCGGCGGGAAAGATGCTCCCTATGTCCAACTTTAAAACATTTAGTCGTTACAAAAAAAAATAAATGCACTGTTTTTGTATTTGATTTCTATGTTTGATTTGTACGTTATAATTTCGTAAGTTTAATTTGATTCGTATGTTTAATTTGTATGTTTGTAAAAAATATTCTGTATTTTAATTGATAGGACCAATATTGATTTTTTACAAACCGTAAACCCTAAACCCTGAATTAAAAACCCTAAACCCTAAACCCTAAATTAAAAACCCAAACCCTAAACCCTAAATTACAAACCGTAAACCCTAAACCCTGAATTAAAAACCCTAAACCCTAAACCCTAAATTAAAAACCCTAAACCCTAAACCCTAAATTAAAAACCCTAAACCCTAAACCCTAAACCCTAAAAGTAAAAACCCTAAACCCTAAACCCTAAATTACAAACCGTAAACCCTAAACCCTATATTAAAAACCCTAAACCCTAAACCCTAAATTACAAACCATAAACCCTAAACCCTAAATTACAAACCCTAAACCCTAAACCCTAAATTACAAACCGTAAACCCTAAACCCTAAATTACAAACCCTAAACCCTAAACCCTAAATTACAAACCCTAAACCCTAAATTAAAAACCCTAAACCCTAAACCCTAAATTAAAAACCTTAAACCCTAAACCATAAAAGTAAAAACCCTAAACCCTAAATTACAAACCGTAAACCCTAAACCCTATATTAAAAACCCTAAACCCTAAATTACAAACCGTAAACCCTAAACCCTAAATTACAAACCCTAAACCCTAAACCCTAAATTACAAACCCTAAACCCTAAACCCTAAATTACAAACCCTAAACCCTAAACCCTATATTAAAAACCCTAAACCCTAAACCCTAAATTACAAACCGTAAACCCTAAACCCTAAATTACAAACCCTAAACCCTAAACCCTAAATTAAAAACCCTAAACCCTAAATTACAAACCCTAAACCCTAAACCCTAAACCCTAAAAAACCCTAAATATTCTGAAATTTACATACAAACCGTACATTTAATGTACGGTTTGTACAGATTTCATACAAACCGTACATTAAATGTACGGTTTGCATGTATTTTTTGCAAACCGTAAAAGTAATGTACGGTTTGTACCCCTGATTTGAGCAGCGCCATTTTACGAATGTACTTTTTGCACTGAATCACCGTAAACAACGTAAAAAAAAAAAAACTACAAACCGTAAAAGTAATCTACGGTTTGTAGTGTAAATTACATTGGATACCATATCCATCAAATGCATCCGACAACACTTTATTACTTTTGAATTATTATGAGTTGACAACCCTATCCGAAAATGACTACTCAATGCATTATTAAAGTTTGAAAATGACTACACCAAAAAAAACACTACAACCCGTAAAAGTAATCTACGGTTTGTAGTGTATTTATTACATTGGATACCATTTCTATCAAAATAATTCCGACAACACCTTATCACTTTTGAATTATTATGATTTGACAACCCTATCCGAAAATGACTACTCAATGCATTATTAAAGTTTGGAAATGACTACACCAAAAATTCACTACAAACCGTAAAAGTAATCTACGGTTTGTAGTGTAAACTTACACTATAAATATGACTCAATTTTGCCAATTCTAACAAACCATAAAATCAAACACAAAAACATTTCGGAAATCTCTAAAAAAATCCTCATTTCTCCCCAATAAAATATACAAACAAACACTTTTCGAAAATGAATTACAACTACGGTTATGACAACAACCAATGGAATAACAACAACGATGCGAATTCATCCAGTGGCTCAAACGATGAGCTAACTGATTATTCAGAGCACTTTGAAGTCGATGAATTGACTTGGGAAACAAGGGATGAAATGCTTGCTGATCTTGCTGATGTGGCTGGAAATTGGGGTTTCATTCTTACGATTCGTAGGTCTGGAGGGGGTGATGGGAGCAGAACACCGTATGTTGATATTGTATGTGATAAATCGGGGGTTTACGAAAAAAAGAAACCATCTTCCGTAAAATCAGGTACAAAGAAAAAAGATTGTCCATTTTTCATTAAAGGTTACGTAGTTAATGGTGAATGGATGTGTCACGTAGAAAATGGACAACATAACCACCCACCTCCAACTTACCTCCAAGGGCAAGCACGACGTGCTCGTTTAACCCAAGATGAAAAAGAAATTGTTAAAACTTTAAGGCAAAGCAGTTTTAAAGTTGGTGCAATATTAGAGGCCATAAAAAATAGAAATCCTGACAATGTATCAAACGCTAAAACGATACATAATTTTTTGGCCGGACTGAAATTTAAAGAACGAGATGGTAGAAACCCGATACAGGAACTGTTTAATTTATTGGATAGCCATCGCTACACGTTCTACTATAATATGAACCCATCAACCCATTCCCTTGAGAACTTGTTTTTTGCACACCCCGATTCTATAAGGATGTTCAAAGCTTTTCCTGATGTCTTGTTAATGGATTGTACATATAGAACAAACCGTTTCAATATGTCATTTCTAGAAGTCGTAGGAATGACATCAACGAACCAAACATATTGTTTAGGTTTTGTTTTCATGAGTGACGAGACAAAGGAAAGTTATATATGGGCATTGGAAAAATTTAAAGTTACATTGGAGGGGTGTATACTACCTAGGGTTTTTGTAACCGACAGGGAAATGGCCTTATCAAATGCTTTGTCCGTTGTTTTTCCCGATTCTCATCATATTTTGTGCACTTTTCATATTGCAAAAAATGTTTTGAAAAACTGCCGTAAAAAGATCCCTGATGAGGAGTGGCAAACGTTTCTAGATGATTGGGGTTTATTGGTTGATTCTGAGTCGATAGAGGAGTACAATCATAACCGAACTTATTTCAATTCCTCTTACAAATCATACCCTGCTGTGATTAAGTATGTAGACAAGCTTTTAAATGATTATGCTGAAAAGTTTGTTGCATGCTATACCAACCATACAACACATCTAGGTAACAGAACTAGCAATCGAGCCGAACAACAACATGCTAAGCTGAAAAGATCCCTTTCCACAAATACTGGCACGCTTGAAACTGTTTGGGTAGAGGTGAATAGAATTCTAGAAAAACAGTTTGAGGATATTAAGATGAAGTTGGATAAATGCAAGTCTTATTTTCCACATTCTGAACGAACACCTCTATTTATAAATCTTAGGTCGTATATCACACACTATGCCTTTGATTTATTATTTCAAGAACATAAAAAATGTAGTGGCCAGGCTGATGAGAATTGTTCTTGCGGTTTCAAATTGTCTCACGGTTTACCTTGTCATCATATTATGAGTGAACATATTTTATTCGGGAAGCCTCTTCCTCTAGAATATATTCATCCATTCTGGAAAAAATTAGACGTAATTGATGATAATGGGAACACCGATGATTATGGGGTAGAGGGTGATCTAGAAGAGTTTAAAAGTGTTTATGCTAGGAAAAGTAATGTTGAAAAACGGCGTATGAAAACACAACTCCGAGAGATAACCGTACCAGCCAGAACATCCATCAGTGACCCCGAAGTGAGAGTAAATAGGGGGAGACCTAGAAAAGGCGACAAATCTAGTAAGAGGGATAAGTCGGGATGGGAGTATGTGGAGGAGGAACATGGTGCTGGTGCTAGTAGGGACAAGGGCAAAGGCAAGGCTGATGAAACACCGGAGGTAAGGGTAAACCCAACTAGGAGGCCGCGAAACCAGAACCCTAAACCCACCCCCAATAGGCCAACCTTCCTGTACAGTGACCAAATATGGTTCATGTTACATAGTTACATCAAAACGGTTTATGATGTGCGTGGGGATGGTAACTGTGGGTTCCGGGTACTTGCAAATGTGACGGGTAAACAGCATGGGGAAGATGATTGGTATGCGGTAAGATGTGAGTTGTTTCAAGAGCTGCAGCAAATGAGAGGTGTTTATTATGAGCTGTTTGAGAATCTTGGCTTTGATTACCGGTATGATTATATTTTATCAAGTTTAAATTTTTATCATGCTACAAATCCCGCACCTCTTGACAAATGGATGAGATTTCCGTCTTATAGGTTTTTAATTGCTTCTCATTACAATATTCCAATTGTATTGTTGTCCTTATGGCACAATAATGATGGAGGGGTAAACGTGTGGAACAGTACTTTTTTACCTCTTTATACTGGTCCGCCTCGGGGAACGACAAATTACATCCCGACTGTAATGGTGTTCGTCAACAGTTGTCACTATGCTCAGGTTATTCCTAAAGAAGAAGGGATCTTCCCAATGCCAGGAATTATAGCACGGTGGGAACAAACGCGCATTGAGACAGCTGCGCCATGGAAGGAACTTTTTCGACCAAATTTCAAGTTATATATGGCGCTGGAAAAGCAATCGGGAAAGAAAAAAGCAAATGAAGACGAAGCTATAGACCTAAGTCCATAATCATTTCTTTATTTTTAATTTGATGTAAATTACTATTTTTTCCAACTTGTTGTAAATTTATATGATGTAAACAAATGTTTAATAAATTTGTTTTATGAAATTTAGTTCTATGAAATTTTGTTGTAAATTTTGTTTAATTTTGTTGTAAATTTTGTTTAATAAATTTGTTTTATCAAATTTATAAGTTGATATTCATGTTTGCATATTGAGTTAATTTCTTTTATGAAATTTATATAATTTATGATTGTTTCATTCAAGAAAATTGACGATTGACACCAAATTGACGACTTAGTTAATGTTTCATATTGACACCAAAAAAAAAATGCCTTATTTGAAAAAAATATCAACTTATACACTTGACAAAAATATCAACGTATACACTTCAAAAAAATATCAAATTATACACTTCAAAAAAATATCAAATTATACACTTGAAAAAAATATCAACTTTTAAAAATATGTAAAAAAAAATCATGTTTAATTTCAAAAAAATATTCAGTATTTTAATTTTAATTATTACAATTTTAATTTTAATTTCTAATTTCAAAAAATCTGTGTAAATTTACACAGACCGTAGATTAAATCTACGGTTTACAGTGTTACACTGTAGACCGTAGATTTAATCTACGGTCTGTGCGTTTTTTCAGAAATTTTGAAGTTTAAAAAGTCACCCTCAGGTTAATATTAATATTGATAATAAATACAAAACTAACTATATATACACTTATTATTGCATGTGGAATCGGAGCATGTGGACCCGTTGCACGAACTGCTTCCGGTCCCATTACCGTCTCTTCCATTGTTGGGCTCACCACCATCTTTATATTTATTTGTTTATTTATTGTATTAATTATATTGTGTATTATTTTTATTTATTAGAATACTAGGCTTTATAGGTAGGCTAATTTATTACACTAGTATATTACATAGATTTTTATTAATGGGATATATTCTGATTATTAATAGGTAGGCTAATTTATTTATATTAATGTATAGTAGTGAATAAGGTGTGGGTTTATAGGTTGGTTCAACAGCTAGTACACTAGTATTTGAACATGGTATATTATACTAACTCACTATTTCTTATATTTATTTACTTTTTAATATCGGCAATTGACCAATAATATTGATGTCACTAAAATTTTATAGAAAAATAATATTGACATCATTTAAACCTTAAAACTTGTAATGGTTAGGTAATAATATGTTAATTATATGAAATTATTATCTTATCATTATCAATATATGACAATATTTTTCCATTAAAAGTAAATCACTTACTTTAAAACATAATATTTGTTTCGTTATTATTTAATTGTCGTTTATGAAATCGCATGGAATTTTTAACTAATTACAACTTGTAATTTCTCGAACTAATTTTTTTAAATTTTAATCATATTCTTTGACAGTTAACTATATGACTAACTTTTGGTAATTAAACTTTGGCAACCTTAATACAAATTCTTGACTGATTAAAAATACATGTAGTTTTGTAGTGAAAATTTTAATACAAGAACACGAACATGTTTGGACTTTAAATCGGTCCATTAAATGTAATACTTTTTTGCTTTAAAGCTCTTTGCTAGAAAAAATGGTATACGCTTTGAATCAGTATTGTTTTATTTGGAAGAGTGACCTTAAACAAGCTTTACATAAATAAATGAGAGGCTAGTCCTGTTAGACAGCATTTCCACTTGAAATAACATTGACTCTGACTAGTCGATTAGGTGTTGTTGGATTAACAAATTCTCAAATCTCTTGCTGCAATTTGTCCAATACTTTTCTGTATATTTATCATAAAAGCTGTTTTTTTTTTTAGTTTTTGTTGTGCAGTCAAGTGGACTTTTTGTTCACTGTATTGTGTTGTTGGCTTAATCTTCCTTAGCCAACAGAGTTGAACATTTGATTATGGCCTTGATGGAAAGTTCAACTTATTTGGATCATAGTGAATTGAACTGGAATTACTCAAAGCTAACAAGGTAACAAATATTGTTCCATTTGGAGATTTATATACTCTTCAGGATATTTAAATTTATACATTTATACTGGATTCAGAAATTTGTAGATACTAATATACAGCTGTGGTCGGAATAAACCTTAGACTCCACCGATTTGATCTTCTGTGAGTATTAGAACCATGCCTAGAAATGCTTGTTGATTTTGACTTTAGTGACTGATATTGAATGGTGTCTTAAATGCATAAAAATGATATTGCCATACCAGCTACTTTTTATCTTGTTTATATTTGGTGTATGTGTAATGTGGCAAGAATTTGTTTTAAGCACGTTGTATTAAACTGTCCAATAAATTATCGATTAATGTACAAGTTGTATTAGAATGTCTAAAATAATTGTATTAGACTGTAAAGAAAATTAGTCTATTAGGTTGTCCATTAGATTGTCAATAATTTTATTGTCAAAATATTTGAATTAGATTTCTAAAAATTATATTGTTAAATTTTTTGAATTAAATTATCAAAATATTCGAATTATACTGTCAACATTTTGTATTAGAATGTCAAAAAAAATTGTATTAGAATGTTAAAAATAGTGTCAAAACAATTGTATTAGATTGTCAAATTTTTTGTATTAGATTGTCAAAAATGTTATTTAGATTGTAAAAAAAACGTATTAGACTGTCAATTTTTTTTATTAAATTGCCGAAAAAATTGAATTATATTGTTAAATTTTTTGTATTAGATTGTCAAAAAATTTGGATAAATTTTAAATTAGATTGTCAAAAAATTTGTATTAAATTGTCCATTAGATTTTTATAAAAATTCCATTAGATTGTCAAAAAACATTATTAGATTGTCAAAAAAATTGTATCAGATAGTGTAGTAAAACTCTATCATTTTTATTACAATGAAGTGAGGCAAGAAAATGGGTTGGATGATGAACGCTAAAGTGCTATGATCGTATGAAGAGAGAGAACGAAATGTGTTTTATTTTATGTTTATGTATGTAGTGATCTGTATAATTGTGATATTTGCCAGACGGATTTATGACCATTAGTTTATGTATGTGTGTAATAATTAGAACTGTCAGATTAAGTAAAGCAGATCATACCACATCGCAATGATCTACGGTTGTAAGGAAGCAGTTACGTAACTGCCATATAACTACCACTAGTTTGAAATTCTATTTCAAATTATTATATATATGCCTAAAATGTAACAGTTTATTTTATCAGATAAATAAAAGTAAGTTTCTATTTTCGTTCTTACTTATTACGTTTACTTTCCGACCAAACTACGGTCTGATTACTACAAATTGGTATCAGAGCAGTTTCTTTCCATGGCTGGGAAACGCTCGCAAACATCACAACAACAACATATTTCTACACCATTTTCTGAAACCAATCAACCATTACAACAACTAGAAAATTCAAATACTCTAACCACAGATCAAAAACTGGACCAATTACATATTTTACTACAAATCAACCTAGATGAACAAAGAAAAATCCACGAAGATAATAAAATTATGGAGCCTCAAATCAACCAAATGAACCTTCAAATCCGACAAATTAGTTTATTTAACAACAAAGGGAAAAACCAAGAGGGATAACCACTTCAATCATCCAATTCTAACAACAGTCGTGGCAAGGGTCTTCATTTAGACATGATTCTCACTTTCTGGCGCAACAAACATTCGGGCCGACCCTGCATGAAAGACTATGACCACTACCAATTCAAATTGTTGCGATTAAAAGGAAGACGATGGGGGAAATGGGTTGGGATGAGGTTTTAATCCAATGGAGTGGACAGTTAGAGGAGGGGGTTGCATGTGAGACTTTTAAAAAGATCTTGAATCAGTATATGAATCTCGTGGGCAAGATCAAAGTTAAGGGTGTGAGAATTTATAGTGAAACTCTACATTTTTACTACAATTAAGTGAGACAAGGAAAGGGGTTGGATGATGAACCCTAAAGTGCTGCAATCGTATGCAGAGAGAGAACGAAATGTATTTTATTTTATGTTTATGTATGTAGTAATCTGTGTAAGTGTTATATTTGCCAGACGGATTTATGGCCATTAGATTGTGTGTAATAATTAGAACTGTCGGATTAAGTAAAGCAAATCATGCCACATCGCAATGATCTACGGTTGTAAGGAAGCAATTAAGTAACTGTCATATAACTACCACTAGTTTGAAATTCTATTTCAAATTATTATATATATGTCTATAATAAAACAGTTTATTTTATCAGATAAATAAAAGTCAGTTTATATTTTCGTTCTTATTTATTCCGTTCACTTTCCGACCAAACTATGGTCTAATTACTACATTAACTTATTCATTATTTGTTATTTGTTATCGCATAATTATTGTAACTTAAGTAGTTATCGAGCTAGTTGGTTTGTTAGTTACGCCTATAATTTGAATTTCACGAAAAACACCTAAAATCTTATTGACCCTTCTCTAAGATTTAGGTGGACGGGCCAATAACTATACTACATGATATCAAATGTAATACATGTATAGGAGAGAGAAATGATGAGACAAATATTATATTTAAATTTTAAGGGAAACCTCTCTTTCCTTGTATTTGAGATGGATGATGCTTACAACCGCATCAGGTACTATAAAGTTTTCTCTAAATATAAAATGAAATTTACTTTTTTACATATTTTAAGTAACCGTTTAACTTTATACAATTTGCCAGTTTCCATACAAATTTCCTTATAATAACTCTATACTATTAATTTATTCTCCAATTATATATATTTTATAACTTCAATGTTATTGATATTAGCACAAGTCTAGTGATGGAAAAAAAACCGGAAAATTGAACGAGAACCAAACCAATTGGTTAGGGTTTTTAAATTTAAAAATGTCAAAACCGAAAATATCACAATATATAGAAGCATATTTTTTCCTTGACCACTATTCATTATTTTTTGCTTCTCATACTCATTATTTATTTACTATATGAATATTTTGAACATGTTTTGTCTCAAAATCGATTTATTATGTTATTTTTTTATTTTCTCATTTAATTTTATTATTTTGTAGTGTTTTTTTTTTAATTTAAATATATTTCACTAAAATAAATATTTTTATTTTTCTTCAATAAAACCGAAGTTGGAGCGGAACCGATTAAAGTTTCGGTTTTGGTTTCGCCCAAAACCGACCAAACCGTGCCTACACCTAAGCATAATCTATATTAAATATAACATATTATTTATTATTTATAAGGGAATGGGATGGTTCCTTTAATACAATCAATTATTTGTAAGGGAATGGGAATGTGATACAATGGGTTTTTTTATTGATGAAACCTTAAAAATAAAGGAATTGGGTGATATAAGACTCGATGCTCGGCATTTGCATCTCAAACCTTATATCACTTGTTTTCCTAGAATATAGGAATTAAGTGGGAAAAAAAGCTACTCACATCACATTTTCTCTAGTTCCTTAAAATATGAAGTTTGCAAAATGGTACCCTAGATACAATGAATGTGTTGTTATTCCTCACCATTCCTATCTATATAGAACTAATAAGTTTCTCACTTCACAATACAAAATATTTAATAAGAGTCACAAGAAAGTGAAAAAAAAATACTTGGTGGAGACTAAATTAATAATACATGTTTAAAATAGGAAAATTAATAGAAAAGCTGATAAATTATATAAAGTTAAATGGTTACTTAAAAATTATTAAAAAATCTCTAATCATTTTAAATTTAAGTCAGCTGATACGGTTGCTCCGAATATTTGAACAAAATGCAAAAATATGAGCTGAATGGTGTATTTAAGGACACATATGCATATGCTCCAATAGATATTTCTCACTCCCTATCATGGTTTTAAAATTGATAGGAACCAAAAATTGGTGTTCTACGTCGTTATGTTCGAATTTCTTAGGACTGAATTGATTTCCAACTGAGGTTGGATTTTTATACTACACTTTTTCTGAAAAAACGCACAAACCGTAAAAAAAATCTACGGTTTACAGTGTTTTTATGCAAACCGTAAAAAAAATCTACGGTTTGCAAAAATACATGCAAACCGTAAAAAAAATCTACGGTTTGCATGTATTTTTGCAAACCGTAGATTTTTTTTACGGTTTGCATAAAAACACTGTAAACCGTAGATTTTTTTTACGGTTTGTGCGTTTTTTCAGAAAAAGTGTAGTATAAAAATCCAAGTTCTTTCCAACTCTGTATGCATGAGTAAATAAATTATTTTAAATGTACAAATAATGAACGGATATAGCAAGAACAAAACAATAAACTAAATGTGTGTTTGTAACCTGAAAATGTGACGGGAAAAGAAAAAAAAAAGGAAGAGAAATAAAAATTAACATGAAATCATATTGAGAAAAGAAACAGGAAAGAAAAATAAAATAAAAGGGAGAGAGAGCTAGACTTAATTTTCTCATTTGTTTTACTTTTATCTCCACTTTTGTAAGGAAAATGGTTTCTCTCACTTTACTAACAAAATTTTCCCATTTTTTCTTTTTTATTGGTTTCCTATATAACAAAAAAAAAATCTTAGTAAATCGTTTTTTCTTTTTTTCATACATTTTCCATATGACAAACACAGCCTAAATAATTCAGTGGAAAGTAATATGTCGGATTAGAAACGTGAAATAAATGGGAAAAGAAGTATGGAAAGATCAATTGAAATAGAAGGAAAATGATACCTGAGCTTAATTGAGACTCTAAACCACTATCCCCCCTCACCACCACACACACACACCTATTTTTTAACATGCGCCCTTCATGAAAATGCGAGAACCTTTGTCTATTTTTGCCACATCCGGACGCTGTTGTGACGCCTCGCTTCCAGGAAACTCCATTGCCCATTTATCACCACACCCATGGTCTGATGTGGCGCGTCACTTCAGAACGGTACGGTCCAACGAATTTCTCATTTGGTTTCATATAGTGGATTCGACAAAAGTTTTATGCTGGCTGTCAATCTACCGCAACCCTCTCATTCTATCCGGTATTGGGACGGACAATGTCAAAAAGACATTAATAGAGTTTATTTTGGAAGAGTTTATTTTAGATAAACTGCTGTAATGAAATTCTGTTAACTTACATATATTTTAGAAAAGCTGATGTGGTAAATTGTATTAGAAATATATAAAATAGATAAAAGTATTTGATGTTGTAGACTAGACAGACTTGTCTTACAACATCACATAGCCGCCCCCCCCCCCCCCCCCCCCCCTATTTTTACTTGAAAATTACTATTGTACTCGTACCCTTTAATTATATTAATAAATATGTCGTTAGATATAAATATACTTTATATTTTAATGTTGATTTTTTCTTTAATATTTTATTACATCATACACCATAGAGAGATTAGGATACATAAAAAAAACAAAGAGATAGAGTTTTAACAATTGGACTCACTCGTCGTCTCTTCGCCGCCTACTCATCCCGCCTGTCTGTAAGATGCTCAAACATTTTTTTTCCGTGTCTAATTTGATTATTTGTTCATTTTTTATTTATAAATAGTCTTTTTACAGGTAAACAACAATTTGTTTGAATTCAGTAAGACTATTTCTGATATAGTTTATATAATTTCAATTTGATTAGATAACGATGTTGAGGTATTTAGCTAAAAAGCCAAGGTTTGATGAAACTTCTACAAGTTCTGCTAGTGAAATTCCTGTAGAAAATCTGCCAATTATTCAAACTGAATCCTCTCCAAAATCAAATAATGACACTGCCATGAAAAAGAATAGGGATTTTGACTTACCTGATCTTCGCTCTGATTCTGCTAGAAAAAGAATTTTGGATTATAATCCAAATATTCGTCCGTAGACATCATATTTTAGAAGGACCATGCCAACCTAATGAACATGACTTTAAAATGACTAAGTTTGGGGGAAAATCGAGGAGATTTGTTCGTTTTTGGTTCAAACTGTACTCATGGTTAGAGTATAGTGTCACGAAAGAGGCTGTATATTGTTTTTATTGCTAGTTATTTAAGGATGAATGTGGTAATCAAGGAGGTGGTGGTATTTTTGTCAGTGGAGGGTATACAAATTGGAAAAAGAAAGAAAGGTTTCTAGAACAGGAAGGGGGGTCTAATAGTTCTCATTTCAAAGCGTATGAAAAATGTAAAAATCTAGGTAAACAAGAGCAACATATTCAAACTGCTTATGCTAAGATGACAGATCAGGCGAAACATGATTATAGACTTCAACTTGCATCGTCAATTAAGTGTGGTCGATTTCTTTTGCATCATCGTCTCCCATTTCCCAGACACGATGAATCCAAAAATTCAAATAACAAAGGTTTGTTCATTGACCTTTTGCAATTTCTTGCTGATAACAATGAAGACGTTAGTAAGGTTGTGCTTGGAAATGCCAAAGGAATTTTAAAATTAACCTCACCCCACTTTCAGAAAGACATTGTTAGAGTTATTACTCGTGAAACTAAACTTATAATTAAAGAGCTCGATGGTGGTCTATTTTCCGTTTTGATTGATGAAGCACGTGAAGTGTCCACACAAGAACAAATGGATGTAGTTTTACGATTTGTTGATAAAAAAAGATGTGTAGTAGAACGTCTTTTGGGTCTTAAAAAAGTTGCAAACACCACGGCAAAGTCTCTTAAACAAGCTTTGGATGATTTGTTTTCAAAACACAGCTTAAGTATTTCTATGTTGCGTGGACAAGGATATGACGGAGCTAGCAATATGTGAGGAGAATTCAATGGATTAAAGGCTCTTATTTTGAAAGAGAATGTGTCTTGCACATTACATTCATTGTTTTGCTCACCAACTTCAATTAGCTCTAGTAGGGGTAGCGAAAAAACATTCGCTTGTTAATGATCTCTTCTTCTTTATATCTGATATTGTAAATACAGTCGGAGGCTCTTGTAAAAAAAAGATATGTTATGAGATGCACAAGCTACTAGAATAATTGATGAGCTAGCAAATGAGGAAATTGTTACTGGGCGATACTTGAATCAAGAAAGTTGTATTGTCCGTCTGGGTGATACTCCTTGGAGATCCCATTATAGAACTCTTGGCAGATTGATTAATTTGTTTGGCGCTGTGGTTGACGTGCTTGATGAGATTACAAACGATGAGTCAAAAGATCATCACAAGTATGTGTCATCTATTTTGCTAACTTCTATACAATCTTTTGACTATGTGTTCACGATACATACGATGGAAACTATATTGGGGATTACAAACGATTTATCACAAGCATTACAGAACAAAGAAAAGATCAAGATATTGGGAATGCTGCAAAATTGGTTGATATTTCTAAAAGATGACTTCAAAAGTTGAGGGAGGATGGATGGGATTCTTTAGTAGCGAAAGTTTCTATTTTTTTTGAAAAACATGATGTTTCTATTCTAAGTATGGAAGATGCATATATAGTGAAGGGAAAATCGTTACGTAAAGCTCATCAGAAGACAAATTTTCATCATTATCGTGTTGACTTGTTTAACTCCGTGATAGATATGCAACGTCAAGAGCTAAATAACCGGTTCAGTGAGTCAAGCACAGACTTGTTGCTTTGCCTTGCATGCCTAGATTCACATGACTCATTCTCCTCATTCGACATTGGAAAATTGATTAAATTTGCAGAGTTTTATCCTAATGATTTCTCGGACTTTGACATTTTATCACTTTCAAATCAACTTGAAAATTTTATTATGGTTATGCGCTCAAATGTTGATATTCTCAACTTAAAAAGAATTAGTGATGTTAATAGGATGATGGTTGAAAGTAAAATAAACTTGACATTCCCGTTGGTTTATAAACTTTTATCTTTGGCTTTGATTTTACCAGTTGTAACAGCCACACACTAGCATTTTCAGGAATGAAAATTGTGAAGTCTCGACTTCGCAACGGGATGAATAATGAGTGGTTGAGTAATAGTTTGATAGTTTATATTGAAAAAGATTTATCTATTAGTTTATCGAACGATGTAATTATGAAAGACTCTAGATAATGGCAGAACGTAGAGGTCAGTTGTAATTGACATTTAACTTGGGAAAAAAAATATATTTACTACACAAAATTATAGTGTTGTTAACGATTTGGGTATCCAACTTTCAAATTTTCCAATTTGGGTACCACACTATAATAATTTTCCAATTTAGGTACCACCGTCTAAATAAATCACGGAATCATGTCACGTAACATTTGTCAAACATTAATTTGAGAGACTAATTTGACAATTTTGCATAAAAATGTCATATTAGAAAAAATTTCCCCTCAATTTCACACATAAAAAAATAGCATATAATCCAATTTTTTTTTATGTGTGAAATTGGGTGAAACGTTTTTATAGGATGACATATTTTTGTGCAAAATTGTCAAATTAGCCTCTCAAATTAATGTTTGTCAAATGTCACGTGACATGATTCCGTGATTTATTTAGACGGTGGTACTTAAATTGGAAAGTTATTATAGTGTGGTACCTAAATTGGAAAATTTGAAAGGTGGATACCCAAATCGTTAAAAGCAGATAGTTTGATTACTAAACCTATAAAACCCCCTTAACTTATTAATATCTTATTCGTCGTTTTTTTTCCTACAACATATATTTTCTTATTGTATTTTTTAAAATTGTGTCCCGCTGACTCGAAATCCTGGTTCCGCCGATGCAACATCAGCTATGAATGCTCTTAACCAAAATTGATTTTGGAAAGCAAGAGGGACTACAAAGTACAAAGGATTGGGTTTGTATTGAAATAGTCTAAAAATTTAATGAGATTCGCCTAGAAGGCGTGCAGATTGGGTTGTGTTTGGGTCTATTAGTGTATTTGAATGTTTAGGCTTGTGGCCCAATTATTTTATGGCTTATACTTTCCAAAATAGGATAAATTTCTATATATCAAAGATGTTTTAATCGTTACAATAGGTATTTGGATACTAGGTAGAAGTTTGATTAGCGTGTCATTTAATTTTTCCATGCGTGGTTGGGTACTGTACGGAACACAATCATTGATTTTCTGTATGACGTCACAGGAATGGGATAAAGCTAGCTTCGAAGAGCGATCAAAATCTTATGACTTTTTGGCAAAAATCTCACTATATTCTTGAATAGAAATGATTCACATATACAGAAAGCCAAAATAGCAAGCATTGCATATAATTGCGTTTCAAGTTTCGTTCCTATAAATACGTATAGTGTCACATGGACCGGACAGACCTTAACATATATAGAAAACAACTATTGTATTTTATGCTGCTTTTCTTTGTATAATTGTATGTAACACAAGAAGTTATTATATTAGCAAAATAAAATAAAAATTATTTAGTCGTTTAATAATATGTAGGAGAACTGAGTAATTTCTTCAATAATCTCACAAAACTTTCCTTTGTAATCTATGTTTTACTTTTCGGCACAAAAGAAAGAGGTAAGGAAATATATTCAAATGTGTTGCCTCTCATGTTTGTTCCGATATGATACACATAGAACACTGTACTGATCAATTAAGCTATGGTATATTTTCATTATAATAATTCAACACAAATCAAATGAATTTGTCCAATTTAGCAACTTTTTTCTAAAAATACTCCTACACCTTTATATTAATTACAATAATACCATATTTACATACAAATATAAAAATTAAAAACTAATAAAATTATTTATCAATATTTAACAACCAAGCATTCTTTTAAATATTAAACTGTGTTTTTTTTGTATTATCCACATATTTATATCATAACTATAGTTATTTTTTATATTTTTATTGCATTACGCGCCGCATATGTGGAGCACGATTACTAGTAAAATAATAAACATATTAGAAGATAGCAAACAAATAGCCAAATTATCATATATATTTTTGTAGTAGTGTTGCACTGTACCAATCAATTAAGTTGATGGTAGAAAATAAGAACACGATACTCACAAAAAACATAAAACAGGCAGGAGCTAGAGACGATCAGCATGGTTAAGTGGGGTTCATATGAAATAAAACATGATATTTAAACCCTTCCACTTTTCACATAATGACGAAATAAAAAGATGTTTATACAATGGTTAAGTGGCCTGGCTGTTCTTATGAAAGATAACCCTCAACTTCACATAAGCTGGTTGTTAATATTTAAAGACTTCCACTTTTTACATAATAAATAAGGAAATAAAAAGATGTTTATGCAATGGTTAAGTGGGGTTCTTATGAAAGATAACTCTCAACTTCATGCATATAAGTTGGTCAAGACAACAAAAAACAACATATTACAAAAAAAAGCACAGCTTCAAAAATTGTAAGTAAATATTTCCTCTTCTAGCTAGCCCTACTCTTGTTTTGGCTCCATCATCTGCATCTGTATTGGCATATTGTCTTGTAAAAGTCCATGTTGATATTCACCTGATCCTCTTAACAAAGGAGACGAATATTCCCTTTCTGAAAGCACCATATTACTTGTATGAAAGCTCAAAATGGGCGTTTGGTTACCATAATAATGTGGTTGTTGATGATGATGATGTTGATAAGGAGAAGAAAAAGGTTGTAGTAAAACAAAAGCAGAATTATCTGGCCTAAGTAATCCAATGTTGTGGGCACGATGATGAGAGGCCACCGGGCATGGATGAGTGTGAATGCCCTCGTAAGTCGTCACAACAATTGAAGAGTCCTCGCAAGATCTCTCGACTCTTTTCTTCACACCACATGTTGCAGTAGTGCAACGATGGTAGCTCCTGAAAAGCATAAACATGGAATGAGCAATGATCCACTAGTAATTTATTTTTTATATGTAATATGTACGTATTGGCGTAAATAATTGGACGTTTGGTTCTTATCTTATTTCTCTTAATGTCTGAGTAGGATTTAAGAAAGATTTGAATGGGTGAATATTGATTTTGAGAGTCGTTTTGGTCCTATGTTAATGTTTTCAAATAGAGAATTAATTACAAACAAAACTAATATGGGCCGTAATAGAGATAGTGAGATACATAATCAGTTATTTAAGCCATCTATAGACTATACCTCAAATCAAACTAATACATAATTCAAAATAGTTCATTTCCTGTTATCTCTATTTCCTATAGCTGCAATTTATAAATTAACACCTCTGCATGTATAAATATAATTAGGATGGCAACGAATAGCTAGGGTTTGAACCATGAATAAATTAATTAATCAATGTTACTAATTTTCGTTTTTATTAGTCATCCATGACTTCCTTAGCATATTCATGGAGAGTAAGTTCATCAATATTTAAACCAATAATGTGATGAATTTGATTATCTACCATCAGACTTATATTGAATTATTAATTACTAGTACTATATGTTGGTCTTCATGTATGGACTCAAAACTGTTAGTGAAGGTTAACTTGATTGAAATATACTTGAACATGCCTGCAAGAGGAAGCTTTTCAAGACTCTAAAACTAAGTTGAAGCATATATATAACTATGTAAGCGAATGTCAAACAAATAAAGTTTTGTAATCTAAGTAAATCAAAGATAGGAGTAAAAAGAGGAAAAAGATATATGTGATGAGAATTAAATCTGTGCATGTGCGCATGAAGATCATAAGTACCTTGGAAAAGGGCTATTTTTGACAGCTTTTTGACCGTACTTTCTCCATCTATAGCCATCATCCAAGTGATCAACTTCACTCTTTGTCATAAAGGCAAATCTTGGCTCTCTTTCCTTCTTCGTGTTCTTCTTTTTCGCCTTCAATCTAATTATATAAATGATAAATATTCAAATTAACATAGGAAAAACAATGACCTGTTAAAGTCCTTTATCAAAATCTAAATTTGTCTCTAAATTTTCAATGGAATGAGTTTTTTTTTTTTTTTACTTACTAAGAAAAAGAAAAAACGACGCACAATCATTAATTAAGAGTTGGGAAAATGAAGGAGTAGTATAATAAAAATAAACTCCTCTGTTTAGTCTTGTAATGCTTTTGTTCTTTTCAAATATGTTTCCATCAGTTAAAATTTGGAATAATTTTTATGTAAAATTAAATAACTACAAAGAAAATGAAAAACAACTACACAATAAGAGTAGGGTAAATAAATGAATAATAAATCTAATACAAAACCTACTGTATTTTAGTCTTGTTATGCTCTTGATCTTCTACTTCTTCTTCTTTAGGTTTTGGTCTTTGAGTAGGATCGTCATGAGACGAGGAAGATATGGACGGAGAATTGGAAGTGGCGACGATGGTGGTCGGAGTATTAACAACCTCCGATAACTCCGGTAAAACCGGTGACTGAGTTGTAAACTCGTCGGCAAAGTAGCCAAAGTTATGGTTTTGATGATCATTAGTATCCAACATGTCCATAAAACCTATAGATGAAAAACTAGAAGAATCCAAGTTATTCTTTTGATATAACCCTGAGAACCATATCTGATCATCTAGTAATTCTCCTTCTTTTTGAACATGATCATCAAATACTAAGCCCACCTCTTCATTCTTCTCTATGGATCTGTTGTTCATCTTTTTAATTTATCAATCTCACTTACTAATGTTAGGCAGATCTATAGCCACTACTTTGCTAAAGGAGCACAGAGAAACAGAGAGAGATTGTTTTGGTTTTGTAGGTTTTCAAGTGTGAACTAAGAGGAGCTAGCTAGTGAGCTACCTTTTGAAAGAACTTCTTTTTGTCTTGTAGTGGTTGGGAATTGACTCTACAAATCCTTTTACTTTCAATATGTTTATTCTAAGTTTTTTTACCAAATAATT
The DNA here is from genome assembly GCA_963920805.1 of Primula vulgaris. NCBI lineage: Eukaryota > Viridiplantae > Streptophyta > Magnoliopsida > Ericales > Primulaceae > Primula > Primula vulgaris. The sequence continues at coordinate 12,322,779 of OY987216.1, read as the reverse complement.
GATACATGTAAGTGTTTTATTTGGGATTTTTAGTAATAATTTATATCAATGTTTTAAAACGCTAAAGGATCGCTGAAACGTTTTCAGACCAGGTTTATCAAAGCGCAAGTTCCGATAAAAGCGTAAACTTTACTAGAAAAACGTAAATGCATATACATACTCATTAACTATATGGAATACATGAAAATAATTGGTCCAAAACATTATGAATATCTAATATTAACATATTTTAATCACGTGATATTTACAAATAGCTATCGAGTTAACGCAATTTATGAAATTATATATTTTTTTTATGAGAATAATATTTTTTTGTTCTTAACTATTGTTTAAACTTTTTGAGTTTTAATGCGTGTTTTTGAGAACTGGCGCGTAAAAATATTATTTTTTGAACTATTCGAGTTTTATGCTGAAGCTGAACAGTATATTTATGAGATTTTCGAGTATCAACGCGTTTTGACACGAGATTTTTAATATACAGATTTATAGGACAATAACAGAAACTTTTAGGACTCATGCGTTAACATGTAATGTAATGGTTTTACAATCAAATTTTATTTTTTTAATAGTACTACTAGTACAAAGCATTTTCTGTAAACTATTGGACCTAACCTGCTGTTATTTTGGTAGTCAATTGAGAAAAACCGGCTATGCAGGTTGTGAGTGGGAACATAGAAGATGTGATCAGGAGAGGTGTAATAAATGCATTTGCAGGTCTCTGGTGATACGTACTTATTTCGTTTCCATCTAACTTTTATCAAAATTGTCGAAATAAATTTTTTTTAAAATCTAATAAAAAAAATTAACATTTAAACTATATGATCAACTTTTGAAAATTTTTATTCCGATAATTTTGATATAAATTTTTAACAGATTAAAATTACATGTAATTTCGTAATGAATAATTAAATAAACCTAGTAATAATTATAATTGACCACATCAAATACGCGCTTTCTTTACTGGCTACCGGTTGCTCGGTTGCGTGTGGACATATTTTTGATTTCACACACAGGTCCTATCATCTGGTTATATTACATCAATCAAATACACTTACGAATATATCACATTTCACCAAATTTATTTGCTGCTATATCACTTTTCATTTCTCTGGTCGTATAATGAAGAATAATGTATTACCAAAACGGGTGTGATACAAAATAATGTTTATGTAGTGAGACTTAAAAACTGTCACCAATTTAAAAAACAGACATAAATCTGTCGTAAATTAATTAAAATGTCATAAAATAGTTACAAAAACCGTAACTAGTAACAAAAACTACCGTCATTAATCTCGTAATTAGGACATTCTTTTTGTAGCGTGTATACGGAAAAATAGATGGTAATCGGAGACTATACGTGTTTAAGACTATGTGTCTCTAACTAGCCGGTGATTAAACGGATTAGTTAGTAGTTAATTTAGATTAAAGATGGGACATTCTTTTCACATAAAATTAACCGTACGTATTTCACCATTTAGAACATAGAATACACATTATATATATGAGAACCATCTATTTAGTTTCATTTTTTGTCACATTCATGTAAAAATGATCAAAAAATTCCATATATAACAGCTGTTACAGATGAGAAGATATACAGGTTACCAAAGCAAGACCATTTTTAGTAAATTGGTAACTTGCTAAGAGAAATTAAAATTTATTTAGTATGTTTTTATCATTGCACCTATTCGAAAATATATGTGTAAAAGTACTCATCATGCATATATATATATCAAAATAATTTTTGGAATATATATCACTGGGAATTTTATTTTTGATATAGATTTTGATACATATCTTGATTAATAGATTTTCGAATATAAATTTCTGAATATCATTCTATTATAATAAATCAACACAAGTCAAATGATTCTGTCCAATTTAGTCATTTTTTTTCAGAAATAATCTTACACATTTATATTAATTACAATAATAACATGCTCACATAAAAATATAAAAAGTAAAAACTAATAAAACTATTTATTTCTCTTTAACAACCAAACATTCTTTTAAATCTTAAATATGTTTTTTTTTGTATTATCCACGTATTTATATTATAATTATACATATTTTTTATATTTTTATTGTATTACGTGGGGGACACGATTACTATTAGTGGTATAACTATAATAAAACCCTCTCACTTAACTAAGATAAACTGTCAGCTAGTGGATTCACTGGAAAAGTACTCGTCAATGCATATATTTAAAAAAAATTATCACTGCCTTGTTTTTAAGTAACTGCATTCTTTTCTTTCCTTAGTGTTGGCCACAATAGCATTGGTCCCAAAAGAATGTGGATTAATTTATGTGATTGTATTTTCCTTATATTCATATTCATCGCTAGTTGATTAATATATACTTTAGATACTTGTAACATTTTTACAAAAATAATAAATTATACCAGTAAGCAAGCTAGGAAAATCCAGAATGTCGTGATCAAGTTAATTAAGTCATCATATGCAATACGCACCAAATTAAATCGATGTTTCATAAAGATTTCTCATCGTTTTTCCTTTTCCGTGGGTAATTTTTCACCTTTCCATGGCTAAGTTGCATGGTCCAAACTTGTGATAAAAGTAGTACTTGTTTGTCTGGATTAATATTAGCTCTGATTTACGTGGTCTGATGAGTAGTCAAAAGCCCCACACCCTTCCAAAAAAAGAAATAAATGCCCTAATATTTCCCCACATAATTCGAGGACTTTAAATACTGATATTGTACCAAATAATTATAATGATCAGACAAAATGGTTAGAACTTAAGTTGGTATATATATTTTTTTTAGGGTAAGTTGGTATATGTTGCATATCAGTACTTCTGACCAGTTAAAAGCACCAATATTATGGAATTCAACTATTGAAGGATGAAATAGGTGATGATATTAGGAGAAAACACAGTTGAGAACTTAGTCATCTTTATTTGTATTAAGTTAACTAGCTAGCTAGTGTGTCGAGATTATTATTCACGGAGTGTATTGAAAATTGACCATGCAAAAGTATGATATTTTAGGCAAAAGATGATGTAAAAATTGAAAGTTACAAAGAAGTGTATTCTTGAACTTGTATAATCATTTACTTTATTACTTATCACTTACATATATTTACTTGGAACGTTTCCATTTTAATTTATAGTAAAACGAAGCAAAAAAATACAGTGATTCCATCCGTTTTCACACGCTTCTGCAAGTGTTAAATTGCGTGTGAAAGAAGCAACTAGCACGTGCATTCAGAAATTAAAAGTAAAGTAAAAAGATGATCACTTATGTATATAATGACATAATGCCGGCGTCACAAACTGACATTATTCCACTTCTTGCCCAGACAATCTATATCACCGTTCAATTTTGGACAAGCATTATATATGGTTAATTCAGTTCTGGTTTTAGATGGTTTCTTTTTGTACAAAAGATCTTCTCTTTGTTCTTGTTAGTTTGGTTTAGGATTCCATATTACCGATCCAAAACTAATTCAAAGCAATTCAAACCACGTAATCTGAACCCGATCGACTTCAAAATCGGAGTCTATTGTTTTTTTGATTGTTGTATTGCTTAGAAGCAATAGGAAAATTTTGTTTGTTAGGGTTTCTTCCTCTATCTCCGCAGCCTCTGCTAACCACCGCCTTCGTGTAATCTGCACACGTAATATCTCTAAAGAAATGTGTATAATAACCTCTTGTTATGAAAGTTAATACGTTTTTTTTTTTTTTTTGAAAAATAATTAACTTGCATAGAAAGTGGGTTTACAGTCTAGGTTTTTGTAATAAAGGTATCGTAGGAAGCAAGTTGTCATGGCAGTGACAAAAAGTTCCGAGAAACGCCTTCTCTGATTCAACAACGGTTACAAAATTGACACGTCCAAGGCCATTTCGTAAAGACCGTCTATGAGTGAAAATATGCGAAGTCCTATGAACGCATGCCCAATTGTCCTAAAACCAGCGGGATGGTTCGCCTCTCTGAGAACGTGTCAAAGCAAGATACTACAGGATAAATATAATTGGCAAATGTGCCTGATAGTGTAGCTATGCTCCCAAGGACAAACCGTTGTCGAACTAATCCATGATGAGACCGTCATCGACTCTGTCTCTACATCAATAAACTGAAAACCCAAATAAATCGCCATCCAGATACTCAAAAGGACCGCCTGAATCTCTGGAAATATTATCAATTACTGTCCTTAAAAACTCGCCAAAAACCCATAGAATAATGCCATCGTGATCTCGAAGAAATGCCTCATTTAGCTGATATCATCGAGTTTCCATTGGAGCATCCGGTCATCGTTTAGCTTGATTCTTCCTGGAGTGGTCGAATTCAAGAGATTAAAGGGATGGGACGTACCCTAATGGGAATGACCTAGAGGGTGGACACAAAAGTAATGTTTGTATCTCCTCTTATCTGTCGTGGACGGAAATCGACGGTGACGCTGGGTAGCTAAATGTTGGAGATGAACCTCGAAACAACAGACCCGTGTTTGTACACGTCTCTAGAATCTGTACCAAATATGTGAGCATTGCGCGTCTTCCATACATGTCACAGAATGTATCAAACTGTCAAAATTCGCACATATCCGAGAGAGGAACCCTCTCGATGCCACTGCCCAAATATACTAGTAATCGAAATGATCTGTCGATATCGGATACCAAAATAAGGACCTGAAGTGCTGTCAGACCCTTACCGTCAAGGACAATCTATAAAAAAAAAAAGTGTCTAAGGGTGCCGCATGAAGTCATACACGTGCATCGTGAAGCGAATTGAAAATATCTCTTATGAATGGCGTCATCTGTAGCGAAAAAACATCAAACTGTAAGGACCAAATAACAACAAATAATTTTGAATTTTCCAATTTGTCGAAAATAATGATTTAATTCAATTTTTTCATTCAAAACATTTTTTATGTCAAATGTAGCGGGGTCTACCATTCTTAGCTTTGCCCCTATATAGTACATGTTGCCAAGCTTAATTTTGTAAAATAAATTCAAAAGAGAAAATCAGGATATGGACACATTATTAATATTACTGTTACATATATAAAAATGACAGGGGTCCCTGTCCCCGTTCATCTGCCGATAATTCATAAGCATGTTAATTGGAGAAACGGATAGTATATACTAAGAACAGAATGGGTCTGGCTTAGTCAAGTTTCAAATTTTGAATAATTCTTCGTTCAACAGCTAAAGCATAAATAATTATAGACGTAGATAGGAAGATATATAATTCCATGCATGTGAGCTGGAATCCATTATAGTTAGTCTACATGTGATACACATAAATATATGGTCCTAAGGTAAATCCGATCTTAATAGTTGGTTTTGTTAGATTTGGTTTAGCTTTTGAATTCTAATGGTTTGATTTTGAATTTAAAAATTTCATAATTGTTTGATTTAGGTTTCAATTTTGTTCATCCGAACCAAACCGATCCGATCTAAACCATGTAATCCAATCCGATATGCCCATAAAAACAAGTAAATATTATTTACCAAGGAAAAAACTCCTAAAACTCCTTACATATATTAGTTATTACTAACCAGACATATATATATACATATATATATATATATATGAGAATCATGCGGTAACTTTCAAATATTTTAACTTTTATATTCTCTTTCCACCACCTATATGAGACATATTTATTTATTTTCTAATTGTACTAATATGTTATTATGCATTTGATAGTAAGACTGAGCAGAAAGATGTGTATACGTAATGTTGGTTATATTTTGTTGAAATTATTTTTCACATTATATTTTATTTTTAAGTAATTGTCATTTAAAAATGTGTATTGATTTAGATTAAGGAATGAATGAGAAATATTATTAAAAATCGAATCTGATCCTAATTCGTACCGACCCATTGAATCTGTAAAATCAAACCAAACCAAACCGATCCGATCCGTTAGGTTTGGTTTGGATTTAAAAAATAAATGGTTTGATTTGGATTCAAAATTTAACAATCTGTTTTTAATAGTTTGGTTTAAAATTAACGATAATCCGTTACGATCCGAAACATTTACACCCCACATAAATATATATGCCCCTAAACACTACGTAAATTCGATAGATTTTACAAATGCAAATTTATCTTTAGAATGAGTTTTCTCTACACAATAGGATGGTCCTTATCCAACTTATAATTTTTATAAAGGCATTTAAAGAAAGTTAGACACAACATATATAGCACATGGAAGGAAAACACTTAGTTATTGTTGTCACTTGTCATCTAATTAAATGATCTAATATTATACAGAACGACTTTTGTATGGTACATTAATTTCATATAAATATATATCATAGGATAACAATCTAATGTAGTGCCAGCCAAGGACGGAAAATGTAGTCTTAATTAGTTTTCTTTAATTTTATTTTCTCTTAATTCTTTCTTTCTTTCGGATTTCAACCTACTATGCACCCAAAAAAATTAAACTTGTTGTCGTGCAGCTGGGTGTTTTAACACTATAAGCTATGCCTTCTCAAATTAAAAAAAACAACTAAAATTACAGACCAATATGCCCTTTTCATTAGGCTATTCTGATCTTAGAGAGGGTTTTCAATACTTAATATGTTTTACGTGCTTTATGCGTTACTTAAACCGCGTAAAGTGGTCTTTTGGACTCAATTTTTTTGTTTATATCTAACATCACTGGAAACAAGATACGAGAGATTCTCTCATTTTATATTTGTTATTTTATCAACGTATAGTATTTCTAGAAAGTAGTACTACGTACATAGGAAGTTTAGCATTTTTTGGAAATAGAGTTGATGGAGTTTAATTTTAACAGCTGAAGTATCATTATCAAACGTTGGATTCAAATTTAACATTTGATATTTGGCCGAGTTGGTTTGATTAATTTTGACTTATCTTCATCGTAGCCGCTAGATTAATTATAATCCAAAGTTCGAGAGTAAAACTTCAGCAACTCGATCGGTGTCCAACATTTTTAATCATGATTATTAATTCAAAGTTCTAGTAAGCAACCAGATACGAATTAAGATCGATGCCAAAGACAATATACATATACTATGAATTTTGTCCTATTTTTTCTAAAATACAAAGTGGTCGATGGATGATGCTAATCTCACTACAAGAATATTTAGGATACCACCAGAATATATGTTTTCGTGCTAGCTGTAAGAGTTTTCGATGAATTAACAACAAAATATCAAAAAAAAAAAAATGTTCATTTATTTTCCTCTACCGGCTGTGTATATGTGATGTATATGTTATTATACAAGACCGTTGTTTATATTACGCTTTCCTTATTTGTCTTTTAGTTACTCACATTATTGATTTATCGAGAATGTGATAATATGTTAGCAACAACCTCACCTAATTGGTAAGATACGTATATAACAATCTTGACCCATATAGTCAAATTCTACTATATATCTTAATAACCAAGTATATATACAAAGAACAAACAAGTTGAGAAATATCACCCATCCCATTCGTTAACAAATAACAAATAACAAATTGCTAAATATAAATATAATATATCAATTACTTGACCATAATTTTGCTAGTATTATTTACTTCCTCTTCTTAATATGTAGGAGATGTATATGCAATTTTATTAGTACTCATTGACATGAGTCAACATCTCTTATACCTCAAATTTTATATCACTTTTGTCACCGTTTGATTTTTTTAATCCAAAATATTTGTTTAAAATTTTTTTAAAAAAATACTACTATCACAATGATACATGTATCAATACATTACAATAATTTTTTTCTTGCGAAAAAGTCAAATATTTTTTATTTCGTAATAAAAATAAAAACTAATATAAATTAAACATTAAATCCAAAAAAATCATGTAAAATTAATATTATGTCATAATATTATGAAATTTGTCTCCAATACATGTAAAAGTTTATAAACATATAAAATAATTAGATATAAAAATTTGAGATTTGAACAAAAATACAGAAAGACACACAAAATAGGGATGAAATATGTGGATTCCAATTGGTATGGGTATGGACTCACACCTTTAGCCGTTGACTAAGAGTAATTAAAATGGAGTATAAATTTCGATTTTCTAGAAGTTTGAAAGCATATGTGTGTCTGAGAACCTTGACCGATGATTGCGGCCGATTTTGGAATTTATTAATATAATGAATTTTGGAAATGTGGTAGTTGTGACTGTGAGGTCACTGTTTAGATCACGGACGCACATGCCCAAAGGTCAAACTCAATATCCCATTTCACTAAAAGCAATATCCATTAAATTATATAATATACACATACTTTTCCTTTCTCAATATTTCACTAATCAATTATTATCTTATTTTGACGTGTCACTGATTACATTCATCTTTGTTTTCTTCTAAAACTAATACTCCATTCGTCCCCCCAAATAAGTATATACTGTATATTGTATTTTATTTTGGAACCTTTCAAAATATGTCCTGTTTTCTTTTCTTTTTTTAGTAAAATTTCTCTTTTTTATTTTTTAAAATATCTTCTTTTTTTTTATAGTTAAATCATATCAAAGATGCATACAGTATATCAAATTTATATACTGCATGTATCTTTGTTTTCTTTTTGATAACCTATTGTACTTTTTCACCAGCTTTTCAAATATGCATCAGTTGGATACTTGGATTTGAATTTTGAACACACAAATAGGGGATGAGATGACAGATAAATGCTCATACAGTCATTTTCATTGTGGTCATATTCTCAGTCATTTTCTCTGTAATCTTTCAAGCAATGGCGTAGAAAATGGCACAACCGTAGATATGGCACACTTCAGCCAAGTAACGCAATAGTCTAAACTATGACATTAATGTTGAAATATGCATAAATTCAAAAGAAATAGTCTAATTATCGCCTTAATGAAGCATTAATAGAAATGGATAACGTTACACCTTAACTCAAGAGAATGACACGAGACAAACTGGCTTGGAGTTGAATAAACTTTCCATACACAACAAGGCCGCAAACTAAAAAAATGCAATATAGAGCTCAAGAAAGAACACCAACAACAAAGACAACCAAATGCCTAAAAATATTAAAAAGAAAAAACAGAAGAAGAAAACCACATCGTCTAAGAGGAAGTTGGAGTCTTATTCTCTATTTCTTGGAAAAAATGAATACTTCTCACGCGTCGATGGCAACAGGAGTAGCTTGGCGAATTCTACGCTGATGTACATCCCAATTGTAAACACGAGCTGTAGTGACCTGAACAACAAAAACAAATACTTGGTAAGGGATCCGACAAAACTTAAACAAGGATTCATATTTCTTGCCCAAGAGCACTTGCTAAAGTCGCTTTAATGCAATTACATGACTTATATTTATTCACACATTTCAGCTTTTCCCTTCAAGCTAACCAGAATTTTGTTATCCAAAAGTGTCACAGAGAAAGAGACGTTTTCAGGTCAATTGCTATGCTGCCTTTCATTTTAAGGACATAAACTGATAGGGAACCTGCGCTCTCACCCCCACCACTTTGGCTCCTATTTTTTTCGCCATCTCTTGAAGGTTTTAAAAGTTGCAAGGCGGGGTCAAGACAGAAACGGAGGCCTCAAGGCCTAGAGGACTAGAAGGGAACTAGTAAAGGCTATTCCTGGAAATGATGTTTTCACATGTTCTTTCAAATTTAGTAGATACATGATGAATATGATTCAAACTAAATAAGGATGTAAAATGAGTTTTCAACTAAGATCTAAGAAATCGACCAAAAACACCATGTGACATGACGTGAGAAAAAAAAATGTTCATAAACAAAATTTAAAGTGAAAACTAAACTTTTAGTGGGTAAGCCAACAAAACACAGATTTCTTTAGCATATTCTTAGTTATTTTAGTCGTCAATCTTTATTGGATAATCATTCCACTTCAATATGCTCATCATACTTGACACTCTTATATTCGTACAATGAGTATACTCTACTTCAAACTACTCATATCCACTGGTACTCTTGTTTTCAAGTACATAAATTGTTTTATTTTATTTGACAGTGATCCCACCCCATTAGGCCTAACTACTGCTAATTGTTAGGACCAATTACTTTCATTGCTTAGCCTAGGCTCCAACCTAACAAACCTAAAATTGGGCGGCAAACCAACTGCTAACGCCTAGGTGGGGCTAGCGGATCAAGGACTGGATTTTGTAACAATGTTTTCTTTACAGGAGAGGTAAGAAAAAAAGAGGGGAAACAATAAATTGTGACAATTGGTGTCATAGACATCAAATGCCAAGGACCTAATCAATAGAACTACAATCAAACAAGTGAAAGTTAAAAAAACAATTTTGGGGAGTTCGTGTGGAAAATACATATCATATAGATATAGGTAAATGGTCAATACCTGGGTAATCGTTACTTGATCCCTTAAGAATTGTAAATCCTCAACAAGGACTTCTAAACTACCTCTAGCGTTTTCCAAATTTTTCTGCAGAAGATTAGTAGCCTGCAAATTAAAAGTTCAAAAAACTTGAGACATCTTGCCTTTTTTCGATAAAAAGAATGAAGAAACTAACTTTTTTTTTCCAGCGAATGAGTGGGTACCTCTTCACATGAATACTCCAGCATAACATTTGCTCCAAGCCACAAACACACTGAATCACTGTCCTCGATACGTGCCCGTGAATAAATTCCTTCTGACACTTCAAAATCCGTAATCAGTGCCTGCAATCAGAATAAGCAGCAACAAAGGTTGGCATACAGACATACAGGACTTGCAACATATAAGCTGGATTTTTTGAAGTTTGGAAAAAGCTGGGTTCATGCTCATCCACCTTAAATTTCCTAGCTTTTACATGTAACTAATATGTCTTGAAGCTGATCAACCAAATACACTCCAGCTTTTAAGAAAAAAAGAAAGTTCGAAATAGCTGCAACAGAACAAGGCATGTACTCAACGGACCAATATTTTCCTTTTAAAACTGTATAACTAGATTTAGCATAGCTTAATAAAAACTATTATTGTGCACTGAAATAACCCCTATATTACCGGAAAAAGAAACCCTATATGCTATATTACAGTTCATTTCTTTGGTTGTATCTTTTAAGAAGATTAGTTAGGACCTTTTGTGTCTGGGAAAAGTTGAGTTACTTCAGCTCAAATCTTCTAGTTTTTTCAAGCCAAAAAGAGAAAGAAAATACAAGCACACAAGGTCACAACCATAAATTCTTAGCGCATTTTTCAGTTTCAAGTAATCAGTTCCCACCTCAGTCAGGTGTGAGTTTAATCAAACCAAAAAAACTGAGAAAGTTGAAGAACATCTGAATGATGGAACTAACCTCACCAGTACCCTTCTTTGATTGCAGAGTAGCTACTACATCCAAACACTTCTCAATATCTGGGATTTTTGCCTAATTTTTAAAGACAAATAAAAAGTAATAACCAGATGTCAAACATCGTCACAAAATCATGTGAAATCAACTATGTATCTTTTAAAAGGAAAAAAAGTAATATCCAGTAATAAACTTCTCAAACAACACTTGTGTCTAATTCACATGCTGTTAAATAAAATTTACTGGAAACTTAAGTAAAGCCATAATCTCTAGCATCATATCATGCAAATTACTAAGGCCTTTGTCTGGTTGCAAATTTAAAGGTTGAGTTTTTATTTTTCTGCTTATAACTGGGCGTCACTTGGTTGACCATCTTAAAAGATAAGCTCTTCTGGATTTTTGGCATAATAACTCTAGAAGCTTTAAACTGGATGAACCCAGCTTTTTTCTCAAGCTCAAATAGTGAGCTTATTTGTTTAAAAGCTGCAACCAAACAAGCTCTATGTAGCTTATTGAGCAAACTAATTATTGGCCAGAACGGTGTTTATAACATAATCTGTTTATTTCCAATTCAGTATCTCAGTCATACGGAAACTAGCTCCCTTTCTTATCAATGAGGATCAAAAAAAATAATAGCTTCAACTAATATAGAAGGAAGAGAACCTGAAGTTCTCTCTGTTGTGCAAGAAGTTTCATCTCAGCCAACCTGTATTGCTGGATCCTGTAAAAGAGTCAAAAAATAGAGAGTGAGAGAGAGGGAGAGAACTGCGACCTTAACTGAGAAGTGAGAGGTGATAAGTTCGTATGTTATTGAACATCAAGAACAACAACTTGAGCTTAGAAAAAACCAACGACAACCAAACAAACAACAACACGTCTTTATGCTAATGCACTGGGTTCCGGTCTTGCTAACAGAGAAGCAAGATAAAATACAAGAGAAATCCAATTTCACGCTTTTTTCTTTTATCAACAAAAGCCCTTAATGTGGTGTAATATATACTAAATGAGGACATATAAGAGAAAGAGTGGGATATGTGAAATTACCAACTAAGGTTCATATTATAATCAATGGAGAACCCACGGGTTTAATGCAAAATATGATAACTCAACGATCGCTCTTGCATCATAAAGTCTCCCTATTAACTGATGATGTAAAAAGATGAATTCTACTTCTCTATGTTAATTTTCAATTTTCTGCAATCTACTTTCAGTCAATACTTCGTTTTCAGCTACTCTTTAACACTTAAGATCGCTTTAATACATCAGAAAATTTACACCAAAACTTCAGTTTGTTTCATCATCACTTCTGTTTAATCTGACTGCAATTAGCTCATCGGAGCTTAATCTAAACTGACTTCTTACGTATGGTTCAGCCCAAAAGATGTAGAAAATCTAAAGAACATGCGAGGGGTCAACAAAGAGGGGAATAAGCATAACTGGCGCATATACAGATAAAAAATGGATTAGTTCGAACTAAGGGCTGATATTTTAAAGGGAGTGACCAAAAAGGATAAAATTGACGTGACCAACACTATCCTTGCTTCAAAAGAAAGGGGAAACAAAAGATATTAGTACTGTATGTTACTATACAAAAGCCACCAGAATAAAAGTTTAGTCAACTTAGGCCTAGTCTCGTGGCAGCTATAAAGCTTAGTTAGTATTTTATTTGGCCTTTTCGTTTCAAATCTGAACCGGAACTAGTTGATCAACTTAAAAACTCCGCTTTTCCTGTTGTTCAGCCAGAAAAAACAAGAAGCTTTTAGCTTGGATGAACCTGGCTTTCTTGTCAATTAAAAAAAACATCTCATTTTCTGAGAAGTCGCAACAAACAAGCTCCGGGTACTAAAGATATAGATAAAAAGACTAATGCGTAAAGAATTAAACATGCATCTACAGTGGGAAGATTAAAGAAGCCTAAGCTCGGACATATTTGATTCCTTATCAGCCTCAATATGCCCATTCTGTTTACACCTTAAATTCAGCGAGTAACACCATTAAAAAGCAAAACACATCTTTTAGGGACGCATTTGAGCTTAGATATGCAATAAAGGAGGAGGAAATAAACAAAATTATGCCATAGTGGATACTAAAATATACCTTGTAGAAATAACACCTAAAATCTAGCTATGGAGCAGAGGAAACTCACACTTCGTATGTATATAACCATCACAAACAGCTTACACTTCAATATGGACAGTAATAGTCCCTAACAATACCAAAGTCACTTGTTTTGGTCCCTATGAAAGAATTCTATAAAAAAGTTCCCAATAGCTGTATTATAATTGCAATTTAGTAACTCTTGTAGAATACCTCAGGAGGACTGACTGCCCTAAAGGGCAGCTATTGAATGGATGGAAGCAAGAACCGTGGATATGAGATCGTTGCATAAACAAGTACCCTATTTTTGTTTTTCTTCACCTTTGAACCAGGATTAAAGGATTGACAGTACCATAACAAAATTAATTAGTGGGGAAAAAGTGAGATGTCTTCTTGTAACAGGCAATTGACAATGCCAATAAATCTATAATAATGGTTATAGGGGGAAATTCAATTTTGGTACAACAACCAATAACTTTTTTCGGTTTTGTGGACCAACGTTACAATTTTACAAATTAGTACACCAACTTACTGGATTTCGTTGAAGCCGTATACTGTCGGGATATAAAAAGGGTGTTTTACAAAAGTACCATCAAACAATCTGATGATATGACAGTATGTAAAACTATACTTCAATTTAAAATATCTATTGCTTTCACTATACAGTATGATCATATGACTAAATAGCATATTTATAAAATTAAAATTATATAGTATATGAAAAACAAAAAGTTAAAGGTTAACCTGCCTTGAAGCTTAAATTTAAGATAAACCTTAGTATCTGACAGAAAAGAAATCTAAAAACATAAATTATTTATTAGGATTGCCTTTATCAATTTCATTTTTTCCTAAATCCTAATACAACAATATTGCTAACGTCATTTCTTAAATTCAGGACTTTAGTCAAAAAGGGCCTTTTTGTGTACTTCTCCTTCCCCAATCATACCTGCAAAAGCCCTAATGCAATCCCCTTCCTCCATCTCTCTCTTTCACCGCCCCCTTCTCTTCCCCACCACTACTCCTTCCCTATTCCCACCACTGCTCCTTTCCCTTTCTCTCACCGCCCTCCTCCTCATTCCCACAACGGCAACCTATCCTTCTCCTTCTTCTCAATCCACCCCCCATGTAGATATACTTATATGTAGATGTATACTACAGTAGATTTACATTTATGTATGCAAAAGCATTTATATGTATAATATATTTATACAGTAAAAGACAAATAGCTTTTTTCTTTATTTACAATTTGATCTAATGGTTTATGTGACTACGTCAGTTTAAACCTTAAGGGCTATTATAGTAAAATGGCCGTCTTGCCCCTCAAGGTGGACGGAACTAATGGAGATAACTCTGATGGGTGATTTCGAACTAAAAGGGCACATTTTTGAGAAATGACGAAAAGATAAAATTGACGTGACTGAGACTATGCCGTATCAAAAGAAAGGGGGGAAGGGTCCATGTACATACAGAAACTAAAGCAACCGCAATCGAGACATATTCAACAAACATTTAAGGTTGAAAGCCCATAGTGCTTGAATCTAAAGCAGACTAAACAGTGAACCAGATACCCTAGAGGCTAAGCAGCTAAGAATAAATGTGAATAAAGCTTTGTTCATGGCAGCTTTTAAGACCTCTTTTCTGTTTTAACTGCATTTAGTTTATCAGCCTAGAAGCTGACTTTTTCTGATTCTTTAACCAGAGAAAGCTGGAATCTTTAAACCGACTGGACCAGTTTTCTTCTCAAATTAAAAAGAAGAAGCTATTGGCTAAAAAATTGCAACCAAACAAGCTGTAATGAACCCAATTGGGGGTCACAACAGAGAAAAGGAGAGGTTGGGTCTAATCGTGATTTATTGAGAATACATGAGGTTTAATTGCAAAAAGTGGAACCTCAAGGATGGAGCTTGCAATTTAGTTTAACTTAATAGTAGTATAAATAGTTCTCTCATTACCTGAGTATAGAGATGAAGAAGATAAACCTTATTTCTGTTTATTAAGTTCTGTTTTTCCTATCTTTTGATTTGTCTTTCATTCTGCATTGGCTGTTGGTAGTTTCTTTCCATTGTAGTAATTCTGTAACTGTTTGGTTCAGAAAAAAATAGAAAATCAATCTTACCAAAAATAGCTTTATTCCCCTTCTTTGATGCTAACTAGTGATTAGATTCCTAAGCGGATCATTACACAAGCCCGGGTATAAAATAACACCCCCCCCCTCTCTCCCTCCATGGTGGAATATAAGATAAATGGCTAATGAGTACAGAACTAATTATTAGGAAAATGATCATTTTGTACATTATTTGAGACTTAATTATCAAAAACCCATAGTTAAAATCTCTTTTAAACTTAGGTTCAGATGCAGACTGATGCTACTTCTTGTTAACTTTGATGCTCACTGATACTAAGTTGATACGTACCAAATCTTAAATAAGAATTGAGAATGTTGGTTTTTGGATATTAAGCGTGTTTTCATGTACTAAATCAATGATTCTCCCTAAATTAGTCATGTCTCTTCAGTGGGAAGATTGAAGAGGCCTAAAGCTTGGACATACTTGATTCCTTATAAGCCTCAACATGCCAATTCAGTTTACATGGCCATATATTTCAGAAAGTAACACCAAGTCAAATAACAAAAGGCATATCTTTCAGGGCTGGTTTTCAGCATATATCTGAAACAAAGGTCGAAGAACAAGAACTTTATGCAATCATTGAAACTATTGACATACCTAACTCACACCTAAAATCCAGCTTTAAGCGGAGAACGTCCAATTATATAATCATCTAACCATCACAAATTTTTTAAATGTCTATGTGAGACTGTTGCACTCAACCAAGCTCCGTTTGCCGAGTCCACACATGCTGGTTGTTAACTAATTTACAAGTTTTTGCTGTACCATTATCACTCCTTTCGCACCCATTGCGCAGGGGATTAAATTTTAAAATTTCCCAAAGTTTTTCTTGGAATTTCTATTAATACCTACAGGGAACAGGAAACCCTAAATGGCAGCTATTGAGTGGAGGAAACCAAGCCCTATATCGTATCAGAAACAAGTAATTTCTTGCTTCATCTTCCAACCAAAATTAAGAGAATTGATAAACCACTGTAAGATTAGTTCGTGGGCAACAAAAAGGCGTCTTCTTATATCAGGTAAATTGAGGACACTAACATATCTCCCAGCTGAGTTAATGGTTTATGCCGCAAGCAACAGAACTGCTATCTACGTTCCATGAAAATAGTACACTGCAATAAATTAGAGTTACTTATATAATGCAATGTTTTTGAATCTGAATTTTAAAAACGATCAAATCCAAAAGTTAATAACATAGTTATGTTGTATAACTATGTGATCAACCTTTGAAATTGATCATTTTGACATTTTAGGTACAAAATCTTGGCATTACAAAAGTAACTCTGATATATGGTACTGGGCCATCTTATTTGGGACAGAGGGACTGCATGCTAATTAAACAGAAAACTACAGAAAGACCATGGATATTTTTGATTCATTAAGCAGAAAACATAATTTATTATATTAAAGTGGAAAAGGTAAGAAGGCTTGGAATAAAGAAGTAGCATAAGGGCATCAAAAATTTGATTTTTAAAAAAGAAACGAGAAAAAAGCTTGCTTAAAAAGCTTCAGCATAGTGTTTGGCACCACTATAACTTTTTTGCTTGACTTATAACTTATTTTTATTGATAAGCCATTGGTCACTACCTATTTTAGATTATACGTAAATTGCAAATATGCAAACACATTCTATTATAGTAAAGTTTTTATTTCTGGAAAATTTGATGTGAAAAAGCTAAGAAATCCCCAAATTCCTAGCTTTTCTACTTTTGAGCTTTTGAGCTTTTTTGACCCAAAAACCAGCTTTTAAAAAGCTTAAAAAGCTGACATACCAACCACCCATGGACGTTTTAAATCAAAAAGCTATAAAAAGAGATGTTGGCAAACATGCATTAATTGTTTATAACTTGGTTTGAACTCTGAAGTATACGTATCATATATAGGGAACTCACCCCTAAAATCTAGTTATTAAGCGGAAACCCAATGTTTATAAGCATATAACCACCACAAATAGCTTACACCTTTGAATGTTGTTACACTGACTGAGAACAAATTTGCCCTTAATGGTAGCCATTGAGTGAAGGAAACCAATCTTTGTGAGATTATTAGAGAAACAAATATAATTTTTTTATTCTTCATCTTCAACAGCCAACACCGAAAATAGATGACTAACTGTACTCAACAAGATTAGATTGATTGACAAATTGGGAAGAAAATCAGGTGTCATCATGTAGCAGGCAATTGACAAAACCAATAAATCTAAAGATATAACACGACTGGGCAAAGTAACAATTTCTCTGCAACTAATGCAAACAGGCAAATACACAGATCAAGAACGTCGATTTCCGATTATTCCCAAAACAGAAAACATCCATGGTTTAATGTGGAAAAGGAAAATATGCATGGAATAAAGAAAAAGCACACAATTTTATGTAAATGGTTTCGAAACATACTGAATTGCATTTTCTTCATCTTCAAAACCAAATTAGACAATTATCTCTACATAAGATAACTTTTTTTACAGACAACATTCTTAAAATGTAAAGTATTAATAAATATAAACAACTGGGTAAGTAGCAAGGTTATAAGTTATTGTAACTAGACAACTAGACAAAGATCAATAATGCATGATTTCATATCATTTACATATATATATATATATATAAAAACAACTGGGTAAGTAGCAAGGTTATAAGTTAACGCAAACAGACAATTAGACAAAGATGAATAATTGTTGATTTCCAATTAATCTCAAAATGAAAGAGTTAGTTTGAGCCTTGAGGTGAAAAGGTAAATAAGTTTGAAGCATATGGTATAATTTAGATACAGTAATAAATATAAACAACTGGGTAAGTAGCAACCTTATACAGTTAAGTTAATGCATGATTTCCAATTAATATCAAAGTAAAATAGCTACTTTGAGGTGAAAAGGTTTTAAGGCATATATATATATATATATAGAGAGAGAGAGAGAGAGAGAGAGAAACCTTTCTTGAAGGAAAGAGAGGGCAGAGTTGACATCTTGATTAGATTGAGAGAGATAAGTTTGTACATCTTCTACAAATGATGCTGCTGGTATTCCCCTTCTCTCTTCATTATTACTATTACCCGATGATGTTGCCATTTCAATAAATACTATATTTATATTTATATATATATATTTAAATATATATATATAGAGAGAGAGAGAGAGAGATTAGAAGGGTTTAGAGGATACAACAGAACAGAACAGAAGAGATCAAGTGATGTTGTGTTCAATACACCAGCAAACTTATTCTCTCTGGTTTTACTATTAACTCAAATAAACCCTACAAATTATGAAGATTTCAGAACAACTCCCCATATCAAACTAATTAATGAGATTCTTCAATTTTTTCAAATTACTCAGATGGTCAATTTTTACTTATCTTACTCATGCTCTATCCATATGCTACTTCCTACTTCCACATATGATTTTTCTACTCTTAACTGTTACTCCATCTATTATACTATATCTGACTAACACATGTTATATTTCATATCATATCATATCATAATTGTTCTAACCAACTTAAATCTTATCTTATCTTGCCCCGCCGACATCTCCATTGATATTGTGTGGCCAAAACAGCCCCTAATCAAATAAGTTGTCCGGGATGGGTTCACCATAGGTGAGGCCTCGTGGAATGGTGCGTTTTTTTTTCCTTAAGGCAGTTTCATCGATTATTAATAGACATGGATGTAATCTAAGTACGTACAATAGTTAAATACTTGTGAATGTAAAACATAAATCTAAATTATTTATACATAATAAAATTTAAAACAGAATACACAACTTTTTAATTTGAAAAATTCATATGTAAGTAGTATGAAAAATGCTTCACGGATTACAAATTAGAAAACTATTAAAGCTATCAACACATTAAATTCTTCAAAATTACTATTTATAAAATGCATTTTAATGTTCTCGTGCAAAATCCAGTGCATTGCATAACCTTCCCAAAGTTTTATCCAAGGGTGGGTACAAAACTTGTCAACTCCTTCCAAATTATTGCTTCCAAGAAAGTAAATGCAACTGTGAGGATTACAACGTCAATCCTTAAAAACCTAATTTTGTAACTTCACAAGTTGCATTTACTCTTTCGGTTGTGTAATACACTAAAACCTGAATTAATAATGTCGGAGAAATTTATTAATTTATAAATCTTTTATTTATTGGACGATTAATGTTGATCGAGCAACAATAGCAAATTGTTTTCAACACTGCAAAATTTGTTCGGTTAATGAAGATTCAATCAATAGATAAAACCACTATTGAATAATATATTTATAAATTTGAAAAAATAATTGATGATCTCGGTTATCGCAATAAAACGGATGTCAATGGGTTGTTAATTACCAATGTAAAAATGATAGAGGTCCGGATTTTAAGAAGAAATTATGAAAACTGTGTTTGATAACAATAAAGATGACGATACTTGAAGATAATATTGTACTTTGGAACTAGTCATGCGAAAGTAAACATTTATCGCGTATATAACTTTTTTTGGTGCAGTTCGAAAAGATTATATCAAAATTTTGGATGCAATTAGAAAAATTATGTATGTTATTCAAGTACATTTAAATTTTAAGAAAAAACAAACGAGTATTGAGTTATACTTCGCTAAGTCTTTCTAGTAATGTTTGTCATTTTGAAGAATTATTAATTTATGATTTTGTCGGGACCAATATTTATATAAGCATTTTCAGAAAATTTATTATCTTATTAATTTATTAAAATTGATGATTTTTTACATTGGGCCAAGTCGGGACTGAAAAAAATTACTATTTTAGAGAGTTTATTAATTTAGAGAGTTTATTAATTTAGAGAGGTTCTATGTAATTCGGAAAAAACTGTCAATGTAAGCACGCCCGACTCTATGTCAAGTCACCTAAGCCCATCAATTTTTCCTAGAAAAAAAAACACACTTTAGTAAATGAAAAATTATGTAGAAAAAGAAAATATTTTAAAATAAATACAATAACTTACAATACAATCGTTGTAGCCAAGTTGTTAATAAAAAAAATCCGATCCGAGGTATCTATAGTTTTGGCGGGTTTGGCCTATTGGATAAAGCTGGCTAGAGCCGCATGGAAGGTCATGAGTTGGACCCCTTCCACAAGTAAAAAAAAAAACTTCAGAGAATTTTATTTAAACAGCGACACAACCCGGAGTGGTAACACACTAATTTTACTGAAAACAATAATAGTTCCGCCATAACTAAAACAAATGTGGAGACACATAAACATGACATTGATGATTAATACAAGCTGTTAAGCAAGCTCCTATCAGTCCATTGATTACTTCTAATCACAGGAAATTGATCTCTCGCATTACCAGTTTCACCCCATGTAACAGATTTGGAGGAAGTATTGAATTGAATGGTCCTCGGACCTAGAAAGGTCGTCCAGGTTCCAACTTCAAAAAATAGTGTTGTTCAAGTTGATAATAAAATAGATCAACTTCCTAATATGAAAAGTAATCAAACATAACAAAAAATACAGGGGTAAAATTGAAGTTTATTATCCACATCCTGTACTTCATTTCCTTACCAATATGCATCCATAATGTTGTATAATAAGACAGTTCAATACATGGGTAAAATTGAAGTTTATTATCCACATCCTGTACTTCATTTCCTTACCAATATGTATCCATAATGTTGTATAATAAGACAGTTCATGAAAGGGGAACTATATGCGTGTCCTTGAAATATGGTTGGAATGATGTCGTTATTCGATCAGATTCAACTTTAGTTGTGAAGACTATGAATTTTACATCGGACTGTATTGATTGGTGGTGAGATTCGACTAAGCAAAATTGTATTCTGAAACTTGACAGGGTTGAAAAGTGGACGGTGGAAAAAGTAAACATAATTGATAACTCTTGGGCGCATTTGCTCGCCCGATGGGCCGCCTCCTACTCTTGGGTAGGGTGCATTCCATTTCTTTTTATTTAAAAGTTAGAGTGGTGGCTAGTGAACGGTCTTGATCCCTCGGAACGATTTTGAGAAGAGACGAGGAATTGAGTTTATGTTAATCATGTCTGTTTTATGCTTTGAAATATTTACTAATTAACAAGGCTTTCATACGTTTGGTACACCAAACTATGTAATTTTAACGATTTGGGTATTCATCTTTCAATTTTTCCAATTTGGAAATCACATCATAATAAACTTTCCAATTTAGATATCACACTATAATAAACTTTCCAATTTATATACCAATTAATCACGGAATCATATCACGTGACAGCACGCGCTTGACAAACGTTAACTTGAGAGAGTAATTTTGTCATTTTGTATAAAAATATATCAAAAATGTTTTTTTACAATTTCACACGTAAAAAAAATCAGCATGTAATCCAAATTTGAAAGGAAAACGTTATTTTAGAATCGATATATTTTGATGAAAAATGAGAAAATTATCCTTTGAAAGTTCATCAGGCACGTAAAAAAAAAAGAAAAACAGTGAAAGACGTATGTCTGTCTATGAGAGTAGTGTTTATAGAAGATGAAACAGAGCAGAGGTGTTTTGTCTCTCTACCCAAAAATGGCGAAATTGAAAACTAATAGGAATATTATTAACACACCTTTGCTTCTCTCCCATCATATTTTATCACCCACACAGAAGAGAAGAAAAAAGAGAGATAAAAAATAAACATTTTAAGTTTTAAACCCTTCATTAAATCTCAGTCCTACATTTGGACATGATCTCAGCAGTCTATTTCGTCATCTCGGTTCTCTTCCTTACCTCTCTCGTCTCCTTTGACGATGTTTTCGCCCCACATGTTACTTCTGTCTTTTTTCTAATTTTTTTGGTTGCATTTGGAAGTGGTGTTATGCTAGTATATTATTTACTTGTCATTTGACTACTTGATAGTGTCATTTACGTTATACTAGTATATTATTTACTTGTGGGCGGCGTCTTTATGCAGTGATTATTTTATAATTCCAGCCTTAGCTTCGTAGTCAAGAAACCAAATTCAGTGGTTTCGAAAGCAAACTCGTAACTTGGAAGTATGAGACTTGACTTGTTTAAATTTTCCACTGTTATATCGTTAATCAAAGTAACAAAGCTGCGCATTGATTTTTTCAAGTTCAAAAGCATGATGGATTCCAATAACGTGTATCCAACTTAACAGTCTTACACAGTGATGCCATGAATTTGGACTGTTATTAGATCTCTGCTATTTAGTTGATTATTCCATTTAGTCACTTTTTTGAGTATTTATGTACTAGCTTTCATGAAATACAATTAATCTTGCCTCTATCACCTTTACGGAGATCATATGGGGAGATTCAAATTGGATCTAAACAATTTGCAAATCATGTGCATAGAGTTTGATATAACAGTGGGAATATTAAAAAAAGTGAACAAGTCAAGCCTCGTACTTCCAATTTGTTTTCAATACTACGACTTTGGTTTATGGATTACGAAGCTTAGGCTGGAATTAGAAAACATAGACTGCATAAAAACGCTGCCTTACTTGTCATTTGACTACTTGAATGTGTCATTTACTTGTTATACTAGTAAACTAGTATGTTGTAGTCGATTGTTGTACTTTTTGTTATATGAATTTTTTGTTTGCTATGTCTCTTATTTTGCATGATCTAAAATTAGATAAATAGGTGAAAATGGTATCGAACAACTGAAAGTAAAGGAGATAAGTTCTCTACTGTATCTTATTTTAGAATCGGATATGATTCATTACCTATCTTGCGAATATCAGCCATTCTTTCTTCTCTTTTCCTCGATTTATGTGGCTATTGGACAGGAAATTTGCATTTTTTTTTTTGAACTTTTTTATGCCTGATCAACTCAATGGCAAAGTTGCAAACAGACACACGGCAAATGCAGTGAGAATGTTATAAACTAAAAAAGTTTTTTAGTTCTGAGAAAACGTCTGCAGTCTTGACTATTTATTGCAAAAATAAACACAGCTAGCTAGTCTGGAATGTAAGCTGATTTTTTATTCCTCATGTAGTTAGTCATAGAGGAAAACAATTCTCGGTAGGCATCGAGATGTACTTGCAAAGTAGTGAATCAAAGCTAGAACCAACTTCATTGTCGAAAACTTCTTTCTTTATTTGTAACTATTGTACATAACTACATACATGAGCAATGCTACATTTCTAAGTTTTTTAATAAATGTGAGTGTCGTTTCCGATAATGTATTTGGTAGTAGTAGTGTATTACTGTATTTAGCTGAACGACATTACAGTCGAAAGTTGAAACTTTGGGGAGAATGATTAGGATTTGTTTCTCACCCTAAAAGTGGCACCCAATTAAGCCGCTACGGGTTGTAGTTTATAGGCATTTAAGCTGGATTGAGCTTCAGATGAATGCATGTTCATCATTTTTAGATTGAGTTAATATTGTCTCAGGAATGATTTTAAGGTATCGGGAAAATATTGCTGAATTAATAAGCAAATTGACCACAATCACGTTCACTTCCACACAAAAAAACGCATTTCAATAGGATGCAGATGATGATAGTTAAAGTTTAATGGAAACACTCTTAAGGCAGATTCGGTTGCAGATACGAACATGTAACACCTCCGCGTTGCCTATCTTCACCTTTGCCACTTTCTTTCTAAAACTGGATTATTTTAAAAAGGTGATTGGAAAAAATCAGATATCAAAAATCAGTTTTGCGTGGCAATCTGAATAATCGTTTTATATGTTAAATGATTAAGATAGCTATTAATGAGGCATAGAAAAAAAGAAATACAGGATTCTTCCTCCCTCAATAGTAAAATGAGTATATTTAATCTTTCCGATTTAGTTTTTTGTTTGCTTTGTGATTTCTCTTTATGTTACTGGTAGAGGTGGATACATGTCGAATCCTAGTCTAGAAGAACCTGAACTCTTCTCAATTTTGTGCTCATTACTCAATTATGTGTATTCTTAAATAATCTTGTATACTCAATTACCCGCCTCACTTAAATATCGTCTGGTTTGCAGCCACCTCGGGAGCACCACCGGAAAAAGGACTACAAAGGCCACTCCCCTGTGACCTAGCCGTCTCTAGAGGGTCACAGGAGAAAGTATCACAAAGAGAGCTCGCCAATTCCACAACCAACTCTGGAACAGATAAAGAAAGACGAGTCCAGTTCCAACATAAAGCTGATTTTAGGGCCAGTTATAGGAGTCAATTATGTTATTTCTCTTAAAATGAGGATTATTATTAAAAAAATTATAAACTTTACCTTCACATTTAATTATATTTTAAAATTAAAGCGTGTTTTGACTGTTAATGTTCACTAGAAGCATGAAATAATTACTGAACGAAAGAGAAGAGAAAATTGTTTGATGTACTCTAGTTGTCTACTGGTGGACCTATACTACTCATAACCGGTAAATATAAAATAAACAATACAAAATAATATTGATTTTATGAGGGTCAAAATCTATCACAAAACTGTCACAAATTGACCATTATGTTACAAAACTGTCACATATCGACGGTTCTGTCACAAATCCCTCACAATTCCCGTATCTATTAAACTCATAAAAAAAAAACCGTCACAATTCTCGTAGTTATTTGTATATTTTTTTATAGTGAAATATAAGTGATATTAATCAATAACTAATAATTTTTCAATGCATGTAATTGAAAAAATGGCCCCCTTTTGGGTTAGTGACCTTAATTTAGTGTTTACTAAATTGGGCCCTAGGGCCGTTTCTGAATATTGGTAAAAAAAATTAGCGCATATCGGTGGCGAACAGAAACGAAGTATGACTATAGTTAGTGTAAAAAACGGACCCTTTTTAAAACTTTTGCAGTGTACGCACCATAAACGTTTAGCCTTTTGTATCTTCAATTAACACTTAGATTATTTTACCCTTGCAGTCTGGTCATGGAGGCTTGTATGACTGCGTCAACTTTTACAAACAACCAGCATTTAGTCACCCTTTATCAAAGAATCTCACTTTAATTCATGATCAGGTTCATCTCTTTTAATTATTCTTCTCAATGATGAACTATATCACAATGTGTTCCATTACATGTAACATGTTACATACCCCTATATGAAATTGCAGAAATCGTCAACCATGTCACATGAGAAAGCGAAAAACAAAGCTTCTTCTGTGAGAAGACCATATTTCGGAATTAATGGCGAAGGATGTCCAGATGGAATAGTTCCTATTAAACGAGTCACTAAGAAAGGTTTAATCAGAGCCAAGCTTGCTCAATCATATGATAAGACGACTACACGTACTCGAGTAAGGATAAACAAATACACTATTTTAAATTTTCAAGCACGAATCTTTAAACTATGTCAGTTGGTCTTAGTTTATTATCAATTGTTTATAATTATATATAGTTCTTAGTTTATTATCTATTAACATGTCAAAATATTATAAGTAATTTAAATGTTTCCGGTTTCATATAATGCTTCTTCTTTTCCTTCAAAAGAAAGGCAATATGAGTCAAATGTAACATGGCCCCTTGAGTATAAAATCGTAAACTATTACCTATATGCACGTACACTAGTTGAAACCCTCTATATCTTAAATAAAAGAGCGCTTAAATGAAAATAGAATTAATTTGTTTGTCTATGATACAGCTAACCTTTATAGTATGCTCGATGTTCTGCGCACAAAAGGACGGGCTATAGTGGAATTTCAGCAAGCTTGGCGGTTTATAACCCAGGTGTCTTGATAATTGACCAATATAGTGCAGCAACAATGAAACTTCAAATAGGCCCCGATAGTATTGAAGCTGGTTGGAGGGTAATCATTGTGAATCATCCTTTGCTTTTGCGTTGTTGGATGGAGTTTTTTACTCTCTTTTTCTCAATCTTATTTTACAACTTTTTTTTCCATAGGTTGATCCTCAGGTGAATCCACCAAAGGATGAATTTGGACCCTTCGGAACCTACCTTTATATACGCACAGATGTAAGATTATTTATAATTTATATTTGCTTTTCTTCATTGGTATGGTAACAACTGTCTTAAAATCGTTACTTGTATGAACAGGCTCAGAAAGTTCATTGTTTCAATATGCTTTGTCCTGGGTTCGTGGTAACTGACAAACGCAATCCTGTTGACACGGTTCTTGACAAAATTTCCAGACGTGGAGGACCTGGATATGAAGTTGACATACCATTTCCAGAGTAAACTGATCATTCCTCTCTTATGTGAAACTTGCCTGTCAAAGTATAACAAATCAAAAAAAACTAGTATCCTTAACAATTCATAATGCGTTAAAACATTTCAAAAGTTCATTCGGAAGATATACAACTATTTGCATTATTCAAAGCCATAAAGCCTCGAAGCATATTCCACCATACTAGTACTAAAAAATAAAAGAGTTATGTTTACACATCTCAAGCTCTACCTTTTAATTAGACACTGTTACAAAAATTAAATATTTAATCACATTCAGACTAGTAATCTACATCAGTTGTTATTTAAGAATGACTTCACCAATTTACAATAGCAAATTCGGTAACTTAATGTGTATAATGGATGTACATACATATACACACATTATTTTTGATTATATTTATGTGGGAGGATATTACAACTGGAAACTAGATACTGAGAGTAACAAGTGTTGTAGTTGGATTTTGGCCCAGTTATTTGTTTCAGAAACCAGGATTGGCGCAACATGTTGAATGGAGTGGACGAGTGTTTACTCCGATCGCGCAATTTGCGATGCCTGAGATGGGATTAGGTGCAGTTGTTACTCTAGACACCAAACAAGATGCATATTTTTCCTTTGTCAAAGTACAGAATGGACCAAAATCCGGTGGCAAGTTTGTGGATCCTATCAACCTAAAATGCAAACAAAAATGTAACTATATAGTCAGGGATGAAGGAAACGTTGGTCCAGATATTGAGTATCTGATATTTTATGGTGGACCGATGTCAACATTGTGAATTTAACCTATAAACTCCTAGTTATGCAATGTGATCAGATGCCATAGTTTTGACTTGTTATCTCTTCTTTTAAAACTGAAATAACTAATAAGTATGTAAAAGATTCTCATAACTCCAAAATCTTGTTGCCTTCTTTTCTAAAACTAGGACTTCAGAATTAGGAAGAAATAGAGGACGGTATTGCTCTGGATAGCTCAAAACAACGAACATTCTTTACAACTAATCTCTAGGTCCATAATACAACAAAACACTAAAGATGATCCACATTTTCTTGACTAAGCTTTTCTAGTTTTTTGAAAGAACACAATTTCTTTTTAACTTCAAAAAGTGGGCAAATGGACCGGTACACCTTTCGAAACTTACTCAAGTGTTAGGCACACGGACAAAATTATGTAAGGAAGAATGCCACGTTCTTGGGCTCGTGTGTTTTACATAACCAATCCTTGAACATTGCTGTAAACAATTCATTTTGGAATTCCTTTTACTCTTCAGTCTTTGCTCTTACATTCGAAATTGTATCGGAATCTTCATTTTCTTAAAGTAATTAAACATATGCTTATAGACAAAAGAAAGTATCAAATATATAAAAAATTATGAAATTTTTTCATAAAATCTAATCAATTGAATTTTTTTTACAAAAGAATTAAACATCCCCAAAAAATAGAAAGTAATTAAAAAATAATTTTATCATCAAAAAACAGTTTTTCACCAAAACCTGCATTTTCACCGAAATCGGCCTTTTAATCTAATAACGCCTTCATTAAATAAAAAAGGTTTTTTTTCCACAAAATAGTGGGGTTTTTCACCAAAATCGTCTCTTTTTAACCAAAAAGCGACTATTTTCAACAAAAAACAGTTTTCCCCACATATTATCGACTATTTCACCAAAAACGGCTTTTTCACCAAGAACCGTTTTCCCCAATAAAAAGATTCTTTCACCAAAAAACGTCTCTTTTAATCGGATAGTGTTTTTCTTTCACCAAAAAAACGATTCTATTGAAGAATTCAGAAAATCACAAAAAAAGATAGCTGCCATCATGGTTTTATTGGCCGAAAACATACTGCACTGCCACCACTGCCCCGACAACCGTCATTGCTCCGCCAAAAGTCGCTACCACCACACCACCAATCACTACTCCGTCAAAAGCCGCTGTCATCACGCCACCAACCACCGTCAACATAAATCGAGCCACGACCAAAATAAAATGAACAACTAGCGCAGCAAGGCCACGGGATGGAGCGAAAATACGATGACCGAAGAGGAGTAAAATAATTGTGTTCTAGGGTTTGGGGAATTTTGACCGAAAAGAATTTTTTGTAATACTGCATGCGATTTTGTTTCTAATTGCTTCATCCCGTTTAGTCACCCCTTCACCGTTTAGTCAAGCTTGTTGAGAGTGAATTTCCTTTATTTCATTAAGCATTTTTTGCTCCAAACACAGAGGAAGAGAGAGGGAATAAAGATTAAGTTCTTGGGTTAAAACTGTAATCTAATGGCCAAGATGATGCAACCAACCCAAGCAAAAACGAAGCTCAAATACTGCACATTTTTTTTTATTATCAATGTCTATTACACGTAAAACTTTGAAATAAACTGAAGTGTATAAAAAGGCTCCGAAAGGCTCCGAACTTTATGATCTTGTAAATACCAAACACCAATTCGAAATTAAAATTACATTTTGCAACAACTAACTAACAGATCATTCCTTGAATTACAACTTGGAGGGAGGTTTTTTCGAGCTTCGACCAGCTATAAACTCCTGCATTTTCTTGAACTGCTCTTTAGTCATTCCGTTGTAATATTCATGAGCCCTCTCCTGAAAATAACAAGTAGAAGGGAATTATAACTACAAGAAACCTTGTAAATAATATATCGCGAAAAAAATCCCTCATAGTTAATAACTTAATTTATATACATGAAGATACAAATACTAGTATGATTTAATAGTTATTTAATTTACCATGATACTCCACGAGGTGCAGTTAGTATGTCATGTATCAGCCAAATTTGAAAGAGGCACGTATATTCCATTTCTTAAGCATAATTCATGCACAAACGAAGTACTAAATGCAGTAAGAAAATGTGAGTTGACTCATACTAATAAGCAAAAACCAGCCACGCTTCATATATATTCTAGCACTTCCCAATACATATTGTATAAACTCGCTGGATGGGGTTTGTAAAACCTGAGTGGAGCAATACATATACTGATATACAATACCGACTAATACCTAAGGAATTGTATTGGTTGCAGCCTTTGTGCTCCGGTTTTATGCTTAGAAGCTGGACTGTTTGGTTATTCGTCTGAAAAGCTAAATTTTCCTGGGTTTTGGGATAGGCTAGAAGTTTTAAGCTGGATAAATCTAGCTTTTCTTAAATGTTACAACCTAAAAAATTCCAGCTCATTTGCTTAGAAAATGCAACTAAACAAGCGCTGAACTTGAAATTCATAATTAACAACAAACGGGAAAGGCGGGAAAATCAATGATACCTTTTCAAGTGCGAGAGCGTGACCAAGATCCAGCTTAAGCCCATCATTTATAACGGATTTGTACCTCACTACTAAGTCTTGGTTGTTCTTAACAATTGCCTGTGCAATTGCTTGAGCTTTGTTAAGTAACTCAGCGGGTTCTACAAGATGATTAACCAATCCACACTTCTCCGCTTCCTCAGCAGTTAAGGGCATGGCTGTTAAAGACACTTCCCGAGCTTTGTTTGGTCCGATTATACGCGATAGCTTCTGTGACAGACCCCATGAAGGAAATATTCCAAACCTGTCAAAACAAGGGACACAAATGGATATTAGTATTTAAAAGCAAGATGAATTTAACAACCGACTATGTACTTTACTTCAACTCAGTTAAGTCATAGATTGCCATTATTTCTTTTATTTACATAAAAACATATTATTGCCTAGTACAGTATATTCATTTCGAATGCAAAGACATAATCAGAATTTTGATAGAATAATTAGCATTAGTGTCATTTAATTATGGGACGACTTAGGGGAACATTCAGGGTTTAGTCAAGGCGACGTTACCATTTACCATTTATATATAAAATGGGTATATAAATGTGAGAGGCAGTCTGCTAATTTGAATTTTACAGAATATTTCAAGGTGGTAAGTTATTGTCCTCCCCGATCGTAACCACTCAATTCATTATTTACCTTGAGCCTATATAGGTTTCTACTAAAATTGATACATCATCATTGAATTTTACAGAACATACGTAGGCTTTATTTTTGCAGCTTTTAATCAAATAAGCTGGAATTTGAGGTTGAGAAGGAAAGAAAAACGGGTTGGTCAAGCTTAAATCTTTTAGCTTAATCAAACCAGAAAATTCAAGCTTTTAAGCTAATCAATCAACTAAAATCCAACTTTCAAGCAATAAATAAATAAATATGAAATCAAAATCTGCAACCAAAAAAGAGCATAATGGCAGCAGCAAAAAGCAGTACTTTTCGGGGTCAAGAAAGAAGCTAGCTTAAAACATTTACTTTTTTTTGAAAAGTTCATATCTGAAGCTAATCACCCAAATGTAGTCCATCTTCTAACTTCGAAGCAAACAAAAAACTATTAAACCGAGCTTAAAAGTTACAACCAAACAAGGCCAACATGTATTGAAATAAATCTGGTATAAGTCCAGGGGCGGAGCCAGGATTTCGCCTCAGCGGGTGCACAATCTTAATGAATACGAAACTCGCTATTAGTTTTTACTTTTTTGATTTATATCACCAAGCGATGGTCAACCAGCTAATTTCTTTCGCTCTATCAATTAAGTAAGAGTCGTGCATACAAAATTTACAAACAAAACTAAGTAAGAGAAATAATTAAGAAGAAGAAAAAGAGCAGAAGCTCAGGCTTACTCTTAGTCTTTTCCTTTTTCTTTGTCATCCTATGCTCTGAAATTGAGGTTTTTTTCTAGATACAGTATCAAAGTATTGATAACTCGTTTTCTCTTTTGATAAGCCATTCTATTTGAAACGATTGTAAGTTGTTTGTCTTTTTTAAATCTTAGCGAATCAAGGGGACAAGATACATAAAAGAGTATATCTTTTTTTATCAGAACATATAAGCTCTCAGGCTACCAAATCGAAGTAAAAAACCAATTACTAAAACCCCCGAATCAAAGCAAAAAGTCATTTAGCAAAAGACAAAGCCTTAATGAAGAGAACATACGAGGAATCGATTACTTTCACATATACTTAAGAATATTATTACCTTAAACCTCAAAAGAAAAAGGATACAGAAATAATCTATATTTGTTCTATCGATTATGTATTGCATGTAATATTGATTTGAACTCAAGCAAGGTCTATAAGTTGAAACACTGTTATAAATTTAAGCCGCAAGCAAATAAAGAAAAAAGCTTCAGAAGAAATTTCACAGAAGAGAGTTTGAGGTCACTTATGTATCTGATAAAAAATGAACTAAATAATTCTAAAAAGTAGCTATTTATAATAGCTGGTTATATTTGTTATACACAAACAGCACATGACAAGCTATTATTACATCAATTTGGCGGCAAAATTGCCATGACTAATAAGTAAGGGTGCATCTTTTTCCAGTGCTACAATTCTAAATCCACTCCAAAATAGTACCTATTAGTGCATTTCACACTTATTAGGTACTATTTTGACTTTTTGACTTTTTTTTTATTTTTTCCAAAAAAATCAGAAAAAAAATCTAATAATAAAACCGAGTTTATAAAGGTGATAAAAGTAGTTTCAAAAGTTATAAGTTATAAGTTATATTTTGTATTTTTTGACTTTTCTAAAGGTTTTTATAAAGAAGAATAAAAAAAAATAAAAAAAATTCGGTAAATTATAAAATTTGGCTATAACAGTTACAAAGTGTGTTAAAACTTTGAAAATAATTTTTATTTATTTTTTATATTTCTTCACAAAATTTTATATGTTTATTGGTAATTTTTTTGATTTTTCTTTATAAAAACCTTTAAAAAAGTCAAAAAATACAAAATAAAATCAAAAAACAACTTATAACTTTTGAAACTCCGTTTATAACCTTTATAAACCCAGTTTTATTATTATAATTTTTTTTCTGACTTTTTCTGATTTTAAAAAATAAAATAAAAATAAAAGTCAAAAAGTCAAAATAGTACCTAATAAGTGCGAAGTGCACCACTAATATGTACTATTTTGGACTGGATTTAGAATTGTAGCACTCGAAAAAAATGCACCCAATAACTAATGAAAATACGTAAACTTGCAGTAAAATAAAAAAAGATGATTGATTGAAGTTAGTGACTATCTAGATTGCACTGATTAAACAGAAATTGATTGTACATTAATTTGGCGGCAAAATCGCAATTAGTAACTACAGAAATTGACTCAAGGTAAATGACTAGGAATCAAAATTACAATATTAGCCAACTGTAACATACCTATTGTAAAAAAAACATGAGTATTTCAAACAAATCGCTTTGAAAATAACTTCTATTATAAGTAACTATGCTTAGCATATTTTAAATCGATTTATTCAAAAAATTAAATTAAATACGTAGCACGCGTTTAAAAAGTTAGCATGACGCTGATTGAGTACAGAGCTCATTTGCTAACTATAATTACTGTAATTTAATTATATAATAAAAAATATATTATATATACTCCTATATATTAGTATATATATACATATTGGACTAATTAGACAGAAATTGATTATATTTATACACATCAGTGTGGGCGGTAAATCGCAATTAATAACTATAGAAATTGATTAAAGGTAAATGATTAGAAATCAAAACTAAATATTAGTAGTTTTTTTTCAATGTGGGGCTAATCCAATATTAGTAGTTAACTGTATAGTCAAATTCTATTACAAAAAAAACAACCTCTTTTATAAGTAACTACGATCAGCATTTTTTAAAATTACTGTTAAATTTTATAAAAAATATAATAAATACCTAGCCTGAGTATTCATGAACTTAGCCCCTTTATCAGCGACAATAATTTAATAAAACTAGCATAAGGCTGATTGATTGCATAGCTCATCAGCTAACTCTAATTAATGTAATTTAATGATTTAATAAAAAACATATACTCCTCTATACTCCCTCCGTCCCAATTCAATAGTAACTTTGGTAATTTTGCAACGCAAAATTTATACATTTAAAATGTCGGAGTTGTAAATTTTAAAAGTTATTCATATAATTAAACATCTTCGCTAACTATAATTACTGTAATTTAACTATTTAATAAAAAAACATACTATTAGATATATAGATTGCACTTATGAAACAGAAATTGATTATACATCAATTTGGCGGCAAATCGCAATTAATAACTATAGAAACTGATTAAAGGTAAATTATTAGAAATCAAATTTACAATATTAGTAACGGGAAAAAATAGGTTTATTACCCCCAACTACAAACAAAATGGGGATCAAACTAGTGGCATTAACAATTGAGGTACCGAACTATATATTTTTTCTTAAACCGGAGACCTCCGTCAATTTAATTGGATAGAAGTTAAGTTTAAATTTCATTTCAGCCACTAATTTTATAAAACATATGGATTTAACCCAAAAAGTTTATAAATTTACATTTTTAACAAACCCATAAACAAATAGTTACATATACATACTCATGCATATACATAAAATACAAAAAATACACAATTTATATATCTATATATATAACGTTTTATAAAAAAAATTAACTTTTTTTTAAAATAACTTTTCTTTAAAAAACTAACTTTTTTAAGAAAAAACAACTTTTTTTGTAAAAAAATAACTTTTAAAAACAAATATAACTTATAACTTTTTTTTTTTAAAACACTTCAAAAAGTGCATACCTTTTAAAAAACTAATCAGTTTTTTTTTTAAATGTATGCACTTTTTGGAGTGCTTTATAAATTAAAAAAAAAATTAACTTTTAAAAAAAAAAAAACTTAATTTTCTTATAAAACATTATATATATTGTGTATTTTTTTTTTTTGTATTTTATGTATATGTATGAATATGCATGTTTTTTAAAAAATTAATGTATATATTTTTAGCATGTTTTTTTAAAAATTAATGTATATATTTGTAAATAAAAAAATAAATACCTAGCATGAGTATCCATGAACTTAGCCCCTTTAGCAGCAATAACAATATCACAAGACAACGCAATCTCAAACCCAGCAGTTACAGCAAAACCGCTGATAGCTCCAATTATCACTTTCCCACACCGTTCCATCTGAGCCACAGGATCGTTCTCATAATCCTTCACATCTCCTTTAAACACGTCCTCCGCAGCCGTTAGATCGACCCCTGAACAGAATGAACGGCCTGATCCTGATAGGATGATGACGTAGACGGATTCATCTGCGGTTAGGGAACTGAAGGCTTTTGCTAAGGAGGTTATCATGGATTTTGTTAGGGAGTTTAGGGATTTGGGTCGGTTTATGATCACGTGTGCTATTCCTGTTTCGCCACGTGTTACCAGGATTAAGTCTTCCTCCATTGTTTTTTATTTTTATTTTTATTTTGATGGTTTGGTTCACTTTCTGTATCTCAGCTCAGGTTAATAAATATATAGGAGAGTATAATAAATACAGTGGAGTACTAGTTATTTTATTTTTTTGGATATAATACAAATAAGCCCATAAACTATGGTTTACTTGCAAATAAGGGCTCACAAGCTTTGATTATTGAGACATGCTATTTATCTTATACTTCACCATTTACATATTGGTAAGGTGCATTTTTAATACTTCACGCACTTTAAATTGTGTGGGCATCCACATATTACGTGGCTTATGAAATATCCAATTGGTGAAATCTGCTGGGAGTGGCTATGTGAACGTAATTTCATATCCAATTGGTGAAATCTGCTGGGAGTGGCTATGTGAACGTAGCATCACTTTTTATTTGGTTCAAATCAACTGTTGTATCATTTGTATGTACTTTGTATGACATGATAAACGACTTGTACGATTATAAAATTATGAAAGTTATTAATAATGTCATGGATACGTTCAGGTTAAGAGTATTAAACAAAATAAACTTCGAAATGAGTCAAGTATAGTTACCACAAACTCTGAAAATGAATTAATATAAGAACTCGACCAATGTGTCTCAATATTGAAATATATAAATCAACTTCATGAAAAAAGGGTATATCAATTTTAAAGTGATTAAGGGGTTAATAGTTTATTTGTTTCTTACAGGTTAATAATTTTGTAGATAAAATTATAAAATTTACAATCTTTCTTCTGTAAAGCATTTGATATATTGACATTTCAATTATTATCGTTGTTTTTCAAGTGAGACGACATTCCTTAGTTCGAAGAGGGGATGGATTCTAAATTTTGGGTTAATACATAAAGTTTTACCGAGAAAATATCAAAATAAATGAGCATAGTATGCAAAATACAAAAGTATTGTCGATAGGGTCTCGATGTAGGTGCCTTATCTGTTGGTATATTTTAGTAGTAGTATTACTTGTGTTCAAGCCAGTATTTTATTTTGGAACCCATATCGGAGAAACACTTGTATGAATCTGGTCTACACTTTTTAAGTGTGTGGCAACCAATAGAATAATTTAGTTTTAATTTCAAATTAAATTTAGGGTAGTTATTTTTGGGTTCTCACATATGTGTTGGGTTTTTAGTGGTTGCCACATCCACCTTTTTAGTAGACCCGGTCTACCTAAAAGTTACTCCCCATATCGACAGTTCACATTTCAAGCCTGTTAGTTGCGAGTAAATCTCAATTGTCAAATTACAATAAAATAATATACATCTAGTCCGGTCGGATTGGACTACTAATGAAGTGGGGCCCATTAATTCTATGTTTGGTGTGCTTAGTTGTCGGGACTGTTAGTCCGGTCGGACTTCAAATCACAGAAAAAAGGGTCATTTGTAATACCACATGGGGTGGTATTAGCTCAATGAGGTTGCGACTTCATTATGGAATGACAAAAAAATAATCCATTTTTAACTCCACATGTACAAACAAATGTGAATTTAAAATTTAAAAAAATTAATAAGGTAAAAATTTAAATTTGAGAAAATTAAGGATTGGTCCACGAAAACAAAAATATTTAAGGATTGGTCCGGCTATAAAATTCATTTAAGGATTGGTCCATTATTTATGAAACTAATTAAGGATTGATCCACTATATATACTATATATATTTCTGTTTTTTTAAACAGTTATATCTCTCTCTAAACCGTCTCTCTCCATCTCTCTCTCTAAACCAACCCACCCTAAATAAATACAGAATAATATATAGAGATACAGAAAAGAAGAAACCCATCTCTTTCTCTCTCTAAAACAGAGAAATGGACCCTCCCTCCTCTCTTTCCTCCGATCCCTCCTCCTTCTCTCTATTTCTTCCCCCTCCTCGTTTTTTCCCCAATCTCACTCCTCTGTTCAATCCGTCTCCAAATTCTACACCGATCTGTTTACGTACGTGTCTATCAATGCTGATGTGGCGTCCGAGGCTACGGAGATTGTACGGGATATTGTAGTGAATGCCATCGAGGATGAGTCTTCTAAGGTTGATGGGATGGTTTTGAGGGTGTTTTTACGAGCGTTGTCGAAGAGCGGGTTTGTGCCTGTTAATCCTGAATACGCAGATAGGTTTGTTGGTAGTCTTCTCGAGAACTATGTTCGTCACGTCATCAATGTTACGGGTTCCGATTGAGATGATAATGCTCGACTCTTTTTTTATGAATTAAACAAATTAGTTATTATTATTACGAAGGACTGTGTAAAATGTACGTTTGCCATGTCATCGTTGTTCAGACTGTTTTATTCACTACATTTTGCAAAATCCTTATTCACTACATTTCTGATGGTTGAACTTTTATTCACTGCATTTTGCAGTATGTTAGTGTTTTATTTTTGAGACTTTTTATTTTTCAGACTGTTTTTATTTTTCGGACTGTTTTTATTTTTCAGACTGTTTTTTAATTCATTTATTTTTCAGACTGTTTATTTTTCAGACTGTTTTTTAATTTATTTATTTTTCAGACTGTTTTAACAGACTGTTTTCAGACTGTTTTTTTACGTTTTCAGACTGTTTTTTTTTTTTACGTTTTTGGATTTTTTTTTTTCAGATTTTTTTTTTAACGTTTTCAGACTGTTTTTTTTTTACGTTTTTGAATTTTTGTTGATTTTAGATTTTTGTTGATTTTTTGGGATTTTTTTTTAAAAAAATTCGTGTTTTTTCGGGGTTTTGCCTCTTCTATTTTTTTTTTGATTTTTTCATATTTTTTTTATTTTTTTATTTTTGTATTTTTATTTTCTGGAATTTTTTATGATTTTTTACATTTTTATTGGTTAGTTAGGGGAAATTGACCGATCATTAATTAGTTTCAGTTTCATGGACCAATCCTTAAATACTTTTGTTTTCATGGACCAATCCAAAATTTACCCTTTAAATTTTAATAAAATAGTCCAGTCCTAATACATGTACAAACAAACAATGGATTGGATTAGTAACACATACTTGATATACCATCATCTTTTCTATTCCCATCATCTTTTCTATTCCCATCATAATTCCGTTCGGACTTATAGTCCTGGGATTGCATATACCGCAACCAAACGAGGCCCCATAGCATTCAAGGCTTCAACACCCTTTGACTTCAAGTTTAGAACACATTTGCATATCCGGCTCAAAAAATATAAAATTAATGGATTGCTTAGCTGAGAAAAGATTTGTTTTACCCGTAAAAAAGAAAAACTAAAAAAACATATTATAAATTTAATTTTTTTCGGAAATTATTTGTCTTTGGGTGGGTTGCCCAGTCCACTCGGACTATTAGCAACCCCTTAAGACCGCTCTACACATCTGCAAGGTACTAGTTGATAAATAAGTCCTAATATCCTTTATAGCGTTATCAATGCCAAGATAAAAAGTTGAAGGTGTTAGAAAGTAGGAAAAATGACAATTTGGTACATATTTATAAACTTATTTACAAAAAACCTGGTTGTTTTGAAATTGGTGACTATTTTACAAAAAAGTACATATTTTGTGAACTTATTTACAAATAGGTACATATGATATTAAAAATTAAAAACCAAAAATAAAAAAAACCAAAATTTTAAAAATACATTTTTTATACAAAAAATATGTTTGATCATGTATGATCCTGTATAATCTTGTCCAATCTGGTATGTGTAATAATGTTTGATCATGTCCAATCTTGTATGTCTAATCCTGTTTAATCATATATAATTATGTACGATCATGTCTAATCATGTTTGATACTATGTACAATTTTTTTAGATTTTTTTCAATTTTTTCAATTTTTTTTATTTCTTTTTGTATATATTTTTTATTATTTTTTATGACATATGTATCTAATTGTAAATAAGTATATGTAACTAATTGGAAAGAAGTACATATATTATTTTTATAATTAAGTTGATTGATATTTATTTGTAAGCGTAAAGAATAAAGAATCCCTAATTAGGATTAGCACTTAGTGGACCTCAAATAATTAAAATATACCATAAGGTTAGTTATATAACCTCCTATCTTTTTTAATTTGAGCCAAAGAATAAAAGAAACTGAAAACATACATAAGCACCACTAATTAATCAATGGAGCACCTCCCTTGATAAAAGCCCCGGTTTAATTAATTAATTCCCTTTCACAAATTTTATTACATGAAAGTACTTAACAAACCCCTTATCTTTTACAAAAACTAGCTCTACTTTCCAAAATCAGATAAAATATATAGGAAAAAGTAGAGAAAAAAACATGCCATTCCCATCATTGTCTTGTTCAAAAATCCATAAACCAATACAAATTGCATTTCTCTTTGTGACATTCTTTTGTTACTTGGACCTTGTTCATGGAATTTCGACAAAACAGAAAGTGATTGATTCTCACCTTCTAACACAAAAGATCGGTACCAACCGATCGATAATCGTTGATATACATGGAAATGGAGATTTTAAATCTATTCAAGAAGCAATTAACTCTGTCCCTGATGGGAATTCTAACTGGATCGTTATTCATGTTCGGAAAGGGACATACAGGTTAATCATTGAGTCATTGTTTTCTATTATTCAGATAAAACATTACAAATTTCATGATTCAGAAAATATTATTGTATGATACAAAAAATTGTTGTTCATTGCGAATAACAGAGAAAAGGTGCATGTGACTCAGAACAAACCATACATATTCATGAGAGGAAATGAGCAAGGGAAGACCGTTATCGTTTCGTCCCAAAGTTCACGTAACAACTTTGAGTCTGCAACTTTCATAGTAGAAGCTACAAATTTTGTTGCTTACGGCATTAGATTCAAGGTGCTTTTCCCCACCTCTATTTAGTCAAAGCCTAAATCTTACTTGATTGTATCCCTCTATTGCTCTTTGCTTAGAAGTCGGACTGCATTTTTATCTTTATTTTGTTTAGTAGACGCACTGCATTTGGTCGGCTAACTAAAAAGTTGAGTTCTTATGGTATTTTCACCTAGAAAGACAGAAGATTTAGGCAAATAAACCCATATTTTTCTCAACATTGAAAACAACTCCTTGCAGTATCTTGCTTAAAAAGCTGCACCGAAACAAGCCTCTACTCATGCTTGATATTTTAATTTAGACAACTATTTATGATGTATATTGTATTCATTATTTACAGAACGATGCTCCGACTGGAATTGCTGACACGTCACAGAATCAGTCGGTGGCTGCAGTGGTTGGAGCGGACAGGGTCTCGTTTTACCACTGTGGTTTCTTTAGCACTCACAACACTTTATTTGATTACAAGGGAAGGCATTATTATGACCATTGCTACATACAAGGCTCTATTGACTTTATTTTTGGGCGTGCCAGCTCAATTTTCCATGTGAGAACATTCTTATCAAAATATATTGGATAGTATTTACCAAACTAGGCTTAATTCGATTGCTAACGCTTCCTTTTATTTTTCAGGATTGTGAAATGTTTGTGGTCGGGGATAAAAGGAGTTATATACACGGATCGATAACAGCCCATTACAGGGATAAAGCAAAAGATAACACTGGCTTTGTGTTTCAGAAAGGGAAAGTTTATGGGATCGGGAGCCATGTTTATTTAGGGAGGGCTAGAGCTGCTTTTTCCAGGGTGATTTTTGCCAATACCTATCTCTCGAACACTATCGAAACTCGAGCCTGGACGAATTGGAGCTATGTTGGCGATACCAAGTAAAATTAAACTTTATCTATACTTTCCTTTTTAAATTGTATCGTTAAAGTACTCCCATTAAGTGAAACCTTTTATTCTATTGACAGTATTTTTGATGGAGTTACACTTGAATCAACTACTATTTCTCAAGTAATAAACACGTTTATAAGAATCAATTTCATTTTTTCTAGGTATAGATAAGCTAAAAGCCTAAAACTGAATTTGGATATACATAAACATACTAGATATAGCATACATTACCACTGATAAACGTGAATGAAAAGTTCTAAATTCCACATAGTGAGATTAAGTCCAATATTTTTACCTTAATAAAAAATGCCCATTGATTTATTTGTGACCTTATTTATTTTTTCTAACTGTGGGTGTGATAAAATGGAGCAGGAATTTGTACATGGGGGAGTACAAATGTAGCGGGCCAGGGTCGAACTCAAAGAGCCGAGTTTCATGGTCGAAACAACTGAGTGATAAAGAAGTAGCACCTTATCTCTCTGTGGATTTCATCAATGGCAAGAAATGGCTACCAGCTTGGATTGAAAATGAAAACATAGGTGCGAGTGACAAAGCTTCGACAAAGTAAATTAACTACTTAGCTAAATATTGAATACTCAATGGTTGGAGATTTATATGTACATTTTTATAAGTACGTTTACAAGTTTTGCAATCATCATTTCCCTGCCTGCAAGGCAAGAGAAGTTGGTTTTTGTTTGACTGTGTCCATAGAGTAAAGCTATGATTGTATATTTGTATATTTAAGCCATGATTGTATATTTGTATATTTAAGCTATGATTGTATATTTGTATATTTACAAGTCTAATGTGTAAATGATAGATAAGCAGCAAAACACTTTTAGGCAAAAGAGGTCCAATGGAGACAAAGGTATCCATTAATACCGCAAGTTTGACATTAATATTGTGGCTTTTCGATTATATAATTATAAACAACATATACTTGATGCAAACAGTCCGTAGTCCGTTCGTTCTCACGATTAGCTTGGGGTTAACACACTCTCGCTCGCAAACAATCAACAAAAGATGCTCAATCTCTCATTTTATTTGTTCACACCACGATTAGATTGGGATTAACACACACTTGCTCGCAAACAATCAACAAAAGATGCTCAATCTCTCTTTTTATTTGTTCACACCACGATTAGCTTGGGGTTAACACACCCTCGCTCGCAAACAATCAACAAAAGATGCTCAATCTCTCATTTTATTTGTTCACACCACGATTAGGTTGGGGTTAACACACTTTCGCTCGCAAACAATCAACAAAAGATGCTCAATCTCTTTTTATTTGTTCACACCACGATTAGGTTGAGGTTAACACACCCTCGCTCGCAAACAATCAACAAAAGATACTCAATCTCTCATTTTATTATTGCATAAGCCTAGTCGTCAAGAAAACTCTACCTTATACGCAATTAGTAAAAGACCCGTGATTCCTAATTACAGATATAACTAACAAAAATTAATAAAACAAATGTATCAACAATTTACTAAAGTATACCAGCAAATAAAACAGTCAAGCATAAAATTGGGCTAACAGGCCCAATTAGCTTATCTAAGGCCGATGGCTAAGGCCTAAACATCGAATGAAGGAAAAATGACCGAATTGCTCCTAGACACTTGTCATAAATCATTGGTTAGCTCGATTCCAAACGGGTTGGATATAGACTGATAAATTGGTAACCAATTGGTTATTATTTTAGGTGTATCAACTACTAAAAATTCAACTTAGTACATTCTATTACCAACATCACTTAATGATGCATTAATTTACTAATATCACATAGATGACTATACTCATTGGTGTTGAAACGAAATTACATTTAAATATGTTTAGTGTGAGTTTGTTACGTTTCATGAGATGATGACGAGAAGAGTGTGATTGTGATTATAGACGAAATTATGCAATAGCGAGCCTACCATGAACGCAACACACCACATCTTAGGGAAAAAAGATGTTTAGTACGATGTACTATTAAATTCTACGAATTTGATATCCAACATTTAAGTTTTATCAATTTGGTTTCCAACCTATCAATTTTCGTCTAATTAATGATCTAACATCATAAATCAACGAAATTCCACTCACCATATCAAACGTTCATAGATCTATGTTCGATAGATGTTGACGTAGTTGCACTCACAATGTGATAATTAGAAAACATGACTACAATTTTATCATTTCCTTTAACACAATGATACTGAATTGATCACTAGAAGGTGCAGGGTTCGAGTCTTGTTGAGACATAGATGTGAAATCACTTGATATTTCTTAATAATATTTTAAAAAAAAGAAAAAAAAATGATACTGAATTGATAGTTTATGATCCAAACTAACATAGTTTAAAAATTGAGTATTAAATTGGGAACATACAATAGTATAATAAACATATTTTGTCCCATGACTCCCCTAAATTTGATTGTAACTTTAAAGTCCTTAACAATAAAATCGGAGTTTCTGTATTTTTATAAACCATACTATTGTCTTTTTACGATTTTGTACACAATACTAACAGATTATTTAATTATTACACCATACTACCATTTTTCGGTGCTTTTATACACTTCCGTCCAATAAAATTAAAAATTTCGTCCTAAAAGAATATTTGATAATAAAATACTTCATTTATCCTAAATTCCAAGATAAAGTTGAAAATTTAAATAAGTTTATATATAATTAATGTATGGTATGAAATGAGCATGATAACTTTAAGGTAGTACGTAAATAAGTTATACAAGTGATATAAAAACATGTGTGAAAATTAGTATATGAAAATGTATGGAGCAAAAAAGTGTGTACAAAAGTTGAAAAAACCCAAATAAAAGGATATAGCGTAACTTATAAAGAAAACAAAAGCCCTAGAAAAGCAGAGAGAGAGAGAGAGAATGACAGGGATGGAGGTGGGGGTGGGAGGAGGGGGAAGGGGGGAAGAAGGAGAGATAGAGAGGGAGAGAGAGAATTCGAAAGATTTACA
Organism: Primula vulgaris; assembly: GCA_963920805.1. NCBI lineage: Eukaryota > Viridiplantae > Streptophyta > Magnoliopsida > Ericales > Primulaceae > Primula > Primula vulgaris. The sequence goes on along the minus strand of OY987216.1, from coordinate 12,279,323 downwards.
GCAACAAAGTAAAGCACTTGATAAGCTCACTGATCATGTCGAAGATCATCGCCAGCTCGACTCTACCCGTGTTCAAGAGGTCCTTATTCTCTTTATTATTTATTTATTTATACTTACACACACATTTACATATGTGTATTCACTCAATTGTTTATATCAATATATTCGCCATCACCTTTTTTGCTCAATAATATCACTTATATGTATATGTATATATATACAGGGGTGGATCCTTGTATGTGCAAGGGGGGTGCCCAAACAATAATTAATAAATAATATATATATATATATATATATATATTTGGTTTTTTTAAGTGTATATATATATATATATATATGCATAACTCTTTTAAATATATAACATCTAATGTAAATATATCCAACCTTGTAATGCTAGCCTAGTGGTTAAGTTTTTGCTCTAAGTGCTAAAGGTCATGAGTTCCAATTTTTTTACATTTGTTTTTTTTATAACATTATACCGCTTATACAAAACTATAGCCATTACTTTTACTATATATTTATGAACTTTACAACACAAACCACATATTTAAGAAAAAATTGAAGCTTTGTCAATTGCACCCCCCCTTTGTTTGGACTCAGGGTCCGCCCCTGTGTATACGTATATCTCTAGGGGGTAATTGCACATAGGTATAATTCGGCCAACTTATTTAGCAAAAACAGAGGTTTTTCAATATTTCTTTCACTTATGTCAAAATCTTTATTTCACTTCAATACTACCAAATTTTAAAAACATACTACCAAATTCAATAAAAATACTACCAAATTCACTAAAAATACTATAGCATTTATTTTACTATATTAATTTTCAATACTACTATATTATTATCCAAAACTACTATATTGTTTTCTGATGCTTCTACATTATTTTTGTTAAATTTGGTAGTATTTGGTAGTAGATTGAAGACCTTTGTTTTTCCCAAACAGGTCTAGTAGATTGTACCTTAACTTAATTTTCCCAAAAAATTACATTTTAGGGCCAGTTTGGTATCAGCTTATAAGGTCAAATAGTTGTTCTTAAAAAAGCAGTGGAAAAAAGAGTTGTTTCTAAACGATAGCAGTGTAGTGTTTGCCACTAACTTATAACTTATTATTAAATATAAGTCATTTTGTAAATTAATTGAGCCTCTAGGGTATTTTGTAAATTAATTGGGTCTGTAGGGTATTTTGTAAATTAATTGAGTCTGTAGGGTATTTTGTAAATTAATCGAGTCCGTAGGGGTATTTTGTACATAAGTTTGCTGACCTCATAATGCCTCTTCACATATATAATGGAATAGAATAAATACATATATCTTTAGTTGTAAAAAAAAATTACATTTTAGGGCCAGTTTGGCATCAGCGTTTTAGGTCAAATAGCTGTGCTTAACAAAGCATTGGAAAAAAGAGTTGCTTCCAAATGATAACATTGTAGTGTTTGGCACTAACTTACCTGTTTTCCTTATAAATAACTTATGATTAACTACGGAGTATAGTTTATCATTTTGTACTTATTTCAACTTGTAAGTGACTTGTAACTAGACAAACAACTTTTATTCCTTGACTTCTGTTTTTGGTAAGTTTAGTTAGTGAAAAAAAGATTTTTGCTTTTGAGCTTTTCAACTTTTAAAAGCTAAAAAAGGTAGTATACCAAACACTCGGTAGTTTTTTTTAAGCAAAACGTAAAAAACTAAGAAAAAAGCAGCTTTCTAACATGCACTTAATATGAAATTAGATACCATATTAAAAAAAACGGGGTTAGAGTATTAGTAAGATTAGGTACAAGATGCTCCCTTTCTTTTCATCCTTCTATTTAGCGTCTAATGTTTATGTTCAACGATGCTCAATGATACATAGTCACATACTTCATATTAAAAAAAACATAAATCGGGTTTTTTCCGATGATAAAATCTGTGAGTACTAAACAAAACTTGTCTCTCTTCCCCATCAATATGTCCCATTCCATGTCCATTATTCATATATTTTCAAATTACAATTTCCTATGAATTCATAAATCTGTTAATAAACTTGTTGAATATTTTGACATAGTCAAAAATTGTTGACAAAATATTGGCCCAGTGGACTATTTTTCAGATTCTTATTTAAACTATTTAGTAGATTTTTTATTTTCTATTTTTTATTTAGTTTAATAAGCTATGACCTGTTTTTTGTGAATAAGTGTTGATATTGTATATACATTAACCATAATTTTGGAATTCAAAAGACCTTATTTTTTTTAATATAAAAACCAGGTAATAATAACAGAACGCTAAGGGGTAGACAATTGTCACTCTGTATGTATTTGTGTATATATTAAAAGTGTAATTTTTAATTTTGTAGGCAATGGCATCAATTGCTGCAGCTAAGCAAGCTGATCTCAATGCAATGAGATTGAGGTATATGCATTTATTACTCATACCTGGTCCTTGTTTGGTGTGGGTTTTTAGAATTAAGTCTTTTTTTCAGCGTATTTGCCAGTAAGTGATTGAGGGACAACAGGACATTTCACTTCCAAAACATTGTAAAAACTCTTTTTTAACCAGATTGTATTATAAGCCAAGTATTCAGATATTGCATATGAAAATATCACTTCCTTACCTTTAGGGCGATTTCTGGTTCTGTTACTGCTTTTAAGTTAAGATGTATTTACTTGGCTGTATGTTGGTGCTGTTTGTTTCACTTTTATCCTATTAAATTTAGAACCTTTAAACCAGAGGAAGCCGAGTTTCCTTTTCTGACTCAAATTTGGTTTGTTTGTTTTTTTGCATAATTCTTCAAGCAAACAAGCTCAGGTTTCTATTTCTATAACTTTTATAAATAATATTTATGTTATTCTTGAGATACCAATCAGCACAAAACTTTCTAGTTCTTTTCTCTAATCGGTAAAAGCATCTGAAAAGCATACTCTTGACTTAAAATGGTTGCCCAAATTTTCTGAAAAAACAATTATCCATGTTCTTTGTCCCTTTATTTCTGAAATGCATAAGTCTCATCTCCTCTTTATATTACGCCTCGTTTCATTATCAATTTTATATGGTGTTTTCAAAATCAAGAGTGCTTCACTTAGGGAATCTTGTAGGCCATATCTTGTTCAATTGACTTATCGTGGGTTGTATAATTAGCATTTGTTTGAGGCAACTTTTAAACAAATATGATGGTTCATTTGAGGCATATAATAGATGGGTCTTTTTGCTTAAAACTTTTAGTTTCTTCAGGCAAGAAAATAAAATGTAAGCTGACCAAATACAGGTAAACGTTAAAGCAAAAAAGCAAGGACAAGTAACCTGAGTTTTAGAACTGCAAGCAAACAAGCTCTTCGTTCCTTACTCCCTTAGTGATAAACATGCATGACTAGTTATGAAAAGAAGTTAACTCTCCTCAAGTTCTTTAGTACTATCAAATATGAACCAATTTTCCTTGATTGAGGAGCACTTCTTACCTTACATGTCCTATCACTGTTCAGGTAGAATAATGTAGGTTTTCATACCAAAGACTTCTTTTCTTCTTGAAATGTTACCAATATGTGCTCTAATCCAGTTACTTTCGAGTTACAAAAAAAATACGAAGCTCCTCAGCAAGTTATTCAAATATAAAGCAGATAGATTTATGTACCCTTTTGTTTTATTGATTTCCTACTTCTCGTTTGACAAGTCTTAATAATTGCCAACTGGTTCTGCCTGAACTTTTTTTCCCCATGTATTTGACTTTTGTGTTGTAGGGAGAAGGAACTTGCTGCGGTTAAGATCAATGCCGCTGATATTGATGTAATTGCATCAGAGCTAGAGGTTAGGCTCTTATCTTTTTGCACTATTGTGAACTTTTTCATTTCTTTTCTGTTGAGGGGCTGTAAAAATAATTGTCATTTAACCTCGATCTTGCAGCTGGACAAGAAAGTGGCTGAAAGGACTTTGCGCGAACACAAAGGTGATGCTGTTGCTGCCATCAGACACTTGCTTCATTAGAAGCATTTTTAGTACTCATAGAGTCGAGTTTTGTCAAATGTTGTGGAGTCATATTTTTCACATTCCAGACTGTTGTGTTGGTTGTAAAACTTATACTATTATTTCATATTTTTGCGAATTCTATTCTCTTTTGCATTTCTTGTGGGTTTCGAGTAGCATCTTATTTATGAAACATACTGCTGCATCATGCATTGTTTTGACTCGACACTTCTGACCTTATTTATACCAATAAGGTGGAGTATCACTCCTCTTTTGTTCATACCAAAAATACCAATTGATCCTTGCTTTTAATAATTATAGTTGGTAATCAGAGAAGTGTGATTGAGAAACAATTGTTCCTAGTTTAGATTCTCAAATCTTAGCAAGAAACTGCAAAGGGATCGAGAGAAATTATGATTCATTAAAGGCCTCGATTTGTTTGACACCTTAGAGCAAAAACACCAGTTTTCTTACACTTTTCCTCGCAGTTAAGTTAATTAGTATCATTTTTATATTTTTAGGATAACGGTTTAACTTTATACATTTTTCAGTTTTTCTATCAAATTTTTTATCATAACTAAATATTACTATATTTTAATATATTTCTATCAATTTTTTTCAACCCAAATTAATTTACTAGAGCAACCATATTAAATAAATTAGACGTTTCCTCATATTTAAAGTAAAAAGTACACTTTTACAACTTATAATAAAACGTTTTGTTTTATACAAATTATCAGTTTTTTTTATTAATTTCTCTATCACAACCATACAACTCATCTTTTTATTATTTTATTAATTTTTTTTCAACCCAAATTAATTTACTAGAGCAAGCACATTAAATAACTTAGACGTTTCCTCATATTTAAAGTAAAAATTACACTTTTACAACTTATAAGGAAACGTTTTGTTTTATACAAAATATCAGCTTTTTTATTAATCTCTCTATCACAACTATACAACTCATCTTTTTACTATTTTATTAATTTATATGTGAAAAGTACAAATAAAGAAGAGAGAATAAGAGAAAAATAATAGAGAGAAATTATTATTTTAATTATAAGGGAACATTTTGATGTCTCATATTTGAGTTCATGTATATTTAAGGTAATGGATAAAAAAACTGATGCATGTACAATTTTAGAACAATCTACTCATATTTAAGGTAAATTGGTGATATAAGGTAATTGATGCGACTGCTCTAACTAAGATAGGAACGCACTACTAATACAGTGAGACCTACAATCCAATGTTTGGCTGACATATTTGAAAGAGTATTAATAGTACAGTGGGATTAGAGTAGCAGGGGGGTGTGGTATTGAAAAATAAAGATATTTAGAGTAAATGGAGAGTTGTGATTGATGTGTAAAGATAATGTGTTTTTTATGTGTATAGATCCTCCCCCATATATATATATATTACAATTTTATTTATTATAGATATAAATGTAAATTTGTAAAATAGTCCAACCCCAATAAATAAAAAGCAAACAAACACTTCATTGATGTTTTTATAGTTCCGTTACTACTAATAGTGCCACCAAACAAGCCCAAGCTACAAGCATGTTCTTTTTTCTAATCTGCGCTTACCATGAATCTGGGGAGAGAATGAGGACGCCAATGAATGCCTATTACAACACGAATAACATGGCCATGGATTTCATGGCTTATACATAACTATAAACAAAAAAATGATCAAACCCGCTCATAGGTATTGACTACTACATTACACCTTTTTTTTGCAATATTGGTCCAACGGATATCATGTGATGATTCACTGAGAATACATTGTTCCGATAACCCAAGCACTTGTATGCAAGTCTTGCAAATCACTATGCATGTCAATGGATTACCAGATCGCCACCACACAAAACACACAACTGACGATTTCTGGTGCCTTTTTAAGAATTATTTGCGGCAACTGCTATTGCTACTGCTGCATTAGAACGAGATGCCTGTAACAAAATAGTGTAGCGTTTTTGTAGCTCCTTTAGCCTTTCCAACAATTCTTGGAACGATGGTCGTTTTCTTGGCTCACTGTTTTGTGCACCAATAAAACATTGACAAGGCTCAGTTTTAATTTAGAAGCAATGGCATTGCATTTAGTGTTAAAGAACAACCACTAAGACGGAATAATTCAATAATAATAATAATATAAAAAAGGCACACTAATGGAGGAATCAGGTAGTAACACAAAGGGAGCACCACTCTTTCATATCAAGAAAACTTTTATCTTTTATTCGTATTTTGGTCAAATTTCTCAATTTTTGCAATACCCATAGACAAAAACGTTACATAATCCGATCTCCTATCTAGAGTCCATTCTGATAGGTCCATTCTGATAGGCCACTGTTGGCTACTCAGATATATCATCTGTCTATTGAATACTTAACTAGGAAAGTATATTACGAAATTACCATCTTAAACATTACCAATTCTAAGAAATCTTACCAACATTTTGTTAGTTTTGACCATTTCAAATTTCAAACAACTTTAACAGTTTGGCAATGACCGATGAATGGCTTCTCGAAACTTTGCATGAGAGACGGAGAATGCTATTTGTTGTTAAGATTTGCTTATAAGGTTACAAAGCGTGACCCTCAGAGTTGCAGTGGAACAACTTATGCCACTAGGCACTAACTAACGGGAATATCCTTATTTTAACCTTTTAAGCTCATTGACAAGATTAAAATTGCAAAATTACTGAGGTAGCTGTGCTTATATGCTCTCTCTTATGTACATATCTTTCTGATATCTGAAAGCCTACTAATCTATTTGCCACCGAGCACTATTATCAACTGTTCTATACATGGAGGAGAGAGAGAGAAAAGATACCTCTGCCAACAGCTCTCAATTATTGAGGCCCATTCAGGATCAACATCTTTGGGGATCTCTAAACGCTGATCCATGAACCCTATAGCTCCAATCACCTACAAAATTCCTAAGTGTTAATGTTGTTAGATGTGAAGTGCATCCAAGCATTTTAGAATAAGACAACATGATATAATGGATTATTAGGTCTTGTTTCTAGGTATAGAAAAACAGTTCAAATCTGACTTCTTGTGTACATCTAGGCACTGGTATGTAGGACAATCACTTCAAAATCTGATGTAAACTTGTAATTCTTGTCCACTATATCTAAAATGAATAAAGGAAAACCACTTTTAAATAGTATGAAGATTTATCTTCTCTAAGTAATAATTACGTGATTGGGATAGGAATCTGACATTCACGTGCTTCTTATATCCATATGGTGATTGGGATAGGAATCTGACATTCACGTGCTTCTTATATCCATATGTTGAGTGAATAAGGGATAGCTTGGTTGCAGCTTTTAAGCACACCTGAGTCTCTCGATATTCTAGGTCTGAATGTAACTGGCAGAAATGGTACTCCCGCTACTTGCTTTACAGTATTCTTAAATATAGCGGGATGTTTTGGTTAAAACTTTCATGTTTCAAACCTGGGTTTCTTTTGTTTTCTATATTCAGAAAGAAGTTTTAAGCTGAGGCGAAAACTATTTTCAACTAGCTTACTTGCTTAAAAGCTGTAACCCAACAAGTCCTAAGTGCATTTGGTGATGCTTTGAGAGAAAAAGAAATCCACCTTTTTGAATGACACATTTCGAAAAACTCTTAAAAGGGTAAAGAAAGTACCTGCATTGAGTTAAGATTCTCCCAAGGGATCTTCTCAGTTGCGATCTCCCATAATATCACCCCAAAGCTGTACACGTCAGACCTGAATTTTTTCGTAGAAGTATATATTTTTGTTTAATAAATTATTCTATAAAAATATGTGTAACCAGAGCAGAGAAAGACAAAAGAAGCAAGGTAATCATTTTACTTCTCATCTGAAGGTTCATTACGGAGAACCTCTGGAGCCATCCATTGAGGCTGCAAAGACATGGTCAAACGGTAAAAATGATAATTATAAAGCATATCACATAGTAGGAATAAAAATGATAATACACATGAGCAGATTGAAAAATTAGACTGATAAATTCATATACCGTTCCTTTCCCTGTTTTTGTAGAAAGATATGTATCACGTTTGAGTCGTGAAAGACCAAAATCCCCGACCTGCAACACAAAGAAGGTATTGTCTCTAATGCTGAACAACTGAATGCAAGGGAATGAAAAATAAAATAACTAATTGCACGGGTTGAGCGACAAGAGAAAAAGAATTATATGAATTCCAGAAAGGTCAGATGTAAAGAATACCTTCACTGTCCAGTTCTTATCAACGAGTAGGTTTGAAGACTTCAAATCACGGTGAATAATAGGAGGGTTAAAATGATGGAGATAATTCATGCCACGTGCCTAGAGAAGAACAAATAATTAGCCAAAATACGTGAATGAATAAATACAGAGACAAAATGCCACATAAAATAGAGGGTGCACAATTTTTTTAGTAAGTAATGTCAAAACTCTAGACAAAAAAAGAAGTTATATAACATTATGATATAGATTTACGAAAGTAGAAATCAAATAAATTCTTGCAAAAGGGGTGCAGAAAATACACAACTTACTATATCCATTGCCATATAAGCCCGTCGTCTCCAATCTAATCTGGATGTATTCCTCTGTAATAACCGAAACAAGCTCCCACTGGAAACAAAAAACTAGCAAAGTTGAAAAAGCAGACGAAAAAGTGCATACAACTTTTAACAAGCCTGAAATTTTGAATTAAAAACATGTGTTGTGCCATTATCTGATTAAATTTGCAAGTAAGAAGACTATTTTTCTTAGGTTTTCCAAACATTTCAAGTTTCTTAAATAGAAGTAAAACACGGACCGGGGTAGGAACTCCGTAATAATGCAGAGACGTTGAGCAGAAGTTACTGCACCCATGAACAGAAGTACATTTGGATGCCTAAGCCTTTTCATGAGAGATACCTTCACAGAGGATAAAATTAAAATGGTTTCCAGAGAATATACTTAAATACAGATACAAATAAACATCTGTTGTACGCCAGTTTCAATTAAGAATATCAGTATTTTTCTTATAAAGTACAAAGGTTGCTATTGATCAACTCTGGTAGTACAACCTCTTGCCTGAAAGAAAGGATCAGATCATCAGAGTATTCTTGCTTAGAGAAAACTTTGACGGCTACATCCTGCAAAATATTGATGGTTTCTACTCAAAATAGAGTCAAGTACCAAGGGAAAGAGATGCAAGCTAATAAGAAACTCCTCAAACTAATATGGTATTGTATCCACTAGATTCTCACGACATCTACACTGGAGAAGAACTGTGATATATGGAGCCAAAAAAGAAGACATACCGAACCAAACCACAAGGCATGATACACACTTCCACAAGAACCTGTAAAAAATCAAATCATAACCATAACAGTATTTTACAAGCTATATCAAAGAACAAGAACTTAACAACAACGGCACAGAGTGAACTAAACATAAACAGGTGTAGATTGGAGTTTTTAGTAAGTATGCATACTGGGGTTAGTAAGTCAGTAAATAGCAAATAACCTCCATGTATTATAGATGTTATATGAAAACAACCACCCGTGTCCTTTGGAAACTTGCAATACTGCCGTACCGACTATCTAGTTTTTGCAAATAAACTCCTTATCAATTCAAAAAGGGCATAACTTTGTGGGCATTGGTCCCTTTTCAACATCTATACACCCAAGATAGTGGTTGAGGAGGAGCAATTTTTACGCCAAAAGAAACTCTGTTATAGGTAACTATTTTTCTTTATAAAAAAGAGTTGGTGTAAGTTTGCAATCAGTTGCTTACTTGCTTGTGGATTATAGATCTCAACAAGACATGGAGTAAAAAAAAACGGAACAACTTTCATAAAGTTTTCTCTTTAAAGATTGGTCAGGCTTTGTAATTTTGTTTTTTGAAAAAATTAGATGATAGCTGGGGTTAATTGCAGAGTCATCGAAGTACATGAGGGCTTCTGGCAAAACACTCTTAGTACATGCAGTTTATCTACATCTTGTCCTTAATTAAACACTTTTCGACGTCCCTAAGTGTTTCTGTAGAATTACAGAAGGGGCTGGAGAATATTTTTCCAAATAATAGTCAAAGTTCATAATCTTTTTTGGGGGTAATTTTCGAACATAACCTTTTTTGGGGTGGTGGTGGTAATTTTCAAAGTTCATAATCTGTTAAATGGCATCATATTTACCTTGTCCAATTGGCTCTCCAATCGTCAAATCTTCCCACAAAATCTCATAATCCAATGAGTCGACGTCTGTATCAACTTTGTTAACAGCACTGCTACTACTAGTACTTCCACAACTACTTGTACTGCTCGTGCTAAATGACGACCATGATCCTGAAGCATCATTAGCAGCCGTGCGATTAATCTCTCCCGCTTGACTTTCTTGTTTATAAAACGAACCACTTTGTTGGCCCGAGTCATTCTCCGGAATATTCTGAGACCATGGCCAAGCGAAACGACTATGCTTTGGTTCATTTACTTCAGGTTCGTTTACTTTCCAAGGCCAAGAAATTCCCTTTTTCTCAATCCATTCCTCTGCTTTTGAAGTAATTTTATGGATTTTTGATATTCCGTCATTCTCATTGTCAGTATCTTTTGCAGTTTGAGAAAATACACCGATGGGATTTGGGGGTCCATCTCCTCTAGGGGTACTAGCCCCACTTGAACTGGCATCTTCATCTGTAGCGTTAGTATCGCCGCTTCTTATTTTTGACTTCATTTTGTTGCTCACCTTGGAAGCCTGTTTTCTTAACATTTCTAACCATCAATACACGCTAGAAAAATCGGGGTCAATATTTCAATTTTATACACTTAACCTTACGTTCAGCAATCTGAACTGCAATCTAACATTTTTTCCAACTTTTGTACACTACATAAATGTGTGTGTGTGTGTGCATATATCTAAACTGAAATAGGAAAGGAATTAAAAAAAACAGTGTACAAAAACTGTAAAAGATGACAGAACAGAACACAAAATATTTGGCTTTACTCATTAGAACCATAAAACTATGTTTTTTGTTTCTAATTGGTACACTAGTGTGTACTAAATTGTGAGAAATGTAATGTTGTGTACTACTACTAATTGCATATCTTTTTAGGTTAATGTACAAATCAAAATCAGTTGATACGGTAGAGTACTAAACTGTAATTGCAGTCATGGTATTGCTTCTGAAGGGTATATTTTTTTACCCCTCAAGATCATAATTTTTTTGGTGGAAGATGGAACTATAAGTATCCTCTTTACGAAATTCGGATGTACTTTCTTGGATGCTTCCAAGAGCACTTTGGACTTTCCTCGTAGTTTTGTTTTGTTTTGTCAAAAGTCAAAATTTATTCCCCCAAAAAAAATCTGATTTATGTTTTTTCAGCAAATTATCGGTAGTGGTGTTTTGAAAAGGCCAGAAAACTTCCCTCACATTGTTATGCAATGCCAATCACTAAACTTCACATTTGTAGCTTCTATGTTCTAAAGTAAGCAAACTGCCAAACTCTATAACACATAATCTTTTTATAATCACATTTCAAAAAATAACCTCATCAACAAAAAAATTCAATAACAAGTACCACTACTGAAATGAATTTAAGACAATAAAAAAAAACGTGATGATAACTAAATTTAATATTCACAAAGCGATTGCCAAGTTTAATTTAAGACGTCAGAAAATAAAATCCATGACACTTGACCAAAATGATATTCAGGAAGCAAAATCCAAAATCAATAAAGAAGATAGAAAATAAGAAGAGCATGATTACTTACCAAATCCGATATTCTGGAAGCAATTGCAACTTGGAGCGGTTGCTGAGGATCAAGGCCAAGTTTAGCCGAAGCAATGCTCCGTGTTCGGCTAAAACTTGAACTAGTTTCCGTAACACTGTTACCCGATAAAGTAGCTCTCGGTGCCTCAAATGGACACGAATCTGAGGATACGCATATAACCCCAACTATATTGCCATAATCGTCGTAGAAAGGTGTATTAGTTGCAACAACTGTAAACTTATCACCCCTCTTAGTTGTAACTGGAAATTGACCGGTCCAAGACTCGCCAGCTGAGACTCGTTGCACTATATCGTTAGCTACGACATAATCTCTCTCATAAGCTAGGAGTTCAATGAGGCTTTGGCCAAGAGCTTCAGTCGATGAATAACCATAAAGATTTTCAGCCATTTGGTTCCTGCAAACAAATTGAGAAAGTCCCTAGAGTATATAAGGCGGCAGAGACTTAATCCCTAACCAAGCAAACTGTAATCATAAACTCAACCCGTCTAAGTCAACAATGTGATATAGAGTCAAATAAGTGAAAACTTCCTTTTGTTCTTGTTTTTTCCTATGTATAAAGGAATCCATAAAAGTACAGAACAGAAGCTATAATTATAATCAGGCATCAATAATACTCCTTGCAGCCTATAAGATGAAACAATCCCTCTGTTACTATGCCTGATAGTTTCTTGAATTGTTTCCTTTTATCTATCCGCTTTATTATATAGCGGTACTGCTACATAGTGTACTATAAATCCAAGTTAAGTTTATTGAAGACTTGAAGAGTATGCTCCCACCAGCAGTGAAATCAGTTTGTTAAACAAAAATACATCATGCCAACCTAAACCCATATTGTTGAAGTTTACGATCATCAAAAATGAATTTGTTTATTGAACAAATAATCAATAGAAAAAAAGTTCGTCAAGGTGTTTTCCGATAAACAATAAGCTCCACTACATAAGTAACAAGTTTTCTTCTTGTGACTAAAATAGGAATTAAGCCCAAAAACATTCAGACAATCTAAAATCAATCTAAAGGAGTCTATGGCCATCAAAAGTAAAATCAGTATAAATTTTCCTTGAAGGGTAGCAGTGCATCAATCATAAAAAAAGCACTATATGAAAAGCAATTTTTTTTTGTGATTAAATAGAAAAAAAGTCCAAAATAATTTACTTATTCATCATTTGGGACACGAGGATGGACGGTGGAGATTGCTCCAAAATAAGTTTTTTTGTTACAAAATTTGTATTGTATCCGTGCAACATAGCTAACCCCCAATTAGCAAATTTCCCAAAAATAGGAAGTAAACCAAAATTGGACTAGTAGAAAGTGCTAATCAAAACTCAGTTCATTAAACTGTATGCCCATAAGAAATTCCCCTAAACAAAAAACAGCTTATTTTGTTTGTGTGTGACTAAAAGGAATTGCTATCTAACTAATTAACTTAATGGTAAAAAAAATATTCAATATAACTAATAATGCAAAGGGACCAATTTAGAAGCTTTACATAAAAACTCTGCAATATCATGTAATGTAATTTCTTGTAATTGTTTTGTTCGAGGATTGTACATATTCACTTATCAATAGACGGTTCGTTTAATCTTCAAAAAAAAACACTCTGCAATAAACTAAGTATCTCAATGTGAAAAACCAACCAAGTTTCCTAAATAAGTACCCGTTAATAACAGTATTTAGTTAAACAGCATTTACTAACCAATCACCAGAACTGCCCAAATCCAACTCGATAACATCATAATAATATTAATTCTCCCGACAACTATGGAGAAAAACAAAATTAGAGAGTGAAAGACTAGGAGATAATGCCAATCAAACAAATAGATGAGAAATCTAACTATATTCGTGTGACTAAATAAGAATCAAGTCCTTAATGGTAATTCTATATTAAATTTCATATGTTTTACTAACAGACCAGTTATTCTATAATTTCAATATTAGAAAAAACCCAGTCCATAATAAATTAATAATGATGTCTTCATAGGAATTCAGCCCAAACCAGTGTTCTAAAAAGCGAGTCCGGGTCTCCTAGAAGCCTTAATAAATCAGATTAGACGGTGATTAAAAGGAATTAAGCCTTTTAGAACATTGGCCCAAACTAATTCAGTTTTATTGTAAACCTCAATCAAAATTAATGATGTTTCACAAAGAGCCCAGTTTTAGAAGGTTAACATTAAAATCATGCAACAAACAAAGTTTCTTAAACATGTAACATACCATTAGTAAGACTGAAACAGTTATTAATTAGTACAACATCATTTACATACCACTAATTCTCCTAAAAACTAAAATAGAAGTGATCTGTAATTAAAATCAATGATGTTCCACTAAGGGACCTGTTTACTAGACAATCACTTTTATTGTAAATTTCAAATGATGTTCCACTAAGGGAACCAGTTCTAGAAGGTTAACATTAAAACCATGCAATAAACTAAGTTTCCTAAACAAGTAACATACCATTAGTTAGGGCTGCAAGTGAACCAATCAGTTCATGAACAAGCTGGTGTTTGGCTCGTTAAAAGCTCGGCTCGTGTTTGTTCATTTACTACTGAACCGAGCCTAAACAAGTGAACAAAATAATAAGGCTCGTGAATAAGTTCAGGCTTGCTTAAAAGCTTGTTTAATTATTATAATTTACGTAAAATTTATGAAATATATTTGCGGATGATCGATAAAATAGTATATACTCTTTGCTTAAAAACACTCTCAATTATGTTTTTGCTTATCTTAACATACATTTTAGCTAACTAAAAACGAATTTTTGAGGGAAACGGCTACCATTAGTAATCGATTTGTCGAACATCATTTAGACACCAATAATTCTCCTAAAAAATTAAAATAAAAACAAAAACAAAATAAAAGAGTAAAAAGAGTACCAGTAAATAATCCTGCCATGGAGATCAAGAATATGTACTGACTGTCCCATCGATTGCAAAATATTTAAATATTGACTATCCCTCAAACCCGACCTGACCTGCCCGAACGAAGCTGACCCTGCCCGGAGCACTTCTGCCGTAGTCACCGGAGTTTGCCGTCTCCGCCTCGGGGACATTGAGTGGGACCTGTTTATTTCTCGCCTCAATCGATAACTATTATGATTATTATTATTATTATTATTATTATTGGAGGAGGATGATGATAATAATAGATCAGACATTTGTTGTTTTAAATGAGCGTGACTAGCTTCTAACTCCTCGATCTTCTTCACCAGCTCTGATTTGTTTCTTTCCATTTTAATTTTAATTTGATGATTATATTGAAAAAAGAATGGGGATTGAGAATGGGGAAACAAGTGGGATTGGAGATTGGAAGGTCAAGGTTGATATATAGAGTTAGAGTGAAGAGAGTTGATTTCTCCCGTGATTATTTTATTAAATTTTCGTAAACTAATTTATTATTTATTATTTATTATCTATTATTATAAGAAAGGACTTTGCGCGAATACAAAGGTGATTGGTGTTGCCGCCAATCCATCACACACTTTGCTTGGTTACATTTTTTACTACTCATTTTTTTTTGCACATCTTCTTTCTTTGTTCTCTCTACTCACTTCACTTTTGTGCCTCTTGTTAATTTTATTTAAAAAATTGGTTTAAAAAAAATTATATTATTACCATAAAACATATATAAATATATTTCAATAATTGTTTTTAAAAGAAAATTCACACGTAGTTTATTTTGGAATAAATATATAAATTTGTGTAAATTTAACATTAAATCTTAGAATAATTGTTTAAAACAATATTATGTTCAAATGTTTTAAAATTTGAATACAATATACTATAAAAGTTTATAAACTTACGGAACAAGTTTTGAAAATTTAAAATTTGAGTGAAAATAAGAAAGAGAGCACAAAAGCGGATAAGGAATAAGGATAGAAGATTTGGACCTATTTTGTATATGAAGTCCAAGTTTTGTCAATTGTTGTGGAACCACATTTTTCGGCAAAAATGTTAATTTGATATCCAGTCTATATGTTTTTAGCAATTTAGTATCCAATTTATCTTTTTTTTCTAAATTATTATCCAAATTTTGGGCTTAATATCCAATAAAGGCACTCATGTCCGATTAAGCATGTTAGATTGGTACCAAATTGGGAAAAGTTTTCTAAGTCACAAGAGAAAAACTTTGAAAAAAAAGTAGTCATCAAGGACAATGTTGATGAAATTAAAATACACATTCAAGCTAATGACGTCTCGGTAGCTATTGGTATTGGAGACGAGGGAAAAAACAGTCATGAGATTGGTAATAGCAATGTCGGGGTATATTATGGGAAAAACGATGCGGAAGGAAAAAATGAAATTGATTCACTTGAAAATGACAATGTTGTTGATTCTATTACTCCTACGAAACTACCACAGGGTTTATCTTTTGAGGTCTACCCCAGCGAATGGTCAAAAAAGAGAATAAAAAAGGGAATGAAAGCGGTTCAAAATGCTTTGAGGGCAAGGAAAGAGAGATTAGAACCCCCTTAGGGGATAATTTATCATAGGTTCACTGGTTGTTTTTCTATTGGTATTGTTGTTTGTGTGGAGATGTTTTATCGTTGTTTAGCCTAGTGTTGTAAAATGAGTGTTTTTTGTTACATTGGACGTTGTTATTGGATCCTCAATGTAATATATGGGTTAGTTCCCAATTTTAATATACTACTTGCTTATCCGACAAAAAATGTATTCTAAGTCTTGGTATTAGTTTGGTCACATGTATCCTAAATTGAGTGTAAAATTAGTAAAATATGATAATATACAGTATTAAACAAAGTTTTTCTAAATAGAAAATAGTGCGGCAACAAGAAATAGTGTCTTGATTGAAGATAACTCATTAAAGTTGGGTACCAATTTAGAAAATTATGTAAGTTGAATCCTAAATTGTTAAAACCTGATAGGTTGAGTATCAATTTAACATTTTTTTCCCATATTTTTCACATACCAAACTACAACCGAGTAAAGACAAGATGGTTCGAACCGCTGAAAAAACAAACCAAATCGATTAAGTATTGGTTTGGTTCAGCTTAAAATTTTACAAACAGGTTCTAATGGTTTAATTTGCGGTTTAACCTGTTTAAAAATCGAATCAAACCAAAGCAATTATCTATATACATTCATTAAAAATATTTGTATATATCTTAAATATATTTTATAAATATAGTTATAAAGTTTTGTGAATAAATATGTTTGTTTTAATCTCTATTAGCAAACACAAAATAGTAATAATGAGGCAGATGACACTCCATGGTCGTTATCTTCAAGGATATTATAGAACACCTAGTGTGCATTCCAAGTCTGAATAAGTGAAGAAATGAGTTTCATGCTTCAGGATTTGAAAATTTTGCTTCGACAATTGAAGATGGGGAATGTAGTGAATCGAAGGCTTTGGTGATTTAGATAATTTACTTTTAAAAGTGACTTTTATTAGTTTTTGTATATTTATTTTATGTAAAAAACATTTTAATTCCAATGTTCTATGTTCTCATTCAATATGTTGTAAACCGTCCGAACAAAGCCTATTTTTATTGGTTTGATTTGGTTTTAATTAATAATCTGGTCCAACCTGTTTACTTTTAATTGATTTGATTCATTTTTTTGTGAAAGCCTCTAAAGTAGGTGAGTGTGAGGGGTATTCCAATGAGTTGAGTATCGATTGTCTCTTCTCCATACCGAAAGCACCAATTGATTCTCCCTTTTAAGAAATATTATTGTTGGTAATCTGAGAAAAGTGCGATTGGAAATCAATTGTTCCTCGTTTAAATTATTAATCATCACAAGGTATAAATGCCATACACAAAAGTGTCATCACAATTGCATCAAATCTGGCAACAATCAATTGAAAAACTATGGAAAATGGAAAGGTACAGTATAGTGGCCTTAATCAAACTGAAGGCAAAAGAGTGGTCGACATATATGTTTTTTTTCTTTCTATTCTACGCTTACTATGAATCTAGAAAGATAATGCCCAACATACAACACGAAAAACATGGCCATGGATTTTATCGCTTATACATACACTCTATTTTACAATGTCGGTCCAACGGATGACGTGATGATTCACTGAAAATGCAATGTTCCGATAACCAAAGCACTTGTATGCAAGTCTTGTAAATCAGTATGTATGTCAATGGATTACCGGATAACCACCACACACGAAACACAGAACTGACAATTTCTGGCCCCTTTTTAAGAATCATTTACGGCATCTGCTATTGCTACTGCTGCATTAGAACGAGATGCTTGTAATTCAATAGTGTAGCGTTTTTGTAGCTCCTTTAGCCTTTCCAGCAATTCCTGGAACGATGGTCGTTTTCTTGCCTCACTGTTTTGTGCACCGATAAAATATTGACAAGGCTCAGTTTTAATTTAGAAGCAATGACATTGCATTTAGTTTTAAAGAACCACCACTAACCACTAACCACTAAAAAAAACATACTAACGGAGACATCAGGTGGTGCCACAAAAGAAGCACCATCCTTCCATATAGGATTTTTTTTAATCTTTTATTCGTATTTTGGCCAAATCTTACATTTAAATAAATCATTTAGAGAAAAAAGTTGCATATGTCACTTCCATCTCCTCTATAGAGTCCACTCTGATTGGCCACTGCCGGCTACTCAGATAAATCATTTGTCTATCAAATACTTAACCAGGGGCGTATATTACAAATTACCATGTTAGACATCCCAATATCCCATATTCGAAGAAATCGTAGCAACATTTAGACAGTTTCACCATTTAAAATTTTAAACAACTTTATTAATTCGCAATGACCAGTGAACGGCTTGAAAACCTTGCATGTGAGACGGAGATTGCTATTTGTTGTTAAGATTTGGTTTCGAGGTTTCAAAGTGTTACGCAGTGTTGCAGTGGAACAACTTATACCACTAACCAATGGGCATATCCTTATCTCAACCTTTTAGGCTCATTGACAAAATTGCAATCACAAATTAGTGAGATGACTGTGCTTATATGCTCTCTCATGTGCAAATCTTTCTGATATCTGAAAGCCTATTAATCTATTTGCCACTGAGCACATTATTAACTGCTCTATACCTGGAGAAGAGAGAGATAATACCTGTCCCAACAGCTCTCAATTATTGAAGCCCATTCAGGATCAACATCTTTGGGGATCTCTAAACGCTGGTCCATGAACCCTACAGCTCCAATCACCTGCAAAATTCCTAAATGTTAATGTTGTTAGATATGAATGAAGTGCATACAAGATATTCTAAAAGAGAGAGAGAAAAGAAAAGAAAATCCACCTTTCTGAATGACACATTTAGAAAAACCCTTGAAAGGGTAAAAAAAAGTACCTGCATTGAGTTAAGATTCTCCCAAGGGATCTTCTCAGTTGCGATCTCCCATAATATCACCCCAAAGCTGTACACATCAGACCTGAATTTTTTCGCAGATGTAAATATTTTCATTTAATAAATGAGCCTATAGAAATATGCATGACAACAACTGAGAAAACAAAAGAATCAAGGTAATCATTTTACTTCTCATCTGAAGGTTCATTACGGAGAACTTCTGGGGCCATCCATTGAGGCTGCAAAGACATGGTCGAGTGGAAAAGTTAATAATTATAAAGCATAACACAGAATAGGAATAAAAAATGATAATCCACATGAGAAGATAGAAAAATTAGACTGATAAATTTACATACCGTTCCTTGCCCTGTTTTTGTAGAAAGATATGTATCACGTTTGAGTCGTGACAGACCAAAATCGCCCACCTGCAACACCAAAATGATTTTGTCTTTGGTGCTGAGCAACTAATTGCAAGGTAATAGAAAAGAAAAAAACTAATACGAGGGACACGAGAAAAAGAATTAAATGAAAAGCAGAAAGGTCAGACGTAAAGAATACCTTCACTGTCCAGTTCTTATCAACGAGTAGGTTTGAAGACTTCAAATCACAGTGAATAATAAGAGGGTTAAAATGATGGAGATAATTCATGCCACGTGCCTAGAGAAGAACATATAATTAGCCAAAATATGCGAATGAATATATACAAAGACAAACTGCAACATAAAAAAAGAGAGCGCCCAATTTCTCTTGTAAGTAATTTCCAACTCTAGGCAAAATAAATAAATATTTAAAGAACAATATTACAAAGATTGACGGAAATAGAAATCAAATATATATCCTTGCAAAATGGGTACAGAAAATACACAACTTACTATATCCATTGCCATAAGAGCCCGTCGTCTCCAATCTAAGCTGGATGTATTCCTCTGTAGTAACCGAAACAAGCTCCCACTGAAAACAAAAAACAAAAGAACTGGTAAAACGGAACAAGTAGACGAAAAAGTGCATAAAATTTAGACAAGCCTGAAATTTCGAAGTAAAAAACATATGCTGTGCAATTTTCTGATTAATTTGCAACCTAGAAGACTCTTTTTCTAAAACACGAACCGAGGTAGGAACTCCGTGATAATGCAGAGACGTTGAGCAGAAGTTACTGCACCCATGAACAGAAGTACATTTGGATGCCTAAGCCTTTTCATGAGAGATACCTTCACATAGAGGAAAATAAAAATTGGGTTCACAGTATACTTAAATACAGATACAAAGAACTGTTAGTTGTACACCAGTTTCAGTTAAGAAGATAAGTCTTTTTCTTATAAAGTAAAAAAGTTGTTATTGATCAACTTTGGTGGTACAACCTCTTGCCTGAAAGAAAGGATCAGATCATCAGAGTAGTCTTGGTTCGAGAAAACTTTGACTGCTACATCCTGCAAGACATTGACGGTTTTCTACTCAATTAAAGTAGAGTCAAGTACCCAGGAAAAGGGATGCAAGCTAATAAGAAACCCCTCAAACTAATACGGTATTTTATCCACTAGATCCTCAGAACATCTACGCTGGAGAAGGTATTATTAAACTATGAAAAATGGAGCCAAAAAAGAAGACATACCGAACCAAACCACAAGGCATGGTACACACTCCCACACGAACCTGTAAAAAATAAAAATATATAGCTAAAAACATAACCATAACAGTATTCTACAAGTCATATCAAAGAACACGAACTTAACAACGGCAATAAACAGGTGTAGATTGGACTTTTTTAGGTAAATATGTAGATTGGGCTTAGTAATGGGTAAGCAGCAAACAACCTTCATGTATTATAGGTGTTATGCAAATAATCACTCGTGTACTTTGGAAACTTGCAATTATGCCCCCATTGACTCTAGGTTTTGCAAACAACCCCCTAAATAGTTTTAAAATGGCATAATTTTGTGAGCAATTTTTACGCCAAAAGAAAATCAATTATAGCAGGAAACTATTTATCTTTATAATTAAGAGTTGGTGAAAGTTTGGAATCAGTTGTGTGTGGATTATATATCTCAACAAGACATAAAGAATAGAAAAGTTTCCAAAACGGAACAACTTTCGCAAAGTTTTCCCTTTACAAATTGGTCAGGCTTAACATTTTTGAGTGTGCAAAAAGCAGATGGGAGTTGGGTTTAATTGCAAAGTTTTCGAAGAAGTACAAGAGGGCTTCTGGCACAAACCCCCTTAATACATGCTGTTTATCTGCATTTTATCCTTAACTAAACACTTCTCGACGTCCCTAAGTGTTTCAATGGTATTAGAAGAGGGGCGGGCATCACCAATTTGGATATTTTTCCATATGATAGTCAAATTTCATAACCTTTTAAGGGGGTAATTTTCAAAGTTCATAACCTTTTTGGGGGGTAATTTTCAAAGTTCATAATGTGTTAAAGGGCATCATAGTTACCTTGTCCAATTGGCTCTCCAATCGTCAAATCTTCCCACAAAATTTCAAAATCCAATGAGTCCACGTCCGTGTCAACTTTATTAACAGCACTGTTACTAGAAATACTTCCACAACTACTTGTACTGCTCGTGCTAAATGACGACCATGATCCCGGAGCATCATTAGCAGCCGTGCGATTAATCTCTCCCGCTTGACTTTCTTGTTTGTAAAAGGAATCACTTTGTTGGCCCGAGTCAATCTCCGGATCATTCTGAGACCATGGCCAAGCGAAACGACTATGCTTTGGCTCATTTACTTCAGGTTCGTTAACTTTCCAAGGCCAAGAAATTCCCTTTTTCTCAATCCATTCCTCTGCTTTTGAAGTAATTTTATGGATCTTGGATTTTCCGTCGTTTTCATTGTCAGTATCTTTTGCAGCCTTAAAAAATACACCGATGGGATTTGGGGGTCCATCTCCTCTAGGGGTACTAGCTCCACTTGAACTGGCATCTTCATTTGTAGCGTTATTATCGTCGTTTCTTATTTTCGACTTCACCTTGTTGCTCACCTTAGAAGCCTGTTTTCTTAACATTTCTAACCATCAATACAAGCTAGAAAATCGGGGTTAATAAAAATTGTGTGCATCAGCTTATCATCATATTTCGATTTTACTCACTGAACCTTATGTTCAGCAATCTGAACTGTAACTTAACATTTTCCCCCGCTTTTGTACACTACATAAATCTACGGTAGTGTATGAAACTGTAATTGCACTCTCGGTATTGCTTCTGAAGGGGAAATCTATCTTTTTACTCCTCAATATCAGAAATTTTGGGATGAAAGATAAAACTGTAATAATTTTTCCTTATCAAAAATCAAAAATTAATTCCGAAAAATAAAATATGATTTATGTTGCTTCAGCAAATTATCAGTAGTGGTGTTTTGAAAAGGCCAAAGCACTCCCCTCACATTGTTTTGTAATGCAACCACAAAACTTCACATTTTAGAAGTAGCTTCTAAAGTTGGCAAACTTTATAAATTATAACACAGTATCTTTTACAAGTGCATTTCAAAGAATAACTTCATGAACAAAAAAAATTCAATAACAAGTACCACTGCCAAAATTAACTGAAGACAATAGGAAAAAAAACGTGACAATAACTAAACTTAATATTCTCGAAGCGATTGCCATGTTTAATTTAAGAAGTCAAAAAACAAAATTCATGACACTAACCAAATAAGATATTCAGAAAGCAAAAGCCAAATTCAATAAAGAAGACAGAAAATAAAAAGAGCATGATTACTTACCAAATCCAATATTCTGGAAGCAATTGCAACTTGGAGCGGTTGCTGAGGATCAAGGCCAAGTTTAGCCGAAGTGATGCTCCGTGTTTGGCTAAATCTTGAACTAGTTTCCGTAACACTGTTACCCGATAAAGTAGCTCTCATTGCCTTAAATGGACGCGAATCTGTAGATACGCATATAATCCCAACTAAAGTGCCACTATCGTCGTAAAAAGGTGAATTAGTTGTAACAACTACAAACCCATCACCCCTCTTAGGTTTACTAATGGGAAATAGACCAGTCCAAGACTCGCCAGCTAAGACTCGATGCAGTATATCGTTAGCTACGGCGTAATCTCTCTCATGAGCTAGGAGTTCAATAGGGCTTTGGCCAAAAGCTTCTGTCGATGAATAACCATAAAGATTTTCAGCCATTTTGTTCCTGCAAACAAGTTGAGAAAGTCCCTAGAATGTATAAGGCGGTAGAGACTTAATCTCTAACCAAGCAAACAATCATTAAAAACTCAACCCGTCGTCAGGTAAGTGGAAACTTCCCTTTGTTCTTGTTTTTCCCTATGTACAAAGGAATCCACAAAAGTACACAACAGAAGCCATTGTTATCATCAATACTGCTCCCTCTTGCAAGCTATAAGATGAAATAATTAATAATCCCTCTTACATATTGTACTGCATGCATATCAAATTCATGTTTATTTCAGACTTCAAGTGTATGCCCACTAAGACCATCTCCAAGGGATGGCAGTATAACACAAACACACCATTTTTGGTGCGATTTTCACACCAAATGGTGCTCCAACGTAGCACTAAAATGGTGAAATTTCAACACTATTTTGGTGCAAATGAACAGTGTTGCACTATGTTAACTGTTTAGTGTAACACTATTTATCCGAACTATCTTTCCTTTATTAAACATAAATATGTACATAATTTATTAAAATACATTGCAATTAATTAGAAAGAACATACTAAATTAACAATAATATTGACACAAAAAAATTCACAGATTTTTAAATCACCGTTACAAATAATTTGACAATTTAGCATTCTAGAAAATCATTTCCATAGGAATTATAAACATCGGAGGATTTTGTGATCATTCTCCTACTTACTTATTGAGAACCTTAATGTTGGAATCCCCGAGCTCCTCCGCTTTAAAACTATTGCGGTTCAGGGCCTTGTGTTCTATACTTCCTCCGTCCTTTTTAAGTGTTCATGTTTGACTTTGTCAAGTACTAAGGGGTCACATTAATTGCATTTGAAAGTTACAAATATATCAATTTTTGGAATAAATTCATCGCAATATTTGAGGACAATATAGTATGTGTTGTGTGACATATTAGCTCACATATATATGTATATAGATATAGAGAGAGAATATAGAGAGAGACAACAACAAAGTCTTTATTAATCAGAATGTACGAATACAAGTGGACCCTAACCTTCTTTATATAGAAGAGGTTAGGGTTATACAAGGTAGAAAGCCCAACTTAGCCCCACTATGAGTAAGGCCCAATAGTCCAATAATATTCTACAACACTCCCCCTTTGTACGTCTTGAATTATTCGTCTTCATGCAGCCGATCTGAGTCGAGTTCATTCGCAGTGCTAAACACATAAAAACCTTAGGACTGGAAAACCAGTATGGGACAAAACCGATACCTAGGAGAAACTGTGTAGCCGAATGATATAGGCTGAAATTCCATGTAATTAACTAACCACAAAACAGTGTGCCTCATTAAAACCTTGCCGGAGCAAACCCAATGGGAAAATCTCTGATCGAAGGAAAAAGAGTGCAACAATGGTAGTAGTAGGAGATCAACCACAAAACAGGTGCCACATCAAAACCTTGCTAGAGTAAACCCAATGGGAAAGACCTCTAGTCGAAGGACAAAAGAGTACACAGTGGTAAGAAGTATACAATAGGATACTCCCCCTAATTTCGGCAATCTTAAGTGAGATAACATGGGAACGTGTCTCGCTAAAAACCTTGTAGGGAAAACCCAGTGGGAAAAAATCTTGGTCTAAGGACAAAAAGAGTACACGAGCATGCGACTGGATGCTCCCCTCACTTGCACACGACAAGGTGCGAGGATTTCGACTAAGTAGTAATTAGTGCAATAAGCATTCACATGGATGTTCCCCCTCACTTGCACACGACACGGTGCAAGGATTTCATATTTCAATAAAGAGTACGAGCATTCGACTAGATGATTCATTTACTTACACACGACTGGATGCAAGAGAATCTAACGTGGAATAGAACGAACATTCAACTGGATGCTCTTAAACTTCATATGTGAAGATTTATTTCGGCAAAAAATGCTAAATAGCATAATCTAGTCATGTCTCTCTTGATCGATAACAAGAAGTTGTTCTCAAATAAGACAAGTGTTTTATCTGTATCGTGAGACAGCATATGTAATTCAAATATGGCTAATACTAGCTCGAAGCCATATACACTCTCTAGTCGTCTCATAGAGCACGAGCAGATCATAGTGATTCGTTTGGAGTCATTCCAAGACCTCCAAGATATCGCCTTATTCCTAATGGTAAAGACATACCATGTTAGGAATATCCCTTATTTGGGTCTGATAAGTAATCAGCATCGGTATAACCGAAAAAGGGTTGCGTTAATTCGAGTACCGAAGTGGGTAGGTACACTCGATGACGCAAAATGGGATAAGACAAGCCATCATCCGCAGTTACCTTAAGGTAATGGAAAAATGTCTTTTATGCCATTTCGATGGCAGCGTGTTAGCACGATGCTGTGTCGAGCTATACCATTCACAGTAGACGAGATGTTCGTTCTAGCACATTAGACCAAGTATAATAATGCGCTTATTGTACTTGGATATAAAAATCATGGTTCAATATCTCTTCATCGTCACATCAGGGACGGACTGGGTCTATATCAATGTCTAGTGATCGAACGATCATGAGAGAATTTGATGACTTAACGTCATGGTGACTAAAACGTCATAACACCTTCTGGGTGTAATTTAAATCATGGATTTAGATTCAATCTTTACGGGACTCGATCATCAGGCCGAGTCACTACCGTGTCTTCCCAAGATCCTTTATCTCGAAGGCAAATCCAAAAATGGATCGCATAATAAAACACGCAAGGGCATAATACTTGTTCAAGTATCCCAAGCTGATTAAGTACTCACTTAGGCGGGTATACCACATCCACTCGGATTATATTAATCCATATAGTGAATGTCTCATTTAATTGAGATCGTGTTCCGTGGTCAGGAACTACTTGATTAAAGAATATGAAGTCACACAGAGACTTTCATCTATATCTCTGTCTAAATTCCCATAGAGATAAAACCGTGACCACATTCATGGCTGTATACTCAGTTTTTCGGAAACTACTAAACTGGTAAAGTAGGGGACTGTTATAATGTCCATTACGAAGAAACCAACCATCTCGTAATCAATTCCAATGTGTGAGAGAAGCCTTGCGCTACTAGGCGAGCATTCTACAATCTCATTATTCTCACCACTCTTCCTTACGAATAACCAAATAAACGAACTCGTTTAACATTGGTGGTGTTGGATCTACAGGTCCGAACACACTTTCGCTAAGGAGTCTACTTGGATTTCAAGTTTCCATTAGTAAAGTCTATTCTCCGTTGACTTCAGGCAACGGTACATGGTTCCCTGTCATAATTTGTTCGTATTATCAGTCGTCACCGAATATATGAACAAGTAATCAATGACAGTCTCGTTTCGCTTCAATATCGTCTAAGATATCATGATCGACAGATATTTCGAGATTCTTAGGATGAGGAGGAAATCACACATCTCCTTGATCCTTTATAATCTCGTGCGACAAACGAGTTTCAGTTCACCACCTCTGGGGCTGAACGAATTAAAAACTGGTCAACTTCCTCATATCTTGGGAAGGACGACAGACTGACGACTGACGACCGACGGCAGCGTCCTTTGCTTGGCGGGTTCGGCCAAAGCAACGTGTTACGACAGGAACATGTCATCCGACAGGGACGTCTATCCTTACAAGCATTTTGTAGCAGGTATAAATGATCTCGTGACATCTCATAAAGTCATTAAATGCGTTTGGCATTTAGTTAGACTTAAGGGAGTATATGCACTTACTTATCACTAAGTGTAGTTTTGGGGATCAAGCTAAGATTGAGTGGGTTATGCCACGTTACTTCACGTCGTTCCTTATCAATGGTTACGTGCAAATCTCCCCCTAACGACGGAGAGAACAGTCTTAGCGATGTCACTTTCGCATATCATGCGGTAAAGATATCGCTTGCCAATGTTTACTCTATCAAATGATAGGCATGAGATTCACAATTGACTTATGTCCCCTTCAGAGGTCCATATTATAAACGCTATAGCGGCTCAATCAAAATATTAAGCACTCAAACACGCGTTCATATGAGGCGTCTGGCTCATAACCAGTAATCAACTGGTACGCATTTAGTGTTTTGAGTGACTATGGGCCTCAGACGGACCAATGCAGCAAAATAGCATGACCCCGCAATGAAATATAAATCTTGGTACGCAAGACCAAGAAGTGCGTGCAACCATTTGCAGTCGCATCATCAAACTTTCTGTGAGTCCATTTGGGTCTAAACATAATCGACATGATGTTCAATTTCAATTTCCAAACTCAAGTAATTCAAATCGAAATTTCGATTCTTACTCTTCGGAATTATCAAGTCGACTAGACTTTTTAGGATAATCCGGATCATGAGCCATCAACTTAATGATAGGGCTAAAAGTTTGGGAAATGCTGCATTTCTGTGGACAACAATAATCATGTGACCTATTGTCGATGCATCAACCATAATCATTTATATTTATGGTCCGTCTTATGGTTGGATAAGTCCACAATAACTCCTTCAATTCTTTATAAGAATTCTACGAGTATTTTTCGTGATCTTTACACATACTAGTCTTTCAAGGTGAGTTAGTGGCATGGATTTTGGATTAATCACGAAATAAATCCTCAAAGAGAATCCAAATGCGATGAGATTATAAATCAAGCATCGTCTTTTGACCCGAGAATATCTCATCCGGTCAATGCCACAATATCAAAATGCTTTGACCAATCGACGACATGCGAATGATAGTATAGACAATCATGTCTTAGCATCTAAATCATTTATCATTTCGACGACAGGCGAAATGATAAGTTAAATTAAATGCTTTTAAAAATTGTGGTAGAATTTCAACTCCTCTAAAATACGCTTTTGGTCGTATTGAATGGAAGATATGTAAAGAAATTTTAATTATTTAATGAGCTATTACCAGATAACACTGGTTTTCTCGAATATTTTATAACTCAACAAGATACGACAGGAGCTACATGAGTATAAGACCTCATATTTGACAAATCAATTTGGTTTTACCAAAGATTTTGATTTTGGAACGATAGGTCCAGAATCGTTGTCACTGAGTGCTCTTTTAGGCAAATAGTTGGTGAATTATGTGGTACACTGTTACCCACTATTTCCAAAAAAAAACCCACTACCCCACAAGTATTGCCTAAAATTTCATAATTTAAAGTTTGGTCACATTTGTCAAAGGAATTTGCTCAAAACACTTTAAATTATTTCGAGAAATTTCGTAAACAGGCAAACCATAATCCAAAAGTATGTCCAAATGGAAAATAATAATCCAAATGGAAAACATAATCCAACGAAAAAATGGCTCAATGATTTATTAAAATCAATAAAGAAAGGTATCAAACTCATTTGAGCCACAAAATCGGGGGTCTCAAGAGTTTCCTTTCAGTTAGCTTTAACCACATTAGCATCGGTTTTTTCACCTTTATAATAGTTTTGAACTATTTAATGAGTAACCGTGCATGACCTTTGTCTTTATAACATAGAGTTGCCTCCTTGAGCATTATCTCTTTCTTTGTGACAACGGACCATATTGTTCCTTTCAATTATTGTCTTTGAGCCACATGTTTTCGATTTTGACGATTGTCTAAAATCTCTCTTGGCTAAGCGATTCATCGGGATCGCGACAGTTCGAGACAAATAACACTTGTCTCGGTTCTCGATTCGTGGAAAAAAAATATACACGAAGAGCATTAATATCGGGCAAACAATTCGCCATTGACCCAATAACAGATGGGCGATAAAGGAACATGGTGAATATAAATTCACGATACTGCTTATGAATACAATTTCCAAGTTTTTTGGTGAATGATTGCTCCAATATGTCAATTTCAGAAATTTTTTCACCTAGACGTCATCACGTCTCAAATGTGGCGGCGGAATAAAAGCAACGCCTTAGCATTCATCCTGATGGTAACAACAAACTCGTGTTTTACTCATCAAAGATGGCATCTAAAAAAAATTTTGGGCATCACATTTTCACACATCAGGGTGAGTAACATGTGGTGATGGATTTAAATCAACATTTAAACAGTCATTTCGCAAGTATGTTTTTACTATATTTCTCATCATAGATGGCATCCAACATGTGTTGGGAGTTCTGGATTATTTATCATATAAAACGACTGGTTTATATGTTTATGGTTTGCACAAGCATAAAATTTATTTCGAAACGACAGGTTCGAAAAATAGTTTTGCTTTTAATGTGAATAGGTTCTCATTGATCGAACGACATGTCGATACAGAGACATCAATTCGGCGAAACATACATCACTATATAAACACACTCGGGGAAATTATTATTTAGTCAACCCCTTTCGGCAGTTCTACTTGAAAAACGACCAGGAAAGACGGTGAGGGTGGAGGGCACGAATGCCACTTAAAACCCGACCTCATTAGGATATCGACTTCCGCCTATATCTTTTCTAAACATCGTATCCAAATAGGTGAGCCTATTTAGGGAAGGTTCATAATTTTTCCAACTTAAATGTGAAAATATATGATTTCGCAAATTACCATATTTTAAACAACTCTACATGGCAGTAAATAAATACATAGATCGTATCTATCTAGATTAACCACATATATATATAAACAGGCAGTAAATATATTTTTAGGATTTATCTGATCATGCAGTAGATTTGGTGTTATAAACAAATCAATTCAAGATTATCAATCAATTCATAAAGATTCTAACATACCAAATCAAATCAATTAGATCTAATCCAATAATTAACTAGCATATGTGATATTTATATATATGGCAATAACAAAAGATATGATTATGCTAACAAGATATCAATCAATTATTTACTGTTTATTGCCATATGAATAATTTTATGCATGGTAATTTTAACATGCAAGCAAGCAATATATTTTTAATTACCAATCAATCCTATATATGGTAATTTTTTTTATATAACATGCAAATAGGTTAAATTTACATGGAAACATATCAATTTATTCAATTAACATGTAATTTTTATTCACTAGCTTTGTAATAAAAAAAATTATATGCATGTGTGTATATTGACCGAATATCATATTTTATCAATCATATGTACTGTTTTCGTATAAGTATTATACTACAGGACCATGCGTGTAATTTCAGCAAACTATATATCTATTTACAGCATTATTACATATACAGTCCAGAATTTCAGACAAGTTTCAGTTTAGTCCTTGAGTAATTTACAGAATAGTTTACAACTTTCGGAGAATTACAAATCAGTACATACGTTTCAGTTTTTTGCAGATTTAATCCGACAGATTAATACATGTTTTACAATTACATGATTTTCGATTTACAAATCGATTATATGTGACGTTGCATAGTCTATTAATATATCAATCACATGGTTACATATCTATGTATTCTAGGTGATCATGTTATACAGCTGTAAACGATTAAACATGCAGATAATACAATAACACTACCATAACACTACCATATCCATATTTTATATATAAATCATGGTGGTTCAATTTTATGTAGTACCAAATCTAATTATACATGCAATTTTCTACCATCACAGTGATAAAAAAAAACTATACTTTTCTTCTGTTATTTTGGTGAAGGCCGAATGAACTAAAGAATTCAAAATTTCGCCGTATGTTTATAACCTAGTATTCGAGCTGTTCTTTGAACAAATATCACAATCTTCTATTCTCCGCGAGCAAAGTGCCGATAACGTATTGTATGACATTAGCTCACATATATATGTATATAGATATAGAGAGAGAATATAGAGAGAGACAAAAATAGAGCCTTTATTAATCAGAATGTATGAATAAAAGGGGACCCTAACCTTCTTTATATAGAAGATGTTAGGGTTATAAAAGGTAGAAAGCCCAATTTAGGCCCACATGAGTAAGGCCCAATAGTCCAATAATATGTTTATTATTTTTATTTCCATAAATTTGGAGAGTGGACATCTATTTTGGGACATTCAAATATGGAATATTTGACACTTATTTAGAGACGGATGGAGTATTTTTTTTATACGAAAAATTATCTTAACTTTAAAAATTATTATTTTACATACAATTACTTATAAAATATTTAAAACTAATGTTGAAATAATAGAACTGATTAATAATATTTTACTAAACGTAAAAATAGCATATTCCAAGGAATATTGTTTAGTGTGAGATTTAGCGTACATGAGTTCGAGATGAAATTGTGTGGAAGTTACACCGTTTTAGTGTGAAGGTTAACATTCAAATCATCCAATAAACTAAGTTTACGAAACAAGCAATAAACATACTACTAGTGTCACTGTAACAATAATTAATTAGTACAACATCCTTTACCCCCCAAAACCCACTCCACAATATTCTCAAAAATCCATAACAATCATTGTCCTAAAACCTAAATTAAAGAATACTCACTCCGTCCCGTAATAAGTGTCGTGATTTACATTTTGATACATTCCAAAATAATTGTCCACTTTCCTTTTTTTTAATAAAAAAATCTTTAATTTTTTAAATTATCTCAATTTGGTAGTTAAATCATATCAAATTTACAAATATAATATCATATTATAAGTAAGAAATAGTTTTTTTTGAAAGTTTTGATTTTTTGTTGAATTTCAAGTGAAATTGGTTTAAAATACTCAAATATCACAGTTTTCGAAACACGACGGTTATTTATTTTGGGACGGAGGGAGTATACAACATGGCCTAACAGTAACGGTAATAAATTAGTGGAACATCATTTACACCAATAATTATCCTAAAAACTGTAAATACAAAAAAGAGTAAAAAAATACCAGTAAATAAGTTTGCCTGGGAGATCAAGAATATAAATAGCCTGTCCCATGGATTGCAAAACATTTAAATACTGACTATCACTCATCTGCCCGAACGAAGCTGACCCTGCCCGGAGCACTTCTGCCATAGTCACCGGAGTTTGCCGTCTCCGCCTCGGGGACATTGAGTGGGACCTGTTTATTTCTCGCCTCAATCGATAACTATTATGATTATTATTATTATTATTATTATTATTGGAGGAGGATGATGATAATAATAGATCAGACATTTGTTGTTTTAAATGAGCGTGACTAGCTTCTAACTCCTCGATCTTCTTCACCAGCTCTGATTTGTTTCTTTTCATTTTAATTTTATTATTATTATTATCTGATAGTATAATAAAAATGGTGTGTTGAATTTGGCAGAGAAGCTTCTTACCGTGATTATTGTATATATTCGTAAATATGTGAATATATATATAAAGTCATACTCCGTTATATGTAAGTATATACTATATGTGTTATATGTATGTGTGTGTGTACTGTGAGCAGAAAATCTATTTGATATAGAAATGAAAGAAAGGGAGAGAGAGAAAGAGAGATGGAATGAAATAAAGAGTTTATTTAGATTCTATTTATTTTGGGTTTGTTTCCGTTTATTAGACTAGAAAGAGGAATTGGAATGAAATAAAGAGTTTATTTCGTTCTTTTTCGGGATCAATGTAGGCGCTTTTAACCCCTTGTACATTAAAAGGTCCACCTTGTTAGTAGTAGTAATTTTCATTAATTAACGAAATGAAGAAGAAGCGTAAAACCGAAACACTTCAAAAGAGTAATGGTATATGCATTGAATAAACTTGCATAAGAAATTGCACAGAGTAAAACAAAATGACTGACATGTAGCCACGTCATAATTAATAAATTTACATCCAATGACAGAGTAAAACAAAATGACTGACATGTAGCCACGTCATAATTAATAAATTTACATCCAATGACAGAGTAAAACAAAATGACTGACATGTAGCCACGTCATAATTAATAAATTTACATCCAATGGACACTAACTTACTATCCTATAATACCAAACTACCCCTTCCACGTATAAAGGCCAATATGAATCCTGTGTATGAATCCGATACATTATAATTACGGGTGTGTCAACCAATTATACTATAATAAAATTATGTATAATTTTTTTGGTCTCAATTTAGGAAAAAAAAATATATAGTTCGGTGCCTCAATTGTTAATGTCAGTAGTTTGATCCCCATTTTGTTAATATATGGTAGTTGGGGTTAATAAACCAATTTTTTCCTCAAAATAATATGTGTTGGCCCGTGTGGCTAAACCTTAGAGGGGGGGGTTGAATAAGATTTTAGGCGTTTTTCGTAAAATTAAAATTCTAAGCGTGATTAAATCAACCTAACTAGCTCAATATAAATTTGTGACAATAAATATGCGATGATAATATATGAACGAATTAAAATATGCGCACAATCACAAAAATATAAGTGGCGGAAAGTAAAAGTTAAGGAAATAAATTGACACCGCGATTTATAGAGGTTCGGCAAATCGACCTACGTCCTCTCCTCGATATTCAAGCTACCGAGTATTTCACTAAAAATCTTCTTTCCGATTTTACAAATCCTATCGAGCTCAATCAATCGATTAGCTCACCCTCTACCCAATGTTCCTACTATTGATACAAGTGCAAGCGAACACGTTTACGAGTCAACGACTCCCCCTCAATCTATGAGTATCCAAGTGTTTAACCTAGAACTTTTAACCAACACTTTGGCTAAAAAGCTTCTACCCAAACACTCACTCACAAATGAGCTTATAATTTGCTCTTTACAATTTTATTGAAATTGAAACAATACTCACAATTTAATTGCTTCTAAATAAGCTAATTTGTGATATTTGATCTTGTTTGATCTTTGTTTGAGCTCGAATTGCTTTCTCTTCAATTTTCCTTTTTTGAGCCTTTTCTCACCAATGATGATTTTAAGTGTATAGGATGGAAAAAGGTTGAACGATTATGATTTGTATATCTTGGAATGTCAAACAATGAATTTGGGAGTTATTTGAAGGATAAAATGGCCTTGTTACCGTTGTATGAGGTGTTATGCTTTTATCCATTGGTTTTAAGCAATTTCCCAGAATAAGCTGAAAAACTATTTTTGAAATCTGCAGAAAACGATCGGTCGTTTTCTGCATTCGATCGGTCGTTTTCAGAAAACGATCGGTCGTTTTCTGCATTCGATCGGTCGTTTTCAGAAAACGATCGGTCGTTTTCTACAGTCGACCGGTCGTTTTTATAACGACCTCACTAGAAGAAATTGGACCAAAAACGATCGGTCGTTTTTGTCCAGACGATCGGTCGTTTTCTGGCAATCTTCAGTACTCCCGCTTTACTTGGAATGCTTGTAATTTCTTCGTTTTAGCTCCGATTCTGGTTCCGCTTGAACCTTTGGCTTCGTTATCGAATGCTCTATCTTTCTGACATGCTGAAATATACATTTTCTCTTTTTGGAAAAGACAAATCATTATATTATCGAAATAGAGAAATCGTAAAATCATTAAAACATAATCAAACTTATAATCAAAATCAATTATTGAACCCATGGTTCAACAATATGTTTAGTTCAGATTCAATTGTAAGTATAAAATGAAAATAAGTTTTTAATATTTTTGTAGGGGTGACATCGGTTCGATACCGAACTTTTTAACTATATACCGATACCATACCAAACTAGTTTGTTTTGACAAGTTTTTGGCCGGTCAAAATTGCACGTAGTTTCGTAATGGATAATTAAATAGGAACGAAGGGAGTAAATGGGATGAAAAATTCTTTAAAATCAACAAAAACATACTGTCCTATAAGCCATAAAAATCACATGAGAGAACAAGTTCTCAAAACCAACAAAAGCGTGTGGCCATAAAACCACATGTGAGGAAAAAGTTTTCAAAATCAACAAATATTATACTATAGGTCATACAACCACATGAGAAGAAAAAAGTCTTCAAAATCAATAAAAGTGTTTAATATAGGCCATGAAAACCACATGTGATAAAAATTCTTTAAAAAAAACGTGTAATATAAGTTATAAAAACCACATGTTAGTAAAAAGTAATAAAAATCAACAAAAGAGTGTGATATATACCATAAAAAGCACATGCGATAAAAATTCTAAAAAATCAACAATAGGCCATAAAAACCACATGGAATAAAAATTCTTCAAAATCAACAAACATGTGTGCTATTGGCCATAAAAATCACATGTGATAAAAAAAAATTATTCAAAAGTAATAAAAGTGTGCTATAGGCCATAAAAATCACATGAGATGAAAAATTATTCCAAATCAACAAAAGCGTACTGTCTTATAAGCCATAAAACGACATAGGAGGAAAAGTCTTCAAAATCAACAAAAGTGTGTACTATAGACCATAAAAACCACATGAGAGGAAAATGTATTCAAAATCAACAAAATCGTATTCTATAGGCCATAAAAACCACATGAGTTGAAATTTTTTCAAAATCAACAAACACGTGTGCAAGGACAAAAAAACCACATGTGAGAAAAATTCTTCAAAAACAAGAAAAGCGTGTGTTAGTCATAAAAACCACACGTGATGAAAAATTCTTCAAAATGAACAAAAATATACTGTCCTATAAGCCATAAAAATCACATGGGGAGGAAAAGTATTCAAAATCAACAAAAACGTGTATTATAGGCCATAAAACCACATGGGAGGAAAAAGTTTTCAAAATCAACAAATCGTATACTATAGGTCATAAAACCAGATGAATGTAAAAAAGTCTTCAAAATCAATAAAATTGTGCAATATAGTCATAAAAACCACATGAGAGGAAAAAGTTGTCAAAATCAACAAAATCGGACATAAAAATCACATATAATAAAAAATTCTTCAAAATCAACAAAAAGCGTGTGCTAGGCCATAAAAACCACGTACAATAAAAAATTCTTTAAAATCAACAAAAACGTACTGTCTTGTAAGTCATAAACATGGGAGGAAAAATCAACAAAAGTGTGTAATATAACCATAAAAACCACATGAGATCATTTTTAAAAAAAAATCAATAAACGCGTGTGTAATAAGCAATAAAAACCACATGTGATAAAAAATGATTCAAAATCAAACAAATCGTGTATTATAGGTCATAATACCACATGAGATGAAAATTCTTCAAAATTAACAAATGCTTATGTTATAGGCCATAAAAATCACATGAGATAAAAATTTCTTTCAGAATCAACAAAAGCGTGTACGGCCATAAAACCACATGGGATGAAAAAGTATTCAAAATCAACAAAGGCGAGTACTATAGGTCATAAAACCACATGAGAGTAGAAAAGTCTTCAAAATCAATAATAGTGTGTAAAATAGGCCATAAAACCCACATGGGAGGAAAAAGTCGTCAAAATCAACAAAAGTGTGTGCTATAGGCCATGAAAACAATACGGGAGGAAATTCTTCAAAATCAACAAAAGTATGTACTTATAGGTCATAAAAAGCACATGGGATAAAAAATTCTTTAAAATCAACAAAAACGTAATGTCCTATAAGCTAAAAGCCCTAAAACATAAACCCTAAAAGTTAAAAACCACATGAGAGTAAAAGTTTTCAAAATCAATAAAACCACATAGGAGGAAAAAGTTTTCAAAATCAACAAATCGTGTACTATAGGTCATAAAACCACATGAGATGATTTTTTTTTTTCAAAATCAACAAACGCATTAAAAAACACATGTGATAAAAAATTCTTCAAAATCAATAAAAGCGTGTGCTATATGCCGTAAAAATCACATGGGATAAAAAAATCCTTCAAAATCAACAAAAACATGTGGTATAGGTCATAAAAACCACATGAGAGGAAAAAATATTCAAAATCTACAAAAACGTGTACTAGTTTATAAAACTCTAAACTCTAAACCTTAAAGCTAAAAACCACATGAGAGTAAAAACTTTTCAAAATCAATAAAACCACTTGGGAGGAAAAAGTTTTCAAAATCAACAAAACGTGTACTATAAAACCCCATGAGAGTAAAAAGTCTTTAAAATCAATAAAAGTGTGTAGTAAGCCATAAAAAATACATGTGATGATTTTTTTTTTCAAAATCAACAAACGTATGTGCTATAAACCATAAAAACTACATGTCATGAATTTTTTTTTTCTAAATCAACAAACACGTGTGCTATAAGCCGTAAAAATCACATGTGATTAAAAATTCTTCAAAAAAAAACTGCGTGCTATAGCTCATAAAAACCATATGGGATGAAAATTTCTTCAAAAAAAAGAAACGTGTTCTAATAGGCCATAAAAAACACATGTGATGAAAAATTCTTCAAAATCAACAAACGCGTATATGCCATAAAAACCACATGAGATGAAAAATTCTTCAAAATCAAAAAAACGTGTAGTACCATAAAACCACATGGGAGGAAAAAGTCCTCAAAATCAACAAACGCGGGTGCTATATATGCCATAAAAACCACATGCGATGAAAAATTCTTCCAAATCAACAAAAACGTGTATTATAGGCCATAAACCACATGGGAGAAAAAAGTCTTCAAAATCAATAAAAGAGTGTAATATAGGGCAATGACTACATGGGATGAAACATTATTCAAAAACAAAACAAAACGTGTACAATAAGCCATAATAACAACATGGGAGGAAAAATTATTCAAAATAAACAAAAGCGTATACTATAACCATAAAAACCACATGAAATAATTGTTTTTAAAAAAATCAACAAATACGTGTGTTATAAGCAATAAAAACCGCATGTGAGGAAAAATTATTCAAAATTAACAAAAGTGTTTGCTATAGACCATAAAAAACACATGGGATAAAAAATTCTTCAAAATCAAACAAATCGAGTACTATACACCATAAAAACCACATGAGAGGAAAAAGTATTCAAAATCAACAAAAGTGTGTATTATAGTTCATAAAACCCTAAACGCTGAAAGCTAAAAACCATATGAGAGTAAAAAGTCTTCAAAATTAATAATACCACGTAGGTGGAAAAAGTTTTCAAAATCAACAAATCGCGTATTATAGGTCATAAAACCACATGACAATAAAAAAGTATTCAAAATCAATAAAAATGGGTAATATAGGCCATAAAAACCACATGTGATGAAAATTCTTCAAAATCAACAAACGCGTATGCTATTGGCCATACAAACCACATGTGATGAAAAATTCTTCAAAATCAACAAAAACGTGTTCTAATAGGCCATAAAAACCACATGTGATAAAAAATCCTTCAAGATCAACTAACACGTGTGCAAGGACATAAAAACCACACGGGATGAAAATTCTTCAAAATCAACAAAAGCGTGTGCTATATAGGTCATAAAAACCATATGGGACGAAAAATTCTTCAAAATCAACAAAAGCGTGTTCTGGCCATAAAAACCACATGAGTTGAAATTTTTTCAAAATCAATAAACGCGTGTGCAATGACATAAAAACATATGTGAGGAAAAAATATTCAAAATCTATAAAAGCGTGTACTATAGTTCATAAAAACCAAATGGGTTGAAAATTTTCAAAATCAACAAACGCGGGTGCAATGACATAAAAAGCACATGGGAGGAAAAAGTATTCAAAATCAACAAAAGCGTGTACTATGTTCATAAAACCCCAAATTCTAAATCCTAAACCGTAAAAGCTAAAAATCACATGAGAGTAAAAAGTGTTCAAAATCAATAAAATCACATGAGAGGAAAAAAATTTCAAAATCAACAATTCATGTACTATATGTCATAAAACCACATAAGGGTAAAAAAACTCTTCAAAATCAATAAAAGTGTGTATTATAAGACATAAAAACCATATGAGATGAATTTTTTTTTAAAATTAACAAACGCGTGAGCTATTATTAGCCATAAAAATCAAATGTGATGAAAAATTCTTCAAAATCAACAAACGCGTGTGCTATATAGGCCGTAAAAACCACATGCGATAAGAAATACTTCAAAATCGTAAAACCACAGGGGATGAAAAATTCTTTAAAATCAACAAAAACGTTGATTTATGATTTTAAATTCTGATTTAGAACTTCGGCTTGTATGATTTATGATTTTGGTTTTTGTTCGATAAATATAGTCTCGTGGTTTATTCTTACCTTTTCAATCTGCGCTTTTGGTCCCTGTTTCTGATTTTATTTTTAAACTCTCAAAAAACCCACAACAGTAATGTCACGTGCAGTCATGTATCGAAAGTTTCAGCGTTTTTAAAATTGACTAAAAAATAAATAAAATAGAAACCAAAAAGATACAAAAGTTAAATTTAATAAATCAATGTATAACAAGTAAAAAGATTAAGATACGAAGGTAAAAAAAATATAAAAAAACCTGAAAAAACTAAACATATATTAAATAATAGATATATACAAACAATTAAATATCTATCACACAATTTCAGTATACCAACTTCAATTAAAATACAAACCACCAAAAAATTCTTTATAAATTTTGTTTGCACTCACCAGTACTCTAATTATTATTTTTGTTTAATTTTTTTTAAGATGTGTGTTACGTGTCAATATGATAAGTTGGTGTAAAATATTTTTTATAATCACTTGCATATGTTAATTTTTTAACTATTATTTATATATTATCAGCACATAATAATATACTCCCTCCGTCCCTTTTTAACTACCCCCTTGGATTTCGGTAAATATTAAGAGTTATTATTAATTGTATTGGAAAATTACAAAAATAACCCTAATTTAAATTAAATCATTATTATTTTCAATTTTTGTAATGTATTTATTGTAATATTATTTGAGTATATTATAGTACATTTATCATTTTTTTCATTGATAATTTAGGAAAACGGACACTTATTTTGGTACAGCTAAATATGAAATATTTGACACTTATTTGGCGACAGAGAAAGTATAATTTTGGAAGGTGTTGCCAAAAAAAATATTTAAGTGATTTTCAGAATACTGTATATATAAATTATTATGAAAAAAATTAATAAAAAAAATTTATTTTTTGAAATTATGTTGTTGCCGTGACATCCGCAGGTCACATGAGTGTGCCGTCCTGTCTGCACTAAAATTTGAGTGTCGTTCATTTTAACAATTCATTCCAACTATAGAAAAATTAAAATGTGAAAGTATGTATAAATTAATTTATCTGCACCGCAACATACACCGATACATATGTCTGCAACCTAAATTACCATAAAATATAATAAATGATACCAATTTTGGAAAAATTGAACAAAATTGGACAGACTCAACTTAAACCGCAAACTCACAAAGTATTAACAAAAGGAAAACAAAAAAATAAGAGCTCCAACCAAACATTTAAAGCATTTAACTGAGCTAAAATAGAATCCATAGATTTATCATAACATGAAACCTGTTGTTATACACTATTAGCTACGTATATAGGGAGACAGAAGTAGAGAGAGGGGAGAACGGTATGATCTTATTATGAATGAATATATGAGTGAATGTAAAGTACAAGACCCCTAGCCCTCTTTATATAGATAGAGGGGTAGGGTTACAAGACCTACATGGGCCAATAAAGTATAAGCCCAATAGTCCAATTATCTTACAACACTCCCCCTTTGGACGTCTTGAATTCTTCGTCTTCATGCAGTCGATCTGAGTCGAGTTCATTCGCAGTGCTAAACACATAAAGACCTTAGGGCCGGAAAACCCGGTGTGGGACAAAACCGGTACCTAAGAGAAATTGTGTAGCCGAATGATATATGCCAAAATACTATGTAAGTAACTAACCACAAAACAGTGTGCCTCATCAAAACCTTGCCAGAGCAAACCCAATGGGAAAATCTCTGATCGAAGGAAAAAGAGTGCAACAGTGGTAGTCGTAGGGGATCAACCACAAAACAGGTGTCTCATCAAAACCTTGCCAGAGTAAACCCAGTGGGAAAAAACTCTGGTCGAAGGACAAAAGAGTACACAGTGGTAAGAAGTATACGACAGGATACTCCCCCTGATTTAGGCAATCCTTAATGAGGTATAACATGGAACATGTCTCGCTAAAAACCTTGTCAAGGAAAACCCAGTGGGAAAAACCTTATACTAAGGACAAAAAGAGTACACATGCATACAACAGGATGCTCCCCCTCACTTGCACACGACAGGGTGCGAGGATTTCGACTCCGACATAAAATGTCGCTCTAAGATAGCTCAGATAGCCTACGTAGGCCAATCGCCCGTACGTGCTTCTGAAAAGAATGCTTTGGCAGTGACTTGGTGAACAAGTCAGCGTGGTTATTCTCTGAACCAATATGCTTCACTTCAATCTTTTGAAGCGTTTGTTGTTCATGTGTGAAGAACAACTTTGGCGCAATATGCTTTGTGGCATCACCTTTGATATAACCATGTTTCGCTTGATCAATCACAGCGGTGTTGTCCTCATAAATAACAACTGGTTCATCATGATCGTAAGCTAGATCACAGGTGCTTCGAATATGGCCAATAACTGCTCGAAGCCAGACACACTCTCTAGTCGCCTCATAGAGCGCGAGTAGCTCAGAGTGGTTAGTCGAAGTGGCCACTAGAGTCTGTTTACGAGACCTCCAGGATATCTCCGTGTTCCCAATGGTAAAGACATAACCAGATTGGGAACGTCCCTTGTGCGGGTCTGATAAGAAACCAGCATCGGCATAGCCGACAAGGGTTGCGTTATTTCGAGGATCAATGGAGCTAGATCCACTCGACGCAAAGGGATAGAATAAGCCCATGTCCGTAGTACCTCTAAGGTAACAGAAAATGTCTTTTATGCCAGTCCAGTGGCGGCGTGTTGGCGCAGTGCTGTGTCGAGCTAGACAATTCACAACAAACGAGATGTCCGGTCTAGTACATTGGGCCAAGTACAATAGTGCGCCTATTGCACCCAGATATGAACACTCAGGGCTCAATATCTCTTCATCGTCCTCCTTTGGACGGAAGGGGTCCTTATTAATGTCTAGAGAGCGGACGACCATGGGAGTAGAGGACGGCTTAGCATCACTATGACTAAAGCGCCTCAACACCTTTTGGGTGTAGTTTTCTTGATGGACTAAAATTCCATCTGTACGGTGCTCGATCTGCAGGCCGAGGCAATACCGTGTCTTCCCAAGATCTTTCATCTCGAATTCCTTCTTCAGGATTTCAGCAGTTTCGAACAACTCTTTCGAGGTTCCTATGAGATTCATATCATCTACATAGACTGCGATAATCGCATATCCTGAAGTGGATTTCTTTATGAACACGAATGGGCATAGTTCATTATTAACATATCCCACGCCGATCAAGTATTCACTTAGACGGTTATACCACATCCGTCCGGATTGTTTCAATCCATATAGTGATCGTCTCAGTCTAATCGAGAACGTGTTCCGTGGACGGGAACTACTTGATTCAGGCAACTTAAGTCCATCAGGGACTCTCATGTAAATCTCTGTGTCCAGATCCCCGTAGAGATACGCTGTGACCACATCCATGAGCTGCATATTCAGTTTTTCGGAAACTACTAAACTGATTAAGTAGCGGAACGTTATAACGTCCATTACGGGAGAATACGTCTCATCTTAATCAATTCCAGGGCGTTGAGAGAAACCTTGCGCCACAAGGCGAGCTTTGTATCTAAAAATCTCATTATTCTCATCACGCTTCCTTACGAAAACCCATTTATGACCAACTGGTCTAACATTGGGCGGTGTTGGAGCGACAGGTCCAAACACGCTTCGTTTCGTTAAGGAATCCAATTCAGCCTGGATTGCTTGTTTCCATTGAGGCCAGTCCGTTCTTCGCTGACACTCAGCAACGGTACGAGGTTCCATGTCATCATTGTTCATAATGTCAGTGGCCACTGCGTATATGAACACATCATCGATGACAGTCTCGTTTCGCTTCAAAATATCGTCTAAACTAGTATAATCGACAGATATTTCGAGGTTATCATGATGATTAGGAACTGGTGTTTCATCTGGAACACGCTCCTCTAATACATCACCGTGATCCTTAATGATCTCGTGTGGCAAAACAGATGCGACAGGATTTCTCCTCTTTCGAGGCAGAACATCCTTGGAACCGGACGGCCTTCCTATTTTTTTCGGAAGGGCGGCGGACTGAACGGCCGACGGCAGCGTTCTTTGCTCGGTGGGTACAACCGGAGCAACGTGTTCAACCGGAACACGGCGTCTCACTGGGACGTCTATCCTTGCAGGCACATTTGCAGCAGGTATATGTGATCTCGTGACATTCGCTAGGTCATTAAATGCGTCTGGCATTTGATTTGCAACATTTTGCAGACCTAGGATTCTCTGCACTTCCTTATCACTATGTGCAGTTGGGGGATCTAGATGAGACATAGTGGGTACATGCCACGTTAATTCACATCGTTCCTTATCAACGTTAACGTGCATTTCTCCCCCTAACGACGGGAAGAGTGTCTCATCAAAGTCACAATCCGCATGTCTAGATGTAAAGAGATCGCCTGTCAAGGGCTCTAAATAGCGTATTATGGACGGGGATTCATAACCGACATATATGCCCCGTCGTTTCTGAGGTCCAAATTTGGAACGCTTAGGCGGCTCAATTGGAACATTGACTAAGCACCCAAACACGCGTAAATATGAGACATCGGGCTCATATCCAGTTACCAACTGGTACGCAGATAGTGGTTGGGTGGCCATGGGCCTCAGACGGACCAACGCAGCAGCATGCAAAATGGCATAGCCCCACGCAGAAATAGGAAGTTTGGTGCGCATAACCAAAGTCCTAGCAATCATTTGCAATCGCTTAATGAAAGCTTCTGCAAGGCCGTTTTGGGTATGAACATACGCAACTGGGTGTTCAAGATTAATTCCCAAAGTCATGCAATAGTCATCGAAAGTTTTCGATGAAAACTCCGCGGCATTATCAAGTCTAATAGACTTTATCGGATAATCCGGATGATGAGCCCTCAATTTAATGATCTGGGCTAGGAGTTTTGGAAACGCTGCGTTTCTTGTGGACAACAAAGCTACGTGTGACCATCTTGTCGATGCATCAACCAAAACCATGAAATATTTAAATGGTCCACATGTTGGTTGGATAGGTCCACAAATATCTCCTTGAATTCTTTCAAGGAATTGGGAAACCAATTTCGTAGGTTTCACACGAATTGGTTTGAGATTAGTCTTTCCAATCGAGCAT
Source organism: Primula vulgaris (assembly GCA_963920805.1). Classification (NCBI taxonomy): domain Eukaryota; kingdom Viridiplantae; phylum Streptophyta; class Magnoliopsida; order Ericales; family Primulaceae; genus Primula; species Primula vulgaris. The sequence goes on along the minus strand of OY987216.1, from coordinate 12,235,282 downwards.
GCTTGGCATAGGCTTTTCGGATTAATCACGAAATTCTTTCCTCCAAGAGGATGCCCATGAGATGCGTTCATCGTTCAAAGCATCGTATTTTGACCCGGGTGTCCCAGCCGGTCATGCCATAGCATAAAAGTGCTCTCATCAATCGGCGCCCGCCGAATGATTAGATTGCTTTCAAAGTTTTGGATTGTAGTAACATACAAACCACTTGAAAGACATCTCAACTTCTCCAGAATACGCTTTTGGTCGTATTGAGTGGAGGTAATGTGAAGGTATTCAATACCATTTTCACGAGCAGTTTCAAGATGAAACTTATTTTCTCGGATATCCTTAAAGCTCAACAAGGTACGACTGGACCTCGGAGAATATAAGGCCTCAGATACTTCAACAGGAGTACCATTTGACAACGTGAATTTATCTTTACCAAAGCCTTCAACAAGGGTCGACGGGCCCGAAATTGTTGTCACTGAGGTTACTTTAGGCGTAAAGTTGATAAAAAACGATTTATCTTTTAAGATAGTATGTGTAGTGCCACTATCAACCAGACAATCAACTGCCCCACAATACATGCCTAAAAGTAAAATAATTTAAAGTCGGTCACACGAATAAAAGGAATTGCTCAATGAAATAACTTTAAATTATACGAGAAATGTTCAAAACATTATCCATAAAACAAACCATAATCCAAAATAAATGAACAATATCCAAAGGAAAAAACATAATCCGAAATGAAATTGAAATAACATAATCCAGGAGCAAAACAACTCAATTATTAAAAGAAACGAAGAAAAAAAACTTTATTCTTCCATGTGAGCCTCAAAGTCAGGGGTCTCAAGGGTTTCTTTTGCACTAGCTTCAATCATGTTGGTTTCGACCCTTCTACCCTTGTGGTAGTTTTCGACTTCTTGGGGAGTTGCCCTACAAGTCCTTTGCATATGACCATTTCCACCACATTTATAGCACAGAGTTGGCATAGCGGCCGGATCTCTTGCTTTGGGACGACTGGCCCGATTGTTCCTACCACCACGAGACTGCCTAGGAAGAGCCACAGGTCCTCGGTTCGGACGATTGTCCAAACCTCGCTTGGCTGGACGAGCATTACGCTCATCCCTGTTCCTTGGCTGACGGGACGACTGGCCCTTTTCTCGTTTCCCATATCGTGGACGAGGTCCACGAACAGCATTAGCATCAGGCATTGGAATTGCCTTTGAACCAGCAGGACGAGAATTACTGTTCATCATTAAAATGAGACTATTCTTCTCGTCCAATAACAACTGGGTGATAAGCTCGGGAAATTTGGTGAATTTAGACTGACGATATTGCTTTTGGAGCAAGATGTCAGAACTAGGAAATGTGGTGTACGTTTTCTCCAATAAGTCACTGTCGGTGAGCGTTTCACCACAGTATTGGAGAGTAGCACGAATTCTGCATACTTCAGCGTTATATTTTTCAACGCTTTCAAAGTCCTGAAATCGCAGATTCAGCTAATCACGGCAGGCTTCAGGAAGCCAAATGGTCTTTTGGTGGTCGAAACGCTCTTTCAGAGAGTCCCATAATGCCTTTGGTGAGGTGGTCGCTATGAACTCAGATTTCATGGCGTTTGATAAGTGGCGGCAAAACAGAATCATCGCCCGAGCACTCATTTCACGCGTTACTTCCATTTCATGCTCCTCCTCATCATATATGACATCCAATAAGCCTTGGGCATCTAAATGGTTTTGGATATCCTGACTCCAGTCCAAGTAGTTCTTGCCGGCAGCATCCAAAATTGGAAAGTCAAGCTTGATTGACATTTTTCTACAACAGGAGAAAAGAAAATAAAGACTGGATTAGTCATCATATAAAACAACGGGTTTATATGTTTATGGTTTGTATAAGCACAAACTTTATTTCGAAACGACAGGTTCGAAAAACAAGTTTTGCTTTTAAGTGAAGAGGTTCTCTTTGATCGAACAACAGGTCGATCCTGAGACACCAATTCGGCGAATACATATCTATATAGACACATTCGGGGAAATTATTATTTACTCAACCCCTTTCGGTAGCTCTATTTGAACACGACCAGGAAAGACGGTGAGGGGGTGGGCACGAATGCCTCTTAAAAACCGACCTCATTAGGAGAACGACTTCCGCCTTTATCTTTCCTAGACATCGTATCCAAATAGGTGAGCCTATTTGGGGAAGATTCATAATTTTTCCAACTTAAATGTGAATATATACGATTTTCGCTTTTATATATGGCAATAAAATTAATAAAATAGACAATATATATCTAGATTAACCATATATATATAAACATGCAGTAAATATATTTTAGAATCTATCTAATCATGCAATAGATTTTGTGTTATAAACAAATCAATTTAAGATTATCAATCAATCTATAAAGATTCTAACATATCAAATCAAATCTATTTAAGATTATCAATCAATCTATAAAGATTCTAACATATCAAATCAAATCAATTTATGATTATCATTCAATCCATGAAGATTCTAACATATCAAATCAAATCTATTTAAGATTATCAATCAATCTATAAAGATTCTAACATATCAAATCAAATCAATTTAAGATTATCAATCAATCCATGAAGATTCTAATATATCAAATCAAATCAATTTATGATTATCAATCAATCCATGAAGATTCTAACATATCAAATCAAATCAATTTAATTCAATTAACATGCAATTTTTATTCGCTTGCCTTTTAATAAATTATATGCATGTGTGTGTATATTTACCAAATATTGTATCTTTATCAACCATATGTATTGTTTTCATATAAGTATTATACTACAAGACCATGCATGTAATTTCAGCAAACTATATATCTATTTACAGCATTATTACATATACAGTCCAGAATTTCAGACAAGTTTCAGTTTAGTCCTTGAGTAATTTTACAGCTTTCAGAGAATTACAATTCAGTACATACGTTTCAGTTTGTTGCAGATTTAATCCTTCAGATTAATACATGTTTTCCGGGTATATGTGTGTTTTCTACACTACCAATTTACATATATGTTCTCAGGAAAATAGCAAACATGTTGTTTGTTAATATACATGTAAACAGTGAAGCAATCAAAAGCAAAAAAAAACTAATTTCATTTGTTATGTATTATATACTCGGTACCAGTAGCATAAGATTTTTAAAAAATATATATCAAGACTTCTAGATTAGTAATCATGGCAGTATAATCTTTTTAAAAAAAACCAAAAAAAAACCTATATATGCAGGCTTCTAGATTAGTAATCAATCATGGCAGTAGCATAAGGTTTTTTAAAAACCTACGCAGGCTGGAATTTGTAATCATGCAATTGCAGTAGTAACAAACATGCGTTGTAATCATGCAAGACACTACTAACATACAAACACTACAGTAGCATACAAACATGTAATATGTAACGATATAAAAAAATTATATCCGAGTACCTTACGCACGGTATGTTGGTGAAGGTCGATATAGCAAAAAAAACTTTAATAAAACCCGGATAAACCTCAAGGTTTATTGAATCTATAATCTGTACTTCGATCTCCGAGAGCAGTGCTGATAACGTGTTGTAATACACTATTAGCTACGTATATAGGGAGACAGAAGTAGAGAGAGGGGAGAACGGTATGATCTTATTATGAATGAATATATGAGTGAATGTAAAGTACAAGACCCCTAGCCCTCTTTATATAGATAGAGGGGTAGGGTTACAAGACCTACATGGGCCAATAAAGTATAAGCCCAATAGTCCAATTATCTTACAACAAAACCATCTTATTGGCTCAAATTTTAGGAAAGTAAACTACTAATTACTCCAATGAAAAAGCAAAGCATTTTCAGTAAGCACGGTTTTTACAGCCACAATTACGACAACTGTAATAATCCCGTGACTAGCTTATAAGGAAAGATAGTAGCTAATATTGAATAAATGTAAATGATATCGGTTAGATGTACATCAGGAAGACGTGGCGAACGATTCTAATAAAATTACACAGGTTTAAGGAACCGAGTACAACTTAAATATCAACTATACACATGAAAAACATCTAACTGAGCTCAAATAGTCGAAACAATCAATTACCCATAAGTGAAAAAAAAAGTATAAACTTTATAAAACTTAGGCTCCGTTTGACAGGGATTAGTTTTAGATATATGTTCTTAAAAATCAATAGGTGTTTGGACAATCAGCTTATTTAGCTTCTAAAAAAATGTTTTTTAAGCCACAAAAGCTAAAAAAATTTAAAAACTGAACTCTTTTTTTTCCCGTTGGATCTTCGAAACAACTTTTTTAAAGTTGATTTTTGACAAGAAATTAAACTTACTCAGCACGACAGATTTTGAGAGAGGGGGCTAATTCTAGCACAGGCAGATTTTGGGGAAATAAGCACAATTGATTAATTGTCATTTTTTAGATACTAAAATTATTAATAACTCAATCATAACAGGACAGGAAAAAGTTAATTAGCAGTGTCTCTAACAAAAATCCTCAATTTTACAGATCTAAACAGAATTCCGATTACCTACCAAAAACTTGAAAAGCATCTAAATATATATATATATTTGAGCTCGTATTTCTAGAAAATAAATGTTTATATACACAGATCCATATAGTTGAGATAATACTCTAATGGTCTAACAAGTTTCTAGTCGTTTCAGTTGAATATAGTTTTCGGGATGGGAAACCGATATGTCAATTGACAATAGAGAAAAATACGTGACTAATATAAAAACTACTCGCAAAATAATGAAGAAGGGAGATAGATAATATGGTTTTTCGTAAAAAGAAGAGTTCTACGTTAACTATGAGGTTAGAGAGATAAGGCCGATGAGAAATGTATGAGCTTGTGCTCCATTTGATTAATGACAGTATTATTCAGATGAGTTACACTCATGATTCGTATAGTTGGGCAAATATTTATTGTATTTCCAACTATTAAAAGGGCAATAAATACCCAAATTTGATACCGTGGGTTTAATAAGATAGAGTGCTTTTTGTTTGCTTTGGACTCGAGTTAACCAAGCGAACCATTTACATGCAAGGTAATGCATTTAATTGAGCTAAAATATAATCCAAAGATTTTACCATAACACGAAAACCATATAATTGGCTCAAATTTTAGGAAAGTAAACGAGTAATTACTCGAATGAAAAACAATTAAAGCATTTTTAAGTAAGTACACGTTTTTACCACCACAATTATGACAACTGCAAAAATCCCGTCACTAGCCTATACGATAGAAGCTAATATTGAATAAATAAAAATGAAATTTAATTTAGATGTACATTAGAAAGACATGCATTTACTAACGGTTGCTAATAAGATTGCATAAGTTTAAGAAACTAAATACAACTCAAATATCAACTGTACACATGAAAAACATATGACTGGGATCAATTGGTCGAAACGACCAATTACCCTATAAGTGAGAAAACAAAGCATAAATTTTATAAAACTTAAGCTCCCCTCGGCATGGCTTAGTTTTGATTTTCTGTTCTTAAAAATCAACGGGTGTTTGGACGGTCAGCTTAAAATTGGTATCATTTTCAAGCTAGTTATTATAAATTAGTAATTTTTTTGCTAATACATATAAGTACAATACATTTGGCTCAATAAAAATTTGATTAAGACCATTGACCCGTCATCGGCGCTGACCACCGGATTCCAGCGTTGACCAAAAATGAAATAAAATGAAAAAAAAATAAAATTTGGAAAACAATTTAAAAAAAAAATTAGGAAAATAGGAAGAAATTTTTTTTTTAAAAAAAATAGAAAAAATTCAAAAAAATAGAAAAAGAATCCAGAAAAATTATAAAATTATAAAATTTAGAAAAAAATTAAAAATTGGGAAAAAATGAAAAAATTCCAAAAAAAAATCAATCTAGTACAAAATTTTTGAGAATCTAATACAAATATTTTGACAATCTAATACGCTTTTTTAAAAATCTATTACAATATTCTTGAAACTCTATTACAATTTTTTTGACAATCTAATATAATTTTTTTGACAATCTAATACAACATTTTTGACAATCTAACAGAAATTTTTTGACAATCTAATAATTTTTTTTTGATAATCTAATACATTATTTTTTGACAATCTAATACGATTTTTTTGACAATCTAATTCGTTTTTTTTATAAAATATAATATAATATAATATTTTTGACAATCTATTACAATTTTCTTAACCATCTAATACAACATTTTTAACAATCTAATAGAATTTTTTTGACAATATAATAGAATTTTTTTTGATAATTTAATACAATTTTTTGACAATTTAATAGACAATCTAATACAATTTTTGTGACAGTCTAATACAATTTTCTTGACAATCTAATATAATTTTTTTTACAATTTAATGCAAAATGTTTGACAATCTAATATAATATATTTGACAATCTAATAGACAGAAAATTTTAAATATAAGTATTAATATTTTTTTTGGCAATTTATTACAAATTTGTTGACAATCTAATTTTTTTTTGCCAATCTAATTCTTTTTTTATAATATAATTCAATTTTTTCGGCAATCTAATACAAAAAAATTAACAATCTAATAGACAATGTAATGCAATTTTTGTGACAATCTAATACAATTTATATGACAATCTAATACAATTTTTTTGGATAATCTTATAATTTTTTTGAAAATCTAATATAATTTACTTGACAATCTAATAGACAGTTATACAAATATTTTTGACAATCTAATATAATTATTTTGACAATCTAATATGATATTTTTCACAATCTAATAAATAATCCAATTTTTTTTGGCAATTTATTACAAATTCATTGACAATTTAATATATTTTTTTGCCAATCTAATACAATTTTTTTATATTACAATTCAATTTTTTCAGCAATCTAATACAAAAAATTTGACAATCTAATATGTTTTTTTTGAAAATCTAATATAATTTTTTTTGAGAATCAATTACAATTTTATTGATAATCTAATACAAATTTTTTTCGGCATGTAAGTGTATATACATAAAAGTAGGACCTAACCCATATATACAATGAAGCACATAAAAAACAATTCAGAGCAATAAGCTTGCTCGGATACAAAAAAAAAACCAATGTATCAAACCTGGTAAACTAAGTCGTAGCCAAATCTAGACATCCAATAAACTAGTAATCTCATGTTATAAACTCTAAAATAGATACAACAAACTCGCTAATCATAATAAACTCGTGCTATAGTCAAATAAAGATAGGTAACCAGTCTCGTCAATGAAAGGTAATCTGTTCAAATTCTCTAAAGCAGGAACCATCAGACAAGGTATATGACCAACCATCAGGGCCATGAAGAATTATGCCTCAACATTTGTAGCATAACCCTAATCAGTCACAACCCATAGTGACAAAACCCAGTCCGCTCTAAACGGAGCTCGTAATCAGCTCCAATTCACTAAACTTGGAACCAACCAACATAGTCAGTAGAAAGTAAACCAACACTCAGGCGACATGAAAAGTTACAGGCTTCAACCTCTGTAGCATTACACAAATCAGTATTACTCAATCCTGAACCCACATCTAATACAATTTTATTGACATCTAATACAATTTTATTGACATCTAATACAACATTTTTGACAATCTAATACAAATTTTTTGACAGTATAATACACACACAAAAATGGCAATCTAATTCAAATATTTTGACAATCTAATACAAAACGTTTAACAATCAGATTCAATTTTTTTATAATCTAATTTTTAACAATCTAATATACATTTTTTTTGATAATCTTATAAAAAAAGAGCTTCATTTGAAAATATATAATTGACTTTCTTTAAATTCACAACAATGCTCATGTGGTATTATTAGTTTATTACCCATCAGATGATGCCTTTCATGTTAGTTTATTACCCATCATATGATGCGTCATTAGTACTGGTACATACGGAGTACTGTACAAATTTAGTCTCTGGACTAAAAAACCAGCAGCTAGGGCTTGAAAACCAACAACTGCCGTCATATCCAGACTCAGTCATCGTCGTCACTCCGCCGACTCTGTCCCTGTCATAGGAGAGAGAGGCCGGAGATGGAGATCGTGACAGAGCTGTGGGAGACGTTTGACGTGACTGTGGCGGGGTTATGACCGGAGCTCCGACGACAGATATGGGAGGATATATGGACATCAACTTAGCCATCAACTTGGACACTTTTTTGTAAAAACGCTCCAAATCAAGATTTGGCTAATGCAAATCTCCACGATTTCACGACGGGAATACAAATATACGTCTTGTTTTTTTTCCGAGATGTATAATGACATGTTTTGGAAATTATGGTAAAATTTAAAAATTCAAAACATGTCATTATACATCTTAGAAAAAAAAAAACAAGACGCATATTTGTGTTCCGTCATGAAACCGTAGAGATTTGCATTAATCAAATCTTGATTTGGAGCGTTTTTACAAAAAAAATATCTATTTATGTGTTTTTTATGGTGTTCATATATCCTTCCTATATATATATATGTATATTAATTTATATCTATCAATCATAGAGAAGGAGATGAGAGGAGAGAGAAACTGGTATGTCATTGGAGTTGTGGCAGCGGCAGAGCTCCGGTGAAGTCGTGGTGAGTGTGATGTTTGTTATTTTAGAAAGATAAAGTATTATGTGTTAATGAATCAGAATAGAATTTGAATCTCTTTTATATTTAGTGTAGGTGGTAACAAAAACAAATTAAGATGTTTGTAAATGTTAATTTATGCTAATTAAAAAAAATGGTGGTAATAAAACCTAACAAATCTTATAAAGTGGTACCGGCCTCCAATTAATTTCAAATGATAGTCACGTGCTATCACATTAAAATAATGAGTGCACTTTCGTCAAGATCGGTTAAAAATATATCTCCATTGTGAGATATATTGATTGCAATTCCGTCAATTTATTGTTATGAATATGATAATTAGATACTAATAAGTACTCATAGTAATCTAAATTGATAAAATGTAGAGTTTGAGTACTGAAATAAACAGTTTCCTTTTTTAATTACAAATATTATTAATATAAGACAACTCAAGAAAGATTGAGACTGCCCAATTTTACCATTTTTTCCAAAAATGTCCCTATTCTAATTTACTAATTACTCAAATAACTTAATACAATTTAAATAAATAAATAATTAAATAAATAAATAAAAATTTACACACACATAAAATCATCTCCCAAACAAAATCATCATACATGTATTTTTTATATTACTATACATTATATTTTTACGATATTCGTTCAATTATTTTTGCAAACTTTTTAAAAATGTTAAATTTATCTGTGATTAAAAATGTTAAATTTATCTGTGACAGATCATATTTATACAATTATGTGTCACAAACGCAACATGTGGGCTAGTACAGTAATAAGCAAGGGCAGATTTTGGGCCAAACAAAAATAAGATTTATCCCCACATGTACAAAAATCCATACAAGATACGTTACAGGATTACAGCTGTCTAACAATCCCATGTACAAAATTACAATTCTGAATAAGATTCATCCCCCACGCCAAAATCAGATAATATCATCACAATCCAGTGCATAAACAATAGAAATAAAATCACAGTAGCTTCATTTGAACGAAAATATGATAAATTAATACGTGTACGTTTCCTTAATAAGAACTGTAGTACATATTGCAGTATTTATTTATTTATTTTTGTACTTAAAAATGTCCACATAATCACATGATCTGTAGAGAAAGCTACACGTGTAATCATGTCCTATTAAAATAACCGGATCAGTTTTGTAGTGTCAAAACTCCCTAAAACTTTCCCATAATCTTATGAAACTTTAATTTGAGCAGGTATAGCCGACACTTCAGAGTATAAAAACATATATATATCATGCATGTATATATTAACAATTTTATCTAGTAATGATCCTCTCTCATCTCTTCCTTGGTAAGCTTGTCATGTTTTATATCAAATTTTGTGCTTTAAGTTGTGCAAATCTTTTCATGTTTTAACTCAAATTCTGTGCTCAAGTTGTGGATTTCTTTTCTTGTTACATTTTATTTTGTTATTTTTTTAGAATTCAGCTTCTTTTATAGGTAAATTGAGTACTTTCAAATTTAGGTTGGTGCATCATTTCTTTTTTCCTTTTTCCTAGAATTTTCCATAATTGTCCATTTGTGATTGGATTCTTTTATATGTGTATAACAGTGTTTTAAAAAGCGATAACTTAGATAAATCGTTTTTGCAATAGCTACGCTAAAAGCAGCCTGAAAAGCGGAAAAAGGCGAGCTTTTTAAGCTTTTTTTAATATTTGAATCCAGCTTTTTTACTACGATGACTTTGCCCAGATGAAATGACTTTGCATATACCTGAAGAATATAAATAAGATAGATCAAGGTGTGTATGCCCCAAAATTATGTTTAGATTTGTATCTTTCTGTAAGTTGCTTCTTTCTCAATAAGATTAAATCTCTGTGTCTCTTTCTTGTGTTGTAGTAATTAATTAGGAGTTTGGACACAGTTGTAAAAGCATGTTTCTGATACTCTAGAGGGCTTGTTTGGTCGTCGTTTTAAGCTCAATTTTGTTGTTTTTTGTATGTAAGTTGTTCGTATCACAGCCCTAATTAGTTGACCAGCTTAAGAACGGGTTTTTAATGTCATGGTCAAGATAAGCTAAATGTTTTAAACTCAATAAAACCTTGTTTTTTCGACATAAGTCGGCATATTTGCTTTGCTGTAGCTATGCTAATTATTTCATGTTTAGTTGTGCCTTCTCATTTAAAATTCTCTGTTTCAATCTGAACTTCTAGTAATTGGATTTTTGCAGTCTTGTCAACTAACGGCAATTTGCCATTTGGTACAACAATCTACTTTTTTTAATTTATACAATAATGTATAGATATTCTTCTTTATACTCTTTTAATGCACCACCATTAATTGTAATGGGAAAAAAATTATAATCAAACCTACAAGTGACCAGTAGAGCTATAGGTTAGTGTAGAAATTGTCACCGTTTTCTTTAAATTAACAGAAGTGTAGAAAGAAGATAAAAAATAACTTAAAAGTGAAGTGTACTAATTAATAAGCTGCTATTTTGATGTAGAGATAGAAAAGCCATACGGAAAGTTTGGCATATAAAACTTCAAAAGAATTTTTTTAAGTTATATCATTATCGTTTTTCCCTTCAATTAACTTCGAGGAGCTACGAATTAGCAGTTCGGAGAAAGCATTTTAGCTTTAATTTCAGTTTGTTTAATGCCTATTGTTTAGATGAATAATGTGTCCTCATTCATGCAGTACAAAGGTAGATAATAATTTTAAACTATGGGAGCTTTATGGAGCACACCAACAAAAGAGTATACATCCCTCTCATCAGGTGATACCCGCAAGAGGCAGAAAATCTCATCACCCCCTCTTGAAAATTCGAGGTTAATCTCTAACCTACCAGATGAAATATCTATCCAAATATTTGCTCGAATTCCACGAGTAAACTATTTTACCATGCGGTTAGTATCCCGAAATTGGAAAACTATCCTTACAAGCCCCGAGTTATTTCATCTGAGAAAAGAACTTGGCGTAACCGAAGAATGGCTATATGTACTCACCAAACTCGAAAACACAAAACTCCTTTGGTATGCCATTGACCCGTTGTCGAAAAAATGGCAAAGGTTGCCCCCTATTCCTAGTGTTCTATACGAAGAAAAAGTTCGAGTTTTTAATCTGTGGAATAGTTTTATTTTTCCTGAATTTATTAGGGGCTATTTTGGCAACAAAAATGCACCGCGACAATTGCCTTTTAGCGGTTGTAGTGTAGCAACCTTGAACGGATGCCTATATGTACTAGGAGGCTTTCGGGAATCTTGTGCTGTGAGTTGTGTTTGGCGATATGATCCTAGAGTTAACAATTGGGATGAGGCGGCACCCATGATTGTAGCAAGGGCTTATTGCAAAACTAGTGTATTAAAAAACAAGCTATACGTAATCGGTGGTCTAGCAGGTAGCCAAGGTGGGTTACTTCCTCTCCAATCGGGTGAGGTTTTTGACCCGTGTACAGACACATGGTCGGAAATTCCGAACATGCCCTTCTTGAAAGCTCAATCGGTGCCTCCCCCGTTTATGGTGGACATGCTTAAGCCTATTGCCACGGGTATGAGTGCATATAGAGGGCGCCTATATGTACCTCAAAGTTTATATTCGTGGCCTTTTTTGGTCGATATTGGGGGAGAAGTTTATGATCCTGGTACTGATATGTGGAAAGAGATGCCAATCGGGATGGGAGAGGATTGGCCCACAAAGCAAGCGGGTAATGTTACTTCACAAATTTAGGCCTACGAAAGAGTAAAAGCTCAAACTGTTAGTTTTTATCTTTTGTATTATTTTTCCATCAGGTACTAAATTTACCGTTGTGGTAGACGGGGAGATGTACTCGTTGGACACGAATAGTTGGAAGATGAAGGTTTACGACGAGCGGGAAGATGCTTGGAAAGTGGTTATCGAGAAAGTTCCAGTTTGCAACATTTTGGACTCTGAGTGGCCGTATCTATTGGCGAGTATGTACGGCATGATCCATGTGATTACAAAAGATGCAAATCGTAACGTTATCGTTTCGCAAGCCGGTGTGTGTGGTAATGCGTATTCTATCTCTACGTCTTCAGTTAAGGCGTTGGATCCGGTGCCCGAGTCAAAGCTGGATACTGTTGTTTGGAAGGTCATTGCGAGTTCTGATTTTGGGGAGGCCGAACTAGTGAGCTGTCAAGTCCTAGATACATAGCATCCCAGTTTGGGGTTTTGTGTGTTATATTTAAAAAATATATACTATATGACAGTGGATTCCTGAGCACCGGCGGAACCATATTTGTGTGTGTGTGAATACGGTGGCCCAAATGTTGTTTTTGGAATTTTTAAGCAAAATACATTATAGAAGTTTTTCTTTTTGCTGTCCTGAGTATACTAATCAGAAGCTGAAAGCGTCGATTGCTATAGTACTCTAAACATTCTTCGTGTCTACGTTTTTGTCTTTATTTTTCTCGTCTTCTCCAATAGAACTTTATTTCATCTTAGTATGATACTTGTAGAAACACTTGAGATTACGTTCCGTAGGATTCTTATGAAATCCAGGGCGAACAACCAGCATTTTGTTTTATGCCTAACTTTTTGACGGAAAGCTGTTTGCAGTGTTGCTCAAGCATAAATTATTTGATAAAAAATACTCTGCTTCAAAACAGTCCAAGCCTTACAGACATTTGTGATATTTTTTTTTAAGTTATGCACAAAGCAAGGACAACAAGAAGGAAAAGATGAATAGCAGAAGGAATTGCCTATATTATTAAGATTCCAATATCCTTCGACTAATACTTAATTTGTCTAAGCAAAAATGCTGCAGGAGGATATGCCGAAGAAGAGCAGATACTGCACTATCCTGTAGGAAATTCGGTACTTATTTTCGGTGTTTACGTGTTTGTGACATTGTTTGTTTTGTCGTGTGTAAGCACACGATCATGTAAAGTCCACAACAGAATAAATCAGATTTATTGGTATATTGAAGAAGGCTTTGTGTATTGAGAAATACTTGAAATGTGGGGGAAAAGAAAAGAGCCCAATTGATACAGAAAAAGAAAAGCTGTGAAAATCCTCATAGAAACAGTACAGTGAAATTTCCTGTTGAGTGTAGTATTTACTTATATTTTCATTTTTCAGAGTTATTACTAACAATTCACCAACGTGGTTTTCACAAAATGATTGGTTCTTTCTTGTTCCTGTGATGACTCGATGACAAGTTCGTAAACAGCCGTGCATTCTATTACCAATCTACTGTAGTTCATTTCTTGAAACTCAGAGATGGATAAGAACCATCTTTTTTACTATTTTTTTTTATTTAAAATTGTTACAAAATTGAACTTCAAGGATTTTGTTCGATTCTATGACTGTTGTCCATCCTACAGGTCATGTAAAAAGTAAATTTAAAATGTAGCAAGTCACATTTAAAAAAAAAATAATACCACCAAGTGTGCAAAGCTTCCTAATTAATTCCTTGAAGCTAATATTATTCCTCAAAATGATCTTTTCTCTAAGTAAAGTTGCAAAAGATCAAAGAATAATATGAATGATGGAAAAATCAGGGAGAAACGAAAACAAAAACCTGGATCTCTACCAAAAAAAAAAGAACCTAAACTGAAGAAGACTAATCAAATAAAATGCTAAAATGGTGTGGAGCTTGTCCGTCGCAGCTGGTATGTTGGTTTATTTGTTGAATGGTCTGATAAGTGCTTCATAACTTCCTGCTAAGAAGATTTCAAAGAATTTTAAAAATAATAAATAAAATTTATATTTTAAAGAATTTTAAAAATAATAAATAAAATTTATATTTTATCAGATTCAGTTTTGAGGATATAGTTTTTAAGTCGGTTCAAATTAGATTTCGTGGGCATGATACTACTATAGATTTCTTGATGTTGTCTATAACAATTTACAAAACCCCAATATATCTTATAACAAAAATAACTAATTTATCACAAATAGAATAACTGTTGGTCAAATTGCCAAAGAGTAAGTATCATAATCTTTGTGAAACAATGAGGCTGTGAGCAATGGGGGACAAGTATTTCTATCTGGCAGTAAGACATGAATAAGATTGACGAAAATGAAATGCACCAAAGTGAAATACGAAAAGTGTATTAGTCTAAGAGAGTATGAATGTACCGTGTATCTTTTGAGCCAGTGATTTGTCTTCTTCAACTGTATTACCTCTACCTCCAACCGGTTAGTATGAGCCTACAACCATCAAGCCGGGATAATCTTAGTATTCTAATTCTCTTGATTTTGTCGCGAATACAAGAATTAGATTCCACACAAATTTTGTTCAATTGCTCAGCATTTTTCAGTTTGACTAATTGGTATCTGCTTTTAGCTGTACAGTACATATTTTACCTCTTCTCACATTAAGAGGGAAAAAAATCTACATGAATTACAGCGGATGATATTCAGATAGGGACATTGGGTGAAAATCCAATACATAAGAAGGAATAAAAACAAAAAATCTTGGCTCATTTCAACTGTTGGAATATCAGCAGATGGTGTGTTAAACTGACGTAACTCACAAGTAACAGTCATGGATAAGAGTGTCAGTGTTCCACACGTTCAGGGGCTAAGCCGATATATATACAAGGGGTGCCAAATTTACTTAAAAAACAATGACAAAAGGGAAATGTTTTTACGAGGGGTGCCAATTCACTATTTTCATCAGATTATAGTCAAAACATATGGTAAAATTTAAAATTTTAATTATTATGGGGTTGCCATGGCTCGGTGGCAGTCACCACTTAGCTTCCTCTTGCACTCATTGCAATTTTTTTCCGAAAAATAAGCAAAAAAAAATATACCTGTTTCCTGGCTCTTGATCTAGCAGCCGACTCACGGTTCTTGATCATCCTCTTTCTCCTCCTCTCTACCGTCTTTTCCATCATTTCCTCTTTAAACGAAGAACAAATCACTTTCCTATCAACCCTATTTTCCAAACAATTATTTGTCATTGGCACCATTAGCGACGACATAATCCCAAAATCGTTATTATTTTCGCAAACTTGAAATTGTGATACAACTAAATCACTATGTATCGGCATTGCCATTGTCACCTGCTGTTGTTGCATAACATGCAATTTGCACCAGTCGTCCTGTTGCGACACCACAACCGTTGGATCAGCTGCCATCAACGGCTGATGATTGATCCCGCCTGCTTTGACCAAAAACCCCTCGATCGTGTTCTGGCTCTGTTGTTGCTCAAATGCGATTATATTGTTTTGGTCTTGATTGTTAACTTCTCCCCAACCCTCAATAGGGTTTTTGTTGTTACAAATTTGGTCGTTTAGGTTGAAATTTTCAGGAGAGGATGAAGAACAAGAAGACTGGATTTGATCATTACTAGTGGTTTTATTGACTAGTTGATAATCCATTCGTCGAGTGTTGGACAAATCAATATAGGGATCGCAATAAGAAATCATTATAACTTGGAGTAAGATTTGTAAGAAAATAGACCAATTATAACACTATTCCTAGAAAATATTGCACTGAAAAGAGTACTGAAGGGCAATGTATGCAGTCATAAATTAACATCATTGAGAATTATGAGATTGAAAGAGTTTATTAAACATATCTATCCTATTCCAGTTTTTTAAAGTGAAGGAGATCTGAACAGTCGAAACGAAATTCCATGCTAAAAGAGAGGGATTAGAGGGTGAGAACATATTATATATATATATATATATATATATATCAATTGCCTAACGACCTCTCCTCATTATTTGCATTTAATTTATATTATATTCCACAAATTGCCGAAATTGGTCTGAAAGTTTACATAGATGCTACAATGTTAATTAGGTCTTAAGTTTTTGGAAGCAAATCTATGGTATCTGACTTACTTGCATGTGCTTCCATATGATGATATTTTTTCAGTGTTTTAAATAGTCTTTATCGCTATCGTATCGTTTTTTCGAGAGAAATGCTAAAAGCGTAAATAGCGTTGCTACATAACGCTTTGCGGTGTATTTTTTTTTTTACCTACATACATATAAATATAGCATTAAATTCAAAACATCTAATAAAAATTAACTAAATATATATAAAAAATTATAACTAATAATCACAAAATGATTATACTTGACATGCCAGAGTATTTACTTTGTTTGCAAGAGTTTTGGAGTTTGATTATCTTTAAACTCCAATAATTTCATTAAAATTTTGACCAAAAATAAATTATTTTTTTTTATTTTTTTTTGGACTGCACCCGCTATATCGTAAATAGCGTAAATAACGTTCCTATAACGCGAATTTAGCGTTTTTCCATTTAAATAGCGTTTTAGCGTTGCGTTTTTGTTTCAAAAATCACTATATCGCACAACGTAGCGCAACATTGGTAGTTTTTTAAAACACTGATTTTTTTTTATAAACGATATGATGATGTTATTATGTTATAAGTATCTACTAATACTTTTGTTACTTTTGTGTTTGCATGTCCTAGTATTTAATTCCTCACTGGAAATAAAGCGAAATTGAATAGTTTATTAATCTAGGGACTCTTGTCTCATTTAATTGTTAAATTCTAAACAAACCAATAATCTCAACAAAACCATCACATTCATTACCGTAACTATATTATTGACATAATTAATTTTTTGTGTATTCGTTTGTGAAGACAAGAGAGTCTCTATCAGTTAGGAACCGGGAGTTTGAATATTTTTCGTGACATTGCACTAAGTCGGTTTATGTGCTTGTGCTTTCGGAACAACAAAAAGACCATTGTAAGTTATTATTATAGATACCTTTTTCTAGTCCATGTGTATATTTTATTTTATTGTATTCTTTATAATCCTAGTTATATGTGGTATATGATTCTTGTGTAACCTACTCAACTTATTTCCATGTAAAGAGTTGAGACCTTTATTGTAAAATAAATTAATAGAATCTTTATTTATTAACTCTTTCTCTTTCTACTTTCATCTCTATATTTTTTTAGCTTATACTTATTCACAACACGTTATCAACACTTTTACTCGAAAATCAAGATATTAGTTTTGGAGATTCGGTGGTGAAATAATAATAATAATAGTAATAATAGAAAAAAAGGGATGAGTTCAGATTTAGACGAGCAGATAGAGCGGTTGAAGAGGTGCGAGTATTTAAAGGAATCGGAAGTGAAATCTGTCTGCCTCAAAGCTATTGAAATTCTCTCCGAAGAGAGCAATGTTCAGAGAGTCGATTCCCCCGTCACTATTTGTGGAGACATTCATGGGCAGTTTTACGACCTGAAAGAGTTATTTAAAGTAGGAAGAGATTGTCCAAAAACAAATTATTCGTTTCTCGGGGATTTTGTTGATCGAGGATATTACTCCATTGAGACGTTTCTGCTTCTACTGGCTCTAAAAGTTAGGTATCCTGATAGAATAACACTCATAAGAGGTAATCACGAAAGTCGCCACATTACGCAGGTTTATGGATTTTATGACGAATGTTTCCGCAAGTATGGCACAGCTAATGTGTGGAAATATTGCACCGAGATGTTTGACTATTTGAGTCTTGCCGCGCTCATTGAGAACAAGATATTCTGTGTCCATGGTGGCATGTCGCCTAAAATAAACACTTTAGACCAGATTCGAACTATTGATCGGAAAAAAGAAGTGCCACATGATGGTGCTATGTGTGATCTGTTATGGTCAGATCCAGAAGAAGCAGTGGAAAATTGGGGCTTAAGTCCACGTGGCGCTGGGTATTTGTTTGGAAGCAAGGCTGTCGCTCAGTTTAATCACACAAATAATATCGATTATATATGTCGTGCTCATCAGCTGGTAATGGAAGGCTATAAATGGATGTTTAACAAGCAGATACTAACCGTCTGGTCAGCTCCGAATTATTGTTATAGATGCGGTAATGTAGCATCAATTCTGGAGCTAGATGATGGTCTTAATGATGTTTTCCGTGTATTTGAAGCAGCACCGCAGGAAGCACGAGGGCCACCGATGAGAAAACTGTTGGTTTTGGTACTAGTTCGAATACGATAAAAGAAAGGACAATAAAATAAAGAAGACAGGAACGCAATGGAAATAACAATTTATTTCTCACAATTGGAATATGAATTACAATTCCTGACTCGTACAGAATTAAATTAAACTGCTGGACTGGTTTCGCAAATAACCAAACTGCCGGACTGTTTTGGAAATAAAATAAACTGCCGGACTGTTTTCAACAAATAAAAAACTGCCGGACTGTTTTGTGAATAAAACAAACTGCCGGACTGTTTTAACAAATAAGAAACTGCCGGACTGTTTTAAACAAACTGCCGGACTGTTTTAACAAATAAAAAACTGCCGGACTGGTTTTAAACAAACTGCCGGACTGGTTTTAACAAATAAAAAACTGCCGGACTGTTTTGTAAATAAAACAAACTGCCGGACTGGTTTTAACAAATAAAAAACTGCCGGACTGGGTTTTAACAAATAAAAAACTGCCGGACTGGTTTTTGTAAAAGCTGGAAATTACAGAACTGAAAAGTAAATTACAGAATTGAAATACTGAAAGTAAACAGTACTGAAATGTAAATACAGAAAAGAAACAGTACAGAAAAGTAAATTACAGAAATGAAACGGTACTGAAATGAAATGGACAGAATTTAAATGACTGAAAAGTAAATAACAGGAAAAATAAAAGAAGAGGCAACTGCTGAGCAGTTTCCCTTAAACAATATTTCCCGAACCACCTTTAAAGGTTTCTGGTTTCGGGACTTTGTTCCCAAGGTACAACTTCTATCTCAGAGTGACTCGTATGAAAACCGGCACCGAACCACAGGTCGAGCTGTTGGTGGTGCGGTTCTCTCTCACTAAGTGTATGCTTATGCTGTGAGTTGTGTGTTTGTTGGTGTGTTGGAATGAGAGGGGGAGGGCTGCCTTTTATAGGCTCTATAGAAACCGCAGCCATAATTGTGGTCATTAATTCCGAGAGTTACACCCACAGAATCCGCTCAATTTAATTCTGAAACCGCAGCATTTAATCTCATTCATTGCTGACGTTTCTCTTGCTGGAAACTCTAGGGACTCCTTTTGTATTTTATACAAAACTCCCTATTCCCAAATCCCAAATCCCAAATCCCGCGCCCGAGACCCGAGACCCGAGACCCGAGACCCGAGACCCGAGACACGAGACACGAGCGAGCGAGTGTGGTACACACTAATACTCTTAGGTGTATGTGGACATGTTAGTTTAATAAATACATGGGTTGGTATGGTATATATATTGTAAAATTGACTCTCAATCTTCCAATATGGGATTATACTAAATGGTTTTCCATTACCATTTCGGTTTTCCAGATTTTTTCAGATTTGAGCTTGCGAGGTACCAACTTTGAAGCCACTTTGTATTCACACCCATTCTCCAAATAGGTCATGCGATATACCGTTGCGAAGCCCGTCACACGGGCTACTCAACCACGTTGAGTATGGTATAAACAACTTAGCGCTGTCGCATGTAAAAATGACCCGAAGTTGGTCCAGCGACCATTCGGAAACACCCATGTTTTTCACATGTTTTTCCAACAAAAACCGCCACCAGATTACTTCCTGTGAAACCAACTTGATCAGGTTATCACTTATTCATCACCCAATGAGTTTCATTATGCTATGTATTAGCGTACGGATCTCGGTGTTTTTATCTCGTCATCACATATTCCACTTGTCATATCTTGGAAAGAACCAGTTGAATTTTTGTTGGATCATTTTTTATTGAGGGTATAAATTTTCCTATTTTTAATATTGTATTTTTCTTGATAGCTTTTTTCTAGTCCTAACGTACTATATCATGTCTACGCTACTCAAGGTGGATCGTATTTAAATTCAATATGCCAATAACTACATTAAACTCTCAACTCTAAAGTTGAAACATAAAAATTACTTGCAATATTTGGCAATAATAACTATTTATTGTCAGATCAACCTCACATGAGATATTAATGCACGTGAAATTATAATTCATGTACGGAGAGCAAAAAAATTCAATACGTAGATAGTACTTAATTCAACGTTCCAATAATTTGTTTTAGGAGCAAGAATTCTTGATTCTAGACTTCCAGCATCACATAAGTGTCATTCATGTGCTAGAAATTTATTTGTCAATCTTTTTATTAGTGAGATAAAACAATACTAATAATAACATAACATCAAATAATATTGAAGAAGAATTAATAATATGTTGTAGTATATCATTGGTCATCTTGAACTTTATTTTTTTTTTATATAAGTTGTGGGTTGAAACCCACATTTTTATTGAATAATGGAAATAAAATAATAATTAGCATCACAAATTGTGACACCAAAATTACAAGAATTGGAACTTAACAAAGTAAAAGAAAAAACTTTACAACTTGATAAACTTTTTTGTAAATAATCTAAAATTTTAAGGACCAGAAAGACACTGACCTGTGTAAATAAAACACATACCAGATAAACACGTGTAATAAAACTCCCAATTCATTTCTGAGAATGGAACCGTCACTGTAGAGAGAGACTCTCCTATTCTTCACCGAAAAACTTCATCTTCTTATATCGTCATTTTATCCTTTTATACCGTCATTTTCGCCCTTCAAAGCCTTAAATTTGGAGCTTACTCTATGAGCATTTACTTGGTCCTATGTTGGGGCTTTCCTACCATATGTAACTCTACTTATGCGGTCTCTTGATGTATTTTTGTACACTCATATTAATGAATAAACAGTTCGTCTATTGTTTCTATATGCTCTCTCTATATCTATACATATCTCATATATACATATAGCGTGCTAATATGTCACACAACACGTTATCTACACTTTGCTCGTGAAGATCGGAGACTCGCTAGGATTCTGGGTATATAGTATAAATCTTAAGATTTATCCGGATTTATTTTTAGGGTTATTGCTATATCGACCTCCACCAATGTATGAGGAGTCCGGTACATTTTTTTTATACAACGTACGACATGATATAACTATTGCACGTTGACATTGTTAGACTGTCAGTAGTATTGTTACCTTGCCTATACAACCATTTATTGTACCCATTTATCTTGAGTTGCATGCTAGTAACCATAAAATCTGATATTGCATGATCATATTTCATAATACCAAATTTTCAGTATAAAACCCTTGACCTGTTAATTGCAAGTTGCATGTTCATTGAAAATAAATTTATTGTTTCATGCTACTGAATCTTATAAATTGAAATTAGAGGTAGACATAATCAAGTTATATATGTTATCATAAATTTTGAGAACAATATAGTTTACACCGCCTAACCAAACAAATATCCCAAAACTCTGGATAAAGAATATTCATGTAGGCCATATGAACATGGTTATATTGTCCTGTTCACGAAAATTGTATTGTTATGGCTATATAAAGATTAACATGATTAAACTTTGGTTGACAAGCTTGTAACTCTGTTTTTTTTTTTATTATTCATAAGACCTAGTTTCATATCACTGCAATAAAATTTGTACCCGTATATGTATGAATCAACTATAACCAATGTTTGGTCTTATAATGTAAATTGGAACATGCAAGTGTAAAATTGAAAATCACGTCCATGAGTTAAAATTTATTTGACTTCTTTGTATGTTATGATGTACTTTAAAAATTACTATATATGTAAATTGTGTGTATATTGTTAATTGGTAATTATAAATCCATATGATTCCTTGCATGTTTTAGTTATCATGAATAAAATGTACACATGACATATAATAATTAATAGATTATTAGATCTTTCTAGTATAAACTGTGATTTATAATATCTCTGTTATGATTGTCTGCTATATTAGTTAATCATGCAAGCAAATACAATCTAAATATTTAATCACGGCCATTTACTATTTATTTACTGCCATGTACACATGTGTACGATATGCTAATTTGCGAAATCATATATTTTCACATTTAAGTTGGAAATATTATGAATCTTCCCCAACTATACTCATCTATTTGGATACGATGTCTAGGAAAGATATAGACGGAAGTCGATATCATAATGAGGTCGGGTTTTAAGTGGCATTCATGCCCTCCACCCTCACCGTCTTTCCTGCTCGTGTTCAATTAGAGCTACCGAAAGGGGTTGAGTAAATAATAATTTCCCTTAGTGTGTTTATATAGTGATATATGTTTCGCATTTGCATACTTTTTACAACTGTGTACTCTTTTATCCTTCGACTAAGGGTTTTTCCCACTTGGTTTACTCTAGCAAGGTTTTGACGAGGCACCTGTTTTGTGGTTGATATCCTACTACTACCACTGTTGCATTTTTTTTCATTCAATCAGAGATTTTCCCATTGGTTTTGATTTGGCAAGGTTTTGATGAGACACACTGTTTTGTGGTTAGTTACTTACATGGTATTTCGGCTTATATCATTCGCTACACAGTATTTCGGCCTATGTACTGGTTATTGTCCCATACTGGGTTTTCTGGTTCTAAAATTTTTATGTGTTTAGCACTGCGAATGAACTCGACTCAGATCGACTGCATGAAGACGAATAAATCAAGACGTTCAAAGGGAAGTGCTGTAGGATATTATTAGTCATTTTGAACCTTATTCTATGTGCATTTACTTAGACCTATGTTGGGCTTTCATATATGTCACACAACATAACCTTTGTTATTTTTAAATGTTTCGTCTCTTTTTGTTTTTCCTTTCCTTTTTGTTTATAATTTGTTAGAACGATGAGTTGGAAAATTGGAATCTCCCAGTTTCTCTCCGTCTGAAATAATTTACGAATATACTGTTGTCTATATGAAGTTCATAATTAAAAGTAGCTTTTGATTACTACTTTATGCCACACCAAATAGTATGGAGACAGAAAGCAAATGTAATGCTTCAAATGTTTTTTATTTCTCGGTTCCACCAATTTTAGCAGTAAGTTGTCGACTAAATGTTGTTGAAAAAGGAAATTATTTACAGGATTGTACGTCTAGTGTAACCTGAGAAATATAAGTGGTAGGCGTGGATATATTACTCTTTTTTCTTTTACCAATATTTAACTTCTATTACAAATTTACGAGTACATGTCATTATGTCAATGTCATCTATAAAAGGTAGATTGGTGTTTGGTATCTCAATTGTACGATATATACTTTTCTAATGCTCGTACTGAAAACAAACATCTTTTACCAAATACCATGATCTTAAACATATCTTACAACATCAAACTTTTTTTTACTGCTTTGATAAATAAGATAACTTTAACTTTCCAATAAACAAACATTTCGACACTTCTTATACGCTTTAGCAATTTTTTTGTTCTCATTTGCTATAATATATATTGAGATTAGGTGAGCCCAGCATTTAGAATTATTCTGAAAAATTAGATGAGTAGCAAACAATAATCGAAAAGAAAACTGTTTAATAGGAATGCAAGTCGACAATTTATTGCAGAAGACATGGTGTAAAATTTTACACTAATGTCAGGTTGCTCTTCTACTTTGTAAACACACTCAAAAGATGAACAATTTTTATTTGTTAATTCCCTAGCTTTGTTTTCCGGAATTGGGGGGGGGGCAATTGGCTGGACTTTTTGTACCGATTTGTACCAACCGACCAATTTTTGAACCGAACCAAATAAGTTGGTACCGAAAGTTCGGTATACCGACTTTTCGGTACGGTACAACCGAACCAAACTTTAAAAGTCGGTTCGGTTTCGGTATTCATTTCGTATCTTTGGTACAATACCGAACCGAACCAAACATTAAAATTATAAAATATATATAAATTTACGCATAGTTATAACTTACAAATAAATTGTATTATAGTTTATTTTAATTTTTCTCACGACTTACTTTCCTATTTACGAAGCCAAATACAATCGTTAAAGTAGCAAATATAAGAATAGTTGTACACATTTTAATTTTTACAAACGTTTTTGCTATTTTATTGTTATCAATAATTATTTTTTAATAATAATAATGTTTCGGTATAAAACGGAAAACCGTACCGAACCGAAAAAGTTGGTTACCGAAAGTTCGGTAACCGACTTTTTCGGTTCGGTTATGGTATAATTTTTTTCAAACCAAACAAGTTCGGTTCGGTATTGATATATGGTCAAAAAAATCGGTATCGTACCGAAGTCACCCCTATTAAATTACCTGCCAGCCGCTGTTCGTTTATAATAAGAAACCGATTGTATTTAAACTAATACTTCTAAGCAATTAAACATATGTCCCTTGTCTGTGTGATTCCTGGTTTCCTTAATTTCTTCATATATAAGTTGCTTAGCTGTATCAAAGACAGCAAGTTCAAATCGATGAAGCCCCAATGCTTACTTGCTAGCTAAGAATTATTTTCTCCGTTTTCTTTGCTTCGTTTATCATAAGAGAACTACACGTCTACACGAAACGTAAGGAAGAAAAACACAGATCATGTATCTAGCTACAAGAAAAATCAACATATATTAATGTAATTCCACCTGACTAAAAGAAACAGTACTTTACAAAAACTTATTTTGTATTAGATCTGCAGGCCATTTCTACACCAATGTTAGGTAAACGTAGTGTCTTAGTGTGCGCTTTATGCAATCTTCTTTTTAGTTTAGTAAATAACGAAAAAGAGAAAGCAAAAAGTAGTTCGTTTAATAAGCTACCAAGGTACCATTAAGGTTTTAACTAATTTTAGCCCATACAGAATACCTCTTTGTAATCTTGTGGGGTTAGACAGAAGATTCATTGTATTAATTTGTAATCAATGATGATCCGTATATGTTCAAGATCTAGTTAATGAATATGTGAACGTACTATTTCCTTTGCTCTATTAAATCCTCAAGTACTATCAAACTTGACCATCTTTTTTGAATAAGAAAATAGTTTAGGAAAAGACAGGTAAGCTAGCTCAAGGTCCGGCCATGATGCCCAGACATCTATTGTAACTTAACATATTGAAACTGTCGGAAGAGAACAAACATGGGGTGTTTATCGATCCAAATTAACATTTGGATGTTTTTACTATGGGGAACATGTTATATATACTAATAGAAAGAACTTGATCATAATGCATGGTAATAATTAAAATACTACGTCTTCGCCAAAATAAAGGGGATGTATATAATGTATAGTATATATACTACGGTTTAGTAAATTTAGAAGCAAAAATATTGGTCGCTCAACTGTCTTTTTACAGGACAGGCAACAGTCGAGGACACGTTCCCCAATCCCTCATACACATACTAAAATGTTGGTTTTCTCATTTTAGGTCTCAAATCTTCGTAACGTAAGGTCTCCATAATTCACGTGTGAACTGATAAAATGTTCAACATCTAGTTAGTGACTCTGGCCCTTTTTTCATATTCTAATTATTTTGTTTCAAAGTTTGATTTGAATGAACGAGAATTTGTGTCAAAACTTATCAAGTTTTGTGTCTATTGGACCGTTCTTTTCAAACATTTTAAAGTTCTTGAACAAGTGAAGGTTGATCAACCAGGGATACCAGAAAGAATGGCTTGAGTCTTTATTAATGGTCGAAAATAGAAAGGAAACGCCATTATTAGATCATAGAGAAAAAGTTACTTATCCAGATGTCCCACCACTTCACTCTAAAGTAAAAGTAACACCTCTTCTGAAAACTATTTATAGATGAACTTTTTGTACTAAGGTCACATGAATATGCGTTGTTAAGTAGGCTAACTTTTATTCTTAATTATCATGATCAAGTACTTTATTTATTATATCGTTTTCGATTAGTAGGACTATCTTACGTGAATTAAATTATACTGTCCCACTTGTAATCTCTTCTTTTATCTCTTTGTTTGGTTGCTCTTTTTCTTTTACATTATGTGCTACTCTGACGCAAAGGCTCTTTCATTGGGTTGGCTTTATGTCAGTATTTCACTAGTTACACAACTTAAATAAATGGCATCAAATTAGGAGAAAAACCCAAAAAAAAACAAAAAAACATGCTCGAGTAGTATTTAAGTTACGGAAAAATATATATGATTACGTTGACTAGTGATACTAACTACTAGTCCGTCTACTAATGCAACATGCATGATGTTTTGTGCATAATTACCCGGCAAAATGGCATTAACAATATAAGTTTTAACGACAAAAAACCATACATGTGTTAATTTTAATTATACTGATTATTAAGAGACTCGTAATTGGCATTTGTACATGGCAACTGGTTTCTATTAACTTTTGTTGATTTCCTAACGACCGAAAAGTCGTTAATTCCTAGACACAAGTCAATTTCTTCTCTTTCCTTTCTTGCATGTATGATGTATCCATCCCATACACAAAATACACGCTTCATTTTGCTTTCCAAAAGCTTGGATAGTTGGATTTCAAAGGTGAGGGACCCCTATCCTTTTGTGCAATCAATATGCCTGCCCCATTAATAGCAAAAGGAACCAAAAATCTCTTTTTATTTTATCACCAAAATACTTGTAATAACATTTACTGACCATCTCAATCGTAGGTTCTAATTAACCATCATTGGAAAATAATAGTGAACTTTAGACATAGTAATTGTACTTAATAGTTAATACTCCATAGTTATTACAATCATGTTTAAATGGGTACTCGCATACCCTTTCTATCAATTTCGCATACATCCTTGATTGTGTACTATTCTATAAGCAAAACTTCTAATTGTACACAATCAAGGATTGATTACAGATTCTTTAATTTAAGGTGACTTGAACAAGTAATGATTACTTACAACTGCCTTTTATATGGGATTCAAATTGTCTGTACATTGACCCTCGATAACATTTGTATCCGATGTTTTTGGGATACCACCAATGGCTTTGATTTAGTACAATAATGAGTAATTTTTCTTTTCAATTGATTTCTTAATAGAAATCCAAGAATTAGTTTTGGTATTTTTTTTTATTCTTTCTTTAGTAATTTCTTCCTCAAAAGATCTTCGATAGTATGCAGTGACGAGGCCAAGTAATTAAAGCATGCCTCTTAAAACGTTGTCAGTTTTGTATCATAATTATCGGTTGTTTCGGATCATGCTTTTTGTTAGAAATATATCATCTCCTCAAATGAGCACAATCAAACTCAAATCAAGGAGCACAATCAATCACGATAAGCTACTCTTGGCAACTTAATATTTGCCTCACAATCAATGTAAATTATAGCCTAAATTACGTGTTGTACATTATGTAAATGTATAATTAGTTATTAGAATTATTTCTTTACTTAATTAATATTGTCTAGGTTCATAGTTGTAGTTACTATATAATGTAACCTTGACTGATGAATAAATTATTAAGCTTTATTCTTTACATGGTATCACAGAGCTTCTAAGATCCAAATATTTTTTTTCCGTCCCACAAAATTCGACCGGCCTCACGCCATCCCAAACGACCTCCATGTCTCCCACCAACTATACTCAAATTCCGAATTCCTCCGAACCCTCCAGACCTCTTACTTTGTTGCACTTCCGTGATTGTATACAACTAAAAGATACACAAACTTACCGCCAATGGCAATTCCAGATTCGAGCGTTACTCAATGGCTTCGAACTGTTTCCATTTCTCGATGGAAGCAACCCCTCCCCACCGAAAACGTTGCCTGCACCTGACAGCCCAACCACCACAATAACAGTCCCAAATCCGGCCTACTCAACCTGGTACCGCCAAGATCAACTCATCCTAGGCGCTCTTGCAGGCACATTAGCCCCTAGCGTCGCGTCCCTTATCGTTCATGTTCACACGTCTCATGAGGCATGGACAACTCTAAACAAAACTTATGCCAATCCGTCTCGAGGACACATCCTCCAAATCAAGGATCGTTTAGATTCCATTACCCACACCGACCTCACCATTTTCGACTACATGCAATCCATAAAGTCGTGTACCGATGATCTCGCTCAACTTGGGAAACCCATGGATTTGGAAGATATCATTTCCAAAATCCTCAAAGGCCTCAATTACGAGACTTATAAACCCGTTATTGATGCTATCCGTGCTCGAGATACCCCTATCTCATTCGAAGCATTACACGAAAAATTGATTAATCATGAACTCTCCCTAAAACAAATACCCCAGACTACTACCTTTACTCCATCGGCTCATGTAGCTAACCATCGACCCAACCATCGATCCACCTACACCCCTCGCTCCACTGGCTCCACCACCCGGAACAACAACATGACCAAAACCACCACTGGGCCCAAACCATACCTCGGCCGATGTCACTACTGTGATCTCCAAGGCCATGTCACATCCGACTGTTACAAACTCAAAAACCGTTACCCAAATGTTGTCTTCCCTACCCGCCACAACAACAACAATAACCCACGTCCTCAAGCTAATACCGCCATCCACTATGCCAACCCGAATCCGAATGCGTGGCTCCTTGACAGTGGGGCTTCGCATCACATAACCGATGACATTCATACCCTCTCGCTTCACCAAGATTATGAAGGGCCCGATGACCTTCACATAGGAGATGGCTCATCTCTCCCAATTACTCACACTGGTTCATTTTATATATCATCTCCGTCTCACTTACTTAAATTTAATAACGTTCTTTGTGTCCCAAAAATCTCTCGTAAACTTTTATCCGTTTCCCAATTTTGTCATGATAACAATGCCATTGCTATTTTCTCATCAACTTCTTTTTGTATTAAGGCACTCGTAACAGGAGCGGTCCTTCTAAAAGGTAGAAATCTCAATGGCACGTATGAATGGTGTCCCACCCCGCCTCAAGCTCAACTCGCCCTGGCCCCTGCTCAACCCTCATGGCATCATCGTCTTGTCCATCCATCCAACAAAACCTTGCATTTTCTTAATTCCAAATTTAATTTACGCATTCAAAATTTCAAACAATGTATTGCTTGCAATCTTAATAAAAGTCATAAACTCTCTTTTGGCCAATCCACCTTAAAATCTAATGCACCGCTCGATATTATTTTTTCAGACGTATGGACATCTCCCGTCCTTTCCTTTGATTCGTATAAATATTATGTCATTTTCATTGACCACTTTACTCACTACATCTGGCTATACCCTCTAAAACGTAAATCCGACACCCATCTCACTTTCATTCGCTTCCGCGCAATTGTTGAAAAATACTTTAACCGACCCATTAAACAGTTCTACTCCGACAACGGTGGTGAATTCACTAAACTTACTCTTGACCTCCATAATAACGGAATCACCCACCTTACTTCCCCACCCCACACACCCGAACATAATGGCTTTGCAGAACGACGACATCGACATATTGTTGAATTTGGCCTTTCTCTACTCACACATGCTCAACTTCCCCTCACACTCTGGCCTTATGCATTCGCCACTGCCACCTACCTTATCAACCGACTACCAACACCGACTCTCAAAAACAACTCCTCTTACTTCACTCTATTTCACCAAGAACCCAACTACCAGAAGTTACATAATTTTGGGTGTCTCTGCTTCCCTTGGTTAAAACCATATACGAACCATAAGCTTCAACCCCGATCGGCCCAGTGCGTCTTCCTTGGTTACTCCAATACCCAAAGTGCCTACCTCTGCCTTGAACCTCACACTTCTCGTATTTACACATCCCGCCATGTTCGGTTCGATGACACTACGTTCCCTTATGCTACTCTTGGCAAACTCACAAATGCCCCACCTTACTCACTTTACTCACTACATCTGGCTATACCCTCTAAAACGTAAATCCGACACCCATCTCACTTTCATTCGCTTCCGCGCAATTGTTGAAAAATACTTTAACCGACCCATTAAACAGTTCTACTCCGACAACGGTGGTGAATTCACTAAACTTACTCTTGACCTCCATAATAACGGAATCACCCACCTTACTTCCCCACCCCACACACCCGAACATAATGGCTTTGCAGAACGACGACACCGACATATTGTTGAATCTGGCCTTTCTCTACTCACACATGCTCAACTTCCCCTCACACTCTGGCCTTATGCATTCGCCACTGCCACCTACCTTATCAACCGACTACCAACACCGACTCTCAAAAACAACTCCCCTTACTTCACTCTATTTCACCAAGAACCCAACTACCAGAAGTTACATAATTTTGGGTGTCTCTGCTTCCCTTGGTTAAAACCATATACGAACCATAAGCTCCAACCCCGATCGGCCCAGTGCGTCTTCCTTGGTTACTCCAATACCCAAAGTTCCTACCTCTGCCTTGAACCTCACACTTCTCGTATTTACACATCCCGCCATGTTCGGTTCGATGACACTACGTTCCCTTATGCTACTCTTGACAAACTCACAAACGCCCCACCTTTAATACCCTCGACCACGTGGTGCACCCTCAGCATCCCCATTACCACGACAGCACCTGTCCCTCAAGAACCAACCCATGCCACTACAC
The DNA here is from genome assembly GCA_963920805.1 of Primula vulgaris. Taxonomy (NCBI): domain Eukaryota; kingdom Viridiplantae; phylum Streptophyta; class Magnoliopsida; order Ericales; family Primulaceae; genus Primula; species Primula vulgaris. Next base: position 12,204,465 of record OY987216.1, on the reverse strand, counting down.
CCGAACCCAATTCGCGAGATGATACAGCAACTTCCCCTGCCCCTGCCAATACGCCCTCCGTTCCTACTGAAGTTCCCGAAACCGCTACTGCCCAGCCGAATGAGCCTCCTGACACCGCCACTGACCAGCCCCCACCATCCACGAATTCCTTACAGCCCATTTCTACTCGACCCACCACCCGCCTCTCAAACAATATCTGAAAGCATAACCCGAAATACTCCCTTAATACCACGAAAACAGCCCACCTTACCACCTTACCACCACAATATCTTACACCCAACACTGTCAAACAAGCTCTAGTTGATCCTCTATGGAGAGCAGCTATGCTCAACGAATACGAAGCGCTTATGCGTAATAACACGTGGTCTTTAGTCCCTCCTGATCAAGCCCAAAATGTTATTGGTTGTAAGTGGGTGTATCGAATTAAATACAATCTTGATGGAAGTCTCAACCAATACAAAGCTCGACTTGTTGCCAAAGCCTTTCTCCAACGTCCCGGTATCGATTACTCCGAAACATTTAGTCCGGTTATCAAGCCCACTACAGTCCGTCTATTATTGTCTCTGGCAGTTACACACGGCTGGTCACTTCGTCAAATTGACGTAAATAATGCCTTCTTGCAAGGCTCTCTCACTGATACGGTATTCATGTCTCAACCACCGGGATTTGTCAATCCCGATCAACCCCAGGCTGTCTGCAAGCTCACAAAAGCTATTTATGGTCTCAAACAAGCCCCTCGGGCTTGGTACACGGAACTTCGCAACTATCTACTCTCTTATGGTTTTCGCAATTTTATATCCGATTCATCTCTATTTATGTACACTAACGACACCGCCTGTTTATTTGTATTGGTTTATGTCGATGACATTATTGTGACAGGTCCTCGATCATTCGACATTACAACGTTCATCTCCGCAATATCGTCCAGATTCTCTCTCAAAGACCTCGGACCACTGTCGTACTTCTTGGGTGTTGAGGTTACTCCAACCTCCAAAGGTCTCCACCTCAATCAATCAAAGTACATCTCGGATGTTCTAGTCAAGTATAATATGGCGGACTGCAAACCTGTCAGCACACCTATGTCACCTCATCCCCCACTCACGCGTCAAGCAAACGAACCAATCGAAGACGAAAGCAATTATAGAGCAATTGTGGGCAGCCTCCAATATCTGTCATTCACGCGCCCCGACATTTCTTTCTCAGTCAACAAGTTAGCTCAGTATCTTGCTCATCCGACCACCACGCATTGGATTGCTCTGAAACATCTCCTTCGCTTCTTAAAGGGCACGATGCATCACGGACTTCACCTGCTCAAAGACTCACCCCCCACGCTCCATGCCTACTGTGATGCAGATTGGGCCGGTGACAAAGATGACTACATCTCTACAACGGGTACCATTGTATTTCTCGGCAAAAATCCAATCTCCTGGTCCTCCAAGAAACAGAAGGCCCTCTATCGTTCCTCAACAGAAGCGGAATTTCGCGCCATTGCAGACACTACTGCTGAGGTCCTTTGGCTCTGTGCACTCCTCTCAGAACTTGCTGTACAACCATATAGTACTCCGGTAATTTTCTGCGACAACCTCGGTGCCACACACTACTCGGCTAACCCCATTTTCCACTCTCGGATGAAGCACTTAGCTTTAGCTTTCCACTTTGTCCGAGAGCAGGTTCACCAAGGCACCATACGTGTGCAACATATAAATGGAGACGATCAACTAGCCGATACACTTACTAAGCCACTTCATAAGTCCCGCTTCATCGAGTTAGCTTCCAAGATCGGACTAACTCTTCGACCGTCCGTCTTGCGGGAGCGTGTTAGAAATATATCATCTCCTCAAATCAAGGAGCACAATCAACCTCAAATCAAGGAGCACAATCAATCACGATAAGCTACTCTTGACAACTTAATATTTGCCTCACAATCAATGTAAATTATAGCCTAAATTACGTGTTGTACATTAGGTAAATGTATAATTAGTTATTAGAATTATTTCTTTACTTAATTAAGATTGTCTAGGTTCATAGTTGTAGTTACTATATAATGTAACCTTGACTGATGAATAAATTATTAAGCTTTATTCTTTACACTTTTGACATCGTTTTTGTGTACAAGCTTGTCGAAGTCTTGTATATGTATGATCTAGAACGCTTGTTCATACTTAATGAGTAGGAAAAAGGCGTTAGCTTCTATTTTTGTGTTTACACATTCTCAATGTCTACAATATCTAGCAAGTTGTGAACGGAGAAAGAAGTCAAGATAAGTTGGACAAAGATAACCTGACCTGCATGAACCCTCGTTTAATTATTAAAATGAGATCTAGATTCGAAATTGCAAATAAAGAACAATGAAATGTGCTCAAGTCTCGCGTTCCGATGAAGCGGATCCCAACTAAGGAGACGTTTGGCGATACGAGTAGAAGTGCATGCTTTCTGTGCCAAGAAGCCCTACTGCAAAAGTTTTTGCTGTTTGGTGGATTTTTTCTGATAAATTTCCCAAAAAGTTTGATGCCGATATAAGTCCATTGACAGAAGCCTTTTCAAATGCTTGCCTACTTAATTACTTCTCAAATTATAGTTGTCATGAGAAGAAACGGAAGCAGGAAACAAAACAGGAAACGGAAACGTGAATTTTTTTTTGAAAAATCTCAAGACTTACCCGTAAAATAATAGGAAGGGAAGCAGGACACATGAAGCGGGAAGTAAGAGATTAATTAATAGAGAATAATATTGTGCTCAATGATCTGTTTGATAATATTAGCGTGAGGCAGGAACTAACCCCTATAAACCATCTAACTTTTACAACCAACACCCAAGGCAGATCGTTTTAATGATACAAATTTGTGCTCGAAGATTCATTTTAATTATTTTTTTCATTTATATTTTATTCTATTCAAGTATTTGATACCCACGAGTGTCAAGTAATTATTTTATGGAATGACACAACAAAAGTAGTTTTTTTCATTAAATATTAATATTTATGAATGTAAAACTGTTTATAAAGACTTTTTATTTATTTATGATATTTGTTATCTTACATCATGACCAACTACATATATCAAAGGGAGGATTTTATAAAACAAACAAATTAATACAAACTTATGTCATTTTAAAGATAAAGATGAACATGTGGGTAGATTGCAAAAGTTGATAGTTCTTTGGAATATTTGTAGGTTATTATTTGCATTTTACCCCTGCATCTAATATCTACTCTAATCTATCTATCTAATATATATCATATTCGTCCTTGCTACTTTCTGTTGAGACTAATAGAGAATACTAATTTAATACAAATTAAAATAACGACAAGCTAGCTACACTCACAGTAAATCGGTAAAGAGATGATAAAGTCATGAGTACCGACTGAATCACCTCATCAACCACTGTTCCTAATTTGAAATCGAAAAATGAGTGAGAGCGTAAGTATAGGTTCAATATGTGGCATAATTTCATAACGCTTGTTCAGTATTTCGCGAATGGCAAAACAATTAACAAAACAAGCATTACAATTGGATTCTTTTACCTCCTAATTAATTAATTTTAGGAACATCTATGCATGTCTTAGCGGTATAATTTTTGGACTTCTTCGGGTGATCACCTACGGCTTGGTGTTCCTTACTTTCTAGTATGTAGTGTTATATGAAGATTCAACTCTCCGGTGACATGAATTATATATAATATTTCCCTAATCACATCATTAGCCGATTTATTTAAAACCAAATCATATATAAACCATGATTAGGAAGGAAAGAGCTGAGTCATCATGTATGTAATGTTTTTGTTTTTGTATTGAAAGAATTTATGTAAGTACTGTTGCCAATATCTGGGAACACAAACAAGTGCAATGAAAGAAAGTCATTTGAGATGCCCTAAATTCTGTTAATGGGACCCTCTAAAATGAGCTTACATGGAGATTTTTTGCTCATGTGCCAGGTGTCTTTAGTCAAGTCAACAAAAATGATGCTTCGATATGAAGTCAAGGATGCTTTGAGTAGATCAATAAAATTGCACAATTTGGAATACTTTGTCATTTTAACTTGGTCACTTGGTTTTCCATGTGGTCCCTAAAAACAGACTAATTAACCTATAAGAAATTGACATTATTTAACTCCAGAGTGCTTGTTTTTCCCCCCAAGTTGCTTATGATAATTGATACTGTGTTTCTTTTTAGGAGTTGCCAAAGACGTTGCACTACAAGTTCTAATAGAGTCGGCATAAAATTTTCTAGCCGTTGATTAGGAAATTGTATTTTCTCACACCTCATTTTTGGTTATTATTGATCGGGTTAGAGTTATTTAATGCGATTCAAAATTAACAGAGCGGTGATACTTGCACTTAAGCATTTTTGCGAAACTTGCACCGAATAAGAAAAAGACTTTTTGACACCTATTTTTACAGAGATGCCCCATTGAGGTCCATTTATCTACTACGATATATATTTGATCAAATAGACATCACCGAAACGAGTCTCCATACAAGTGTGTCAAAAAATATTACCTATACAATTAATCAAAACAATATTATATGGGAAAAAAAGTATGTGTTGCAAGCAAAGAAAATCGATTATAATGAAAGACTTTTGATGGTTCATTAAGAGTAGAATACTTGACCCTTTAAGCCTAAACACTATCAGAACACCCGTGGCTGTTGCACAATTTCGCAAAACATTTGGCTAAATACAATAACAATAAGGTTGTTTAATTAATTCTTGACTAATTTAAACATAGGAATAACTTCGAGATTCAGAAATAACTTTTAGTAGCTAGTGACCAGTGACGGAGCCAGAATCAGTAGATGAATGCCTGAAAAATGGACTGAATTTTAAAATTTCAATATGTGGTTAATCCCCTACCGGTCCCCACCTAACCGTTAGTGACACACATATGTCTCTATAATTCTCTTTGAATACCAACCACAACCTTCTAGTTGAGATTTGGATTGTGGCCACTAGGCTAGCTTTGGTGACTTAAAGCACTTCTATTTAAATGACGTCGACAAATGCAACAAATTGCTGATGATCTCATTATCATTTTATACTTTCATAACTATTGAATGCTTGAGAATTGAGATAACCGGATCATAGTTTTGAAATTGATTTTTTTTATAAACACGTGACCACGTATGTTTTGTATAACTTAGCAAGTATATTAATCCTAGATAAAAGAGGGGATGCATTTTAGATGAAAGAGTGGATGTGTGTCACGTGTTACAGTGTAGCATATATGTCAGTGCTTGCTTAGTTTTTGGGACTTCAATACTAAGTAATTGAAATATAGTAGGAAATTAGTGTATTTTGATTGTGGTTACTTTATAGTGATTGAGAAATGATTGTCATATAATTGAAACAAACATAGAAGTACAAATTAGATGTGTCTGTTGACATGACATACTGTACTCTAGCTCCCACATGACTGTTTTACAAGCGATAATTATGGCTCAACTTATGTTTGGAGTACAACATATATACATATACTTGCACGTTTTGTGACACATGTACATAGACTTTACCTTCTCTTTTTGTAATCAAGACTTTACCTTTTTTTTGTGTAAGGAAATTATTCAAAACCTCTAGAAAGAGAAAATTGAGTATATAAAAAAAATGGATATGAATAATAATACTATATAGTAAGTAGGGTTTTTATGGTTTTTTACCTTGAATTGTTGATATTTTTTCGTTTAGTACCTTGAATTCTTGTTTTTCCATTTAGTATGCTGAATTCAATTTTTTTTTCTATTTTGAATTATTTCGTTCATTTTGATAACTTGAATTCTCAATTATTTCTTATTAATTAGTACCATGAATTCTCAATTATTTTCTTGTTTAGTACCCTGAATTTAATAATTCCGGTGCTCACATATAATTGGACGAAAGAGTTCAAAATGAAAAAAAAAATAATTGAATTCAGGATACGAAATAAGAAAAATAAGGATTCAAGATACTAAATAAGAAAAAAAAAACAACAATTAAGGATAGAAAAATGCTAAAATCCCTAATAAGTATAAGTTGCGGTTGTGTTAACATAGCATTAATGATGAATATTTCACTCCATGACACAAACCCTTTATATTTTTGGGAATATTTCACTGTTCCTTAATTAATTAGCATGAGCCGATTCATTAGGACCCATGCCACGTCAAAACCATGATTAGAATGGTAACGAGCCGAGTCAGGTATGCTACTAAATACTAATTATGAGACTAAAGAATTAATTAAGGGAAAAAAATATATTTACTACACCAAACTATAGTGTTGTTAATGATTTGAGTACCCACCTTTCAAAATTTTCAATTTAGATACCACACTATAATAATTTTCCAATTTAGATATCACGTCTAAATAAATCACGGAATCATGTCATGTGACATTTGACAAACATTAATTTAAGAGGCTAATTTGATAATTTTACATAAAAATATGTCATCATAGAAAATTTTCCCCCCAATTTCACACAAAAAAAAATTAGCATATAATCCAAATTTTTGTTATGCGTGAAATTGAGGGAAACGTTTTTATAGGATGACATATTTTTGTGTAAAATTGTTAAATTAGCCTCTCAAATTAATGTTTGTCAAATATCACGTGACATGATTCCGTGATTTATTTAGACGGTGATACCTAAATTAAAAAGTTATTATAGTGTGGTATCTAAATTGGAAAATTTGAAAGATGTGTACCAAAATCGTTAAAAACAGATAGTTTGATGTACTAAACTTATAAAACCCCTAAAATTAATACATGTCATTTGCAACGTTAACAGAATCTGGGAGCAACCAAACTCTGCTTAATTATTCCATAATTTAACAAGTACTACTAGCTTACCTAAAAAGAGTTATGGTGATGTGGCAAATTTTAGATTAAATCAAGAACAAGGATGCTTCGATCTGAATTAGTGAAAAAATCAAAAATATCTATATATAGCACAATTTTGGAAAATTTTGCCATTTTTAACTTGGTCACTCACTCACTTGGTTCTACTTGATCAAACAGCTGGCTAAAGTGAAACTTTATACCAATGTTTGGTTTTTGGACGAAAACATAATTAATGTTTGGCCAAATTGGAAAATTTACTATAATCCTAAATTCCTAATAGACTAGCTAGTTGCTAATTGCATTATGTTCTTCGTACTAAGCATCCCAAAATTTGGTACATACTATTAATTTAACTCGAGTGAATTGACTATTGAGTAATTCTTTTGCCAAGTTGCTTCGTGTAATGTTGCCTGGCGAGACATTTGCAATAAGGGTAATATTTACAATTTTAAGTCACTTTCTATTGTAAATATTTATAATAGAAAGTGACTTAAAATTGTAAATATTATATAATAGCGTTGAATGTATACTTTTTTTCCTTATTGGACAGAGAAAATAATTATGGTCTTAAGTTCTTAACTAACTCATGCTTGATCAATATTTCCAGAAGATAATTAATTCAGTCCCTTTGTCTATTTTATTTGCACCTATTACACATTTTTTAAACAACAACATCACGTCATAGACAATTTTTTTAATCAACAGTTACATGAGCATTTCCATCAGTATTGAAAATTATGTGTGCTAGGACAAGAGTCATTGCCCTTGCAACATGTTGAACAATAAATATTTTCACATCGGACAAGTTTAACAATAATCTAATTTAATTAACCGTAAATATATAATAAGATACTCATTCAAACGACTAAAATGAAATGAAAATATTGTCTTGCAATCTAATCTAACAGGCAAGAGCCGCAAGACAAACGCGGATTACCTGATGAAAAGCATATAGGCATATTCATCAGTGTTTTAAATAGCGTTATCGCTATCGTAGCGTTTTTTCGAGAGAAACGCTAAAAGCGCTAATAGCGTTGCTATATAGCGTTGTTATATAGCGTTTTGCGGTGTATTTTTTTTTGCCTAAATATGCACTAAACTTTAGAATATATAACAAAAAAAAAAAAGTATAGTTATATTAGATAGTAATAAAAAAAAATCAAAAAAAAAATTGTTGTTGGTGAGTTTCGAACCCAGGTTCGCTGGAAATAACAGGACAGTCTTAACCATTTGGACTGCAGACACTTTTATGAAAATTGCACAATATATATTTATTATTTAAATCCGCTGTTTTTTTTTTAACTCGCTATTTACGCTTTTGGTCCAGAATTTCGCGCTTTTTGCGCTTTTGGTCCCCTATAGCGCGATTTTAGCGCAATTCCACCTAAAATCGTGATTTTTCGTTGCGTTTTTTACCAAAAAAGCGCTATTTCGCGCTACGTAGCACGAATTTTAAAATAGAGATATTCATTGATATTTGATCCCCAAAAATTGTCACCTTAACACAACACAAACTCGAAGTATCTAAAATAACTCTCATTGTTATCCGGTTGGCTTAATTTATAGTTACTCGGCTATTAATAGTTTGTTTTCATGCAAAAACTTCTCGCGATTGCTCGGCTGGGGGTGGTGGCTAGAGGTGGTGCAGTTAAATTAATGTGTAGGGGCATATCCCTAAGCTGGTATACACTTAATTCCCAAGTAACATTACACATCAATAATATGCAACTTTGCCATGTAAAATAAAGTTGGCACACATTATAAGTCACCATATTTTACAATTATTGGTCACTCACACACACACGACAGATAATTTATAATTTACTAATTAAAAGTAGCTTTCCAAAAAGGCATCAAAGTCCTTATAAAACCAAATACCTCCATGTTGTCTTCGTTTGTCTTGCTGTATTTTTAAACCTTTTGATTCCCTATTTGGTGGGTGGTGGATTTATATTTTTGGTTGATTGGTTATTGAGCCTTTCTTCTTTACCTCGACAACAAAAAATCCCTACTTAGAGTTTGGTGATTTTGTTCATAGCAGTGAACGTACAAGTCTTTCAAGTGTTCTGGATTCTTCATCTTCTCATGATAGGTGAATTTTTTGTACTCTTTTGATCATGCTCTTAGATTTGTTTGCTTCTTTTAGTCTAATTTTTTTTTTTTTTGATACTTACAAGTTGTAGACTTCCAGTCATTTACTTTGAACTGACTTCTTCTTCTTGAAAAACTTGAAATATTTAAGCTGGATAAACCTCAAATAAGCTCTCTCTACCTTAATAAGCATATTACTACTGTAACTTTGAAGAAATTTTGCTGGTGATAAATTACCTTTTCGTGTTGCTTTCATTTTTCCAGTCCAATTGTCACCGACTTTTCATCTTGTAGTGATAGATGGACATTTACGAGTAATAATCATATAAATATAGTTCTAACAAATTTAAGCTCAGAGTTTTCCCTTTTATTGTTTAATTTTTTTTAATTATTCCTTTCGGACTTCTCTTATATCATTAAATTTGGAGGGACTTTTGCTGCCTTTTAGTTTTCATCTACTTATCAAAATTTATCTGGTAACATGCCAAACATCCTATCCTATCAACGCATTTCTCACCTTTAAAATAAATGGCATATGACTTTTGTTAAAGTTCCATGATGATCAGTTTTATTGCTTGTAGCTCTCTACTCAGGGAGGGGTCCTTTGTGTATTTAGTTGAGACTTTTTGTAAATTATTAACAGGACTCGCTGCTTTTTAAGTAAATATTCTATTATATTCTTCTTTTGTTTCTTTCTTATCTTCTTTTGTTATTTTTATTATACTGACTGGATATACCTTCAGATACTTCATAACAAAGGACATGAAAAAACTATGATTAAAATAATAAATTTCTGGACTGTTGTATTTGTGTATTTGCTTGATAGCAGATTTTAACCTCAGACATTTGCAATTCTTTTTTCTAAAATGTTCCGTATTTGGTTGACAAGCTTCGAAGCTCGGTTTATTTTCTGGCACGAAAAAGCATCAGCTATCTGAGCCGAATGAATATAGTTTTTTTACTAAGTCGCAAATACGACCACATTATTTGCTTGAAAATTTAGTCAAGATGCCCATACTATCCGCTTGAGTGGAACATTATGCAGATATTTCTTTGTTAGGTTTTTATCTTGGTCCATCAATTGCTTTTGTCGGTGACCCTTTCGCTAATCTTTTTTCTTCTTCTTCTGTTTCACAGTTAAGCTATGAACTCTTCAACTCAGTTTGCTCCTATGGGGAGAATGGGCATATATGAGCCAATACATCAGGTCAGCGTGTGGGAAAAGGCATATAAAGGCGATTTTAGCTCAATCATAGGAGCACCTGCAATTGTTCAAATGGATATACCTGAAATCAACAAGGTATAAAAATTAAATAAAAAGAAAGCAGTTTCCCATTCTGAGTATTCGGTACTTTGTTCTTATTTTCTGTTGCATGGTAATTTTCCATTTCTTTTTACAGGTGGACGATAATTCGTACGAATCAGTAATCCCTCTGGAAAGCAGCCCAGATGCAGTTAGAACTCCTGATAAGGTTACTAGAATGAATTACTATATGCTTTTTAACTTTTATCCACATATAAATTCTAGGTTTCTTGCTAAAAGGTAATGGAAAGTACCCGAAAAAAGTATGAGCTAATGGATTGGCTGTATAGCCATGATCCAGCGGTCTATATTTACGGAGATCTTTTCTGGAGGCTTCGCATTTCTCATCTCTTTATAATTTCTTCAAGAAACATATTATTTGGGAGCTTTTTATATTATCCGGTATAACTTTTGCATATATAGGTACAGAGACGCCTAGCACAAAATCGTGAAGCAGCTCGTAAAAGCCGTTTGCGGAAAAAGGTACTTGAAATAGTATTTTACAAAATTAAGTACCAAAAAAACAACCAAATATGGACGAAGTCCTCTTCTTATGTCTTATGCAGAGATTTATTATTGTAAGTTACTTAAGCAAGTATTTTGGACTCTTTCTGACAGGCGTATGTTCAGCAATTAGAAACATGCCGTTTGAAATTGACACAAATGGAGCAGGAACTTACAAGGACTAGGCAACAGGTGAGGAGAATTGGACACTCTTATTGAATTCCTATTTTATTAAATTTCTATTTAATTTTTTTATCGGGTTTTTAACATGTATTGCAGGGTGGTGCGTATGCTACTGGTCAATTCGGATCGTCCTCTCCTATAAACTCAGGTTTGTGATTTTATGCAATAGTCTTGATAAAAGTATCTCGGTGCATTTGATTTGAGAACTTTGTTACCACATATGTGAGAGAGACAAGTTTTATGACATCAACGACAACGAGTAGATGGAAAAGATTTAGGTTGTGTTTGGTTTTGTTTATCTCTTACCTTTTTATATATAAAGTTGTAATTGGCTGGCCCGCTTAAAAGCTGAGTACTTTAACTTTCCTTGCTTAAAAAGATTGAATGTTAGGTGGTTTGCTTTAAACTTATAAGTATTATTTGACCTCAAATAAGTGAACTTAACTGCTTACAAACAACAGCCAGTCAAGCCCTCTATACCTTTGAACTTGTGGACTAAACACTACAAAATATATTTATCCAACAATCTCTCCTATTTGATATTCTCGAATTATTCGATGTCATTTCTTCCAAATGTACATTAAGAACATGTCGTAATTAATATTTCAAAATAATTTTCTTGATGTTGTTTGTAGGTATTGCAACCTTTGAAATGGAATACGGACACTGGGTCGAAGAGCAGCAAAGACAACTCTCAGAACTTAGAAATTTACAACAAGCTCATATAGGAGATATAGAGCTCCGATTACTAGTCGAAAGTGGATTTAACCATTATTACAATTTATTTCGAATTAAAGCCGATGCTGCCAAGGTTGATCCTTTTTACTTGATGTCTGGTACATGGAGAACACCTGTCGAGTGTTATTTCCATTGGCTCGGAGGGTTTCGACCATCAGATCTTTTAAATGTAAGCATAGTCTCTGATGGCTTTATCTATTGAGTGATTTTTGGTTGTCCATTTATGCCAAATAAATAGACAAGAAAAGCTCAGTTTTAAGTTGATCAACCAACTGTAGTTAAAGTTTTAAGCAAGAAACAACAACCATGAGATTAAATAAACAAAAGATAGTTTTCTAAATGTAGTGCATGTTTTTATGTTGCATCTGTTTTCTTTTTCCAGAATTTTTCTTTTTCCAAATTAAGATGGGAAATTCATACTTACTTAGAGAGTATGCAATTACACACTATTTTTTTGAATTTTTTATTTATGATTTTTAACATGTTCTCTGAGTTTTGTTTTCCCATTTAACAAGAAAAGCTTTGATGACTCAAATAAACTGGTAGCAAAAGGTGTTGCAATAATGTTTCCGAAATGAATTGTTGGTCTATAATAGAGTGACACATATGGTGTAATACCCATACTGATTTCAATAAGAAATATAAAGGTTCTATTTTTAACCATTTTAATTTGTGATATCTAAACTAACTTACCTTCTTCTTCGACATTAAGCAATCTTAAATTTTTATGAGACATAGTTCAATTAGAAGGTGTCGCATCTAGGAATCAATTAGTTATTTTGGTGAGATTTCAGGATTAACCCTTGAAATTAGAAAAAATACGAGGAAACTGGATACAAATTCACTTTCGACTTCTTGTGAAGCTGTCTTGTTATCTTACTCGTAGCACATTTCTACTGAACTATTTTCTTGTTCACAATGTTTACAGATGGTAGTGCCTCAACTTGAGCCATTGACGGAACAACAACAACTGGCGGTTAATAACTTACGGCAATCATCACAACAAGCTGAAGACGCTCTCTCAAAAGGTATGGATCGGCTCCAACAAACAGTTGCACAAAGCTTTATAGCTAATGTTTCTAGTCCCAATCCTGTAAACTATAGGACTCAAAACGCTTTAGCAATTGAGCAGTTGGAGGCATTGGAAGGATTTCTCAACCAGGTAAATTTATATATACAGGAAAAGTAAATTTATAATAATTTTTCTGCTTGTATACTTAAGAAAATTCTATAAATGGTTTCACCTGTTTTGGGGTTTTTATGGTTTTTGTACCCTGAATTGTTGTTGTTTTCTCGATTAGTACCGTGAATTCTTATTTTTCTTATTAAGTACCCAGAATTCAAGTTTTTTTTTTCTATTTTGAACTTTTTGGTTTATTTTGATACCCTTAATTCTCAAATATTTCTTATTTAGTATCCTGAATTCTCGAATATTCTCTTATTTAGTACCATGGATTCAATTATTCCAATGCCACGTGTCACTTAATTAGACGAAATTGTTTAAAATAGAAGAAAAACTTGAATTCAGGGTACTAAATAAGAAAAATAAAAATTCATGGTACTAATCGAGAATACAACAACTACAAAAGTGCTAAAACCCCACTTTTGGGATGGAAAGCAAAAGAACATTGGGACCACATATGTCATTCAGCTCTACTCTACTGGATTGAATAGTGAAAGTTATGAAATCTATAGTCACTATTCAATCTTTTCTTTCTACACTAATCTATCACAAACTTTTGTCTTGTCAGGCCCTTATACATAGTTACTTTTTTGGAAAGAAATGTGATAGCTGGTGTATAAAACTGTAGGCAACCCGATTTAACATTTATTTGTTAACAGTGCTGGTTTTGTCTTTCTGGAACACATGGATTAAGTGCAAAAGCAATGAAATGTACGCAACAAACATCTTTTTCTTCTAGATGGCAAAAAAAGTTGCCTCAACTGAAAAAAATGCACCAAAGCTAACTGCCTATGTTTTTTTAAGAACAGGCAGATCATCTTCGCCAGCAAACTCTGCAGCAAATGTCTCGGGTCTTAACAATCCGTCAAGCTGCCAAAGGGCTGCTTGCATTGGGTGAATATTTTCAAAGACTCCGAGCTCTTAGTTCACTTTGGGCTGCTCGTCCTCGAGACTCCACTTAAATACATCATTCATACTAAAAATACTTCATATGCATGGAACCGATCATCACCTCCAAATCCATCTCAGATCATCGGAGTAGTAATATAGATCGATAGATTTTGTTATGTATAAGGGTCAAAATGTAATTTGTTTATATCTTATTAAGCAGTGTGTGAGTTTGTAGATATGAACCTTTTTGTGCCTCTTTATGCGGAGGAGTATATTTTGTAGGGAAAATAATTCATAAGGACTTCCGATGGAAATTTAGTAGTTATATACTTTTCTTAATATCTACTGTAATTGTTTGTGTAATGTGCATAAAACTGCCATGTACTTTAGTGTTATGCCAATCACACTAATGTGTACCATTAAATCGGCATTATATTCCAATGTTGAAATGTCATAAGTTTGCCATTGATACTTGGTCGCCTTTGCTCTATTCAGATTACTCTCCGTTAAACCGTTGCTTGGATGCTTTTCCATGATCCGTCACCACTAAAGACAATGTTTTTTTTACCATTGACAAAAAACATCAAGTTCTGCAACAAGTGTATAACTAAACTGGCAAACAAATTAATAATTGAATATTAGCTTGTATTTGGATGTTAGTCCTCACCGCTCAAACGGATAGGCCAAGGAGGAGCCAGGTATAAACTGCCACATTGAATCCCCTACAATCATTAAGAACTCACTTACAGTTTTGTTTTTTCATTATAGATTTGGCAACTCGTATAATGGGAAAAAGTACTCTGGATTCCTTCATATTTTTCAAATTTTAGCAGTCCATTTACAACTACTGGCTTCGCCACAGCCATATAAAAATAAACCAAGATATACAATTTCAGTAGTTGGCAGACAAAGGAATGGATGCCTATTAAATGAACAAGCTTTTCTTCCAAACCGTGAAAGATTTAACTGGAACATTTCCTAATTATAGCCGTCACAAGTATAGTCTACTTAAAGGACGTCGATAATGTTCCCTTGCGATGAAGTAAGTAGGAAGATCAGTTATCAGAAGTCAGGACCAAGTGTTTGTATCAAGTACATTCATTATCCTTATCACTGAACAGAGTCGATCATGAAAAAACAGCGGAACACATTGCAGGAACGTTTATGTTGCAGAATCTTTAAGCATTCATATTTTTGTTGGACTAACAAAAATACCACTAAGAATAGCCTGGTGTTCTAGAGCCCGCACTATTAATAGAGATGCAGGGTTCTCGGGTCTTGTTAATGGAAGTAGGTGCGAAATTGCTTGATCCTCTTTAATAAGATTTTGAAGAAAATAAAAACATGTAAGAAAAAACTTGGTAATTGTATTTCTTTTACAATGCATGTCTAATATTGTACCCAAATCTGGAGAAAAAAACAAGAGGGATTGGCTCACTCAAAAAACAGACAACTATATTTCCATAATGCAGTTATTTATACATAAAACTTCCCTATATTACCACGCACAATCATAGAATCAACAATGTGAGACGACTGTCTGGAGCAGTTTGATGCAACTGCAGCATGCAGCTAACACATACATAACATTGTATATCAAATCCTTTTAAGAAGATAGCAGATAAAGTAAATCAAACACAAGATATATCAAACCCAAGTTAATTTCTGGGACGAGATGAGTCTCCCGAATCATGGGCACTAGACTCGATATTTGAATCTTGTCGTTTGAACAAATTAGGGTATGACAAATAGTCGTCATCCATTGAAGGCAGTCTCTGAGGTTGGTGAGAAACAGGTTGAAGTTCCGAAAGATCGTTTTCCGATTGGGGTGGGGAATCGAAGACCACTTTGTTGTCGCCATATGAAGGGAAAGAGGAATTATATTCCATTTTATGATCATTTATCTGAGTAAAGTAAGCCTTGTGATCTTGATCCGTGTCCGAAAAACTTGTGATACCAACATTAGTTTCTCCCGAAGAATCACTACGAGATATTTGAGGCTTGTCAACTTTATTAGCCTTGGGAATACCCAAGTGAAAAGGGTTACCGCTGCTGCCATCAGCGATGATGTCATCACTTCTTTTCTTGATGAGCTCACTAATTCTGACCTGAGCAAGGGTAGCTGCTGACCTGGCAGCTCCAGCCGCCCGTTCAGCGGACTCAGCAGCCGCCTGAGCCGCAGCTAACACGTCTTGCAAATCTACATCAAGTCCACTCTTCGTTCTGGGCTGTGGCTGAGGTGTCTCACTCTCCCTCTCTGAAAACTTCACGGAAGAGAGAGAAGGAGATATGAAAGGCAAAAATTGTTTATTAGCTTCCCCTGGAAATTTGGCCGAATCGCTTTCCTTAGCAGTGGGTGATAGTTCTTCTAACCTTTTGTCGGGAACCACAACTTCATTCTCATGAGTTAAATTTCCGTTTGAGTCATCTCCGATGGTGGATTCAAATTCAACTTCTGGGAAAGGAAGCATTTCTGGTGATGAAACTGTGCTGATATTTGGTCGAACAGATGCCTTGGGAACTTCAGGAAAATCCATTGTTTCTAAATCATCATCACTATCTGATAGTTCATTTGTGGATTGCTTTGAGGCATTAAACACTGACTCAACACGTCTTTCCTCTGGAAGGGGTAATTTAGACCCACTAGTAAACTGAGTGGGACCATTCTATTAGCAAACAGAAACACGTTAAAAAAGAAACCCCTAAAATTGAAATTGAAGCAAGATTGGATTCTATACTCCACTCCCTCCATCCCATATTGAAGATCCATTTAGGTTATCACAAAACTGAAGAAAGTTGGTTTTAGTTAATTGATGTTCTGATGCATTAAAATGTTCTTAGAGCCACACTTTAGGAATATGAAAACTGAAAGTCTACTGTTACCTCTAATTCATGCACAACATGTGTACTACTCGTGTTTATTTATTACAGAAAATATTAAATAGGGTACCAGTAAACTAAAAAACCAATCATTTTTTAAGAAACTGGGCCATAAATTAGATAAATGTAACAGAAAATCTAGCCCACTTTTGGGGGATGAAGGGAGTAGAATATCAGGCCTCAATATTAATCTGGAAAATTATATGGCCGAAGTGTAGAAGGGTAGGAAGATGATACCAGCAAGTCTTCATGAGGCTTAAGTAGCTCACTCTCAGAGGCAGTTGGATCCCAATCTAACTCATGCTCTTCAGCAATATCTTTGAGAAGCTTCAGTTTAACTTCAGGATCAGGCGCCCGAACCGAGAGAAGTTCTATCAACTGCAACAAAACAAAAACAAACAAAAAAAAACTTTTAACTATATATATTATCATAAAAAATGCAAATCCTACAAACTCAGGACGCCAGATAGAAGGAAACAATAAAGTAGCTATTAGAATGTAACCTGACGATTGACACCACAGTCTGGCATAAGCTCTGTTGCAGCTGATACAAACTCCTTGCTATATTTGGCTGCAAAAAGCATATGAACTTGTTGTAATTCTGGCAAATCTGCACATCTTGGTGCAGCAAAGCATACGCTAGAAATGGCTTCTTTCAGGTCTAGTGGGCATTCCCTGATCATGATGGAAGGTTTGTAAGACTAATTAGTTCGAGTAAAAGAACACAGTTTTAAAAGACCAACAACAGCTGAAAATGTTACTCGGAATTGCATGGTTACAGGAAGATACCACCACATCCATGTGGAGGTTAACAGATGTCAGCTAGCTGGTGAAAACTATAGCTATTTAGCTTTGAGGAAATTTCTAATTTCGTATCCTAACTAGTTTTGTTTGATTTAGTGCCCAAATGTTCGCCATTACACAATTTAAGTTTTTTGAAGATTCATATGATATATCAATCAAGTGTTTGTTCATTACCAGTTAAAAGAAGTGGTCTAATATGTATAAACTACTGTATACATACTCTCCAACATTTCTAAAATATACCTTGCACTCTCTCTCTTAACCAAATCACGGCCTCCTCCACCACAGCCCTACTGCTCTATCAGAACCACTACAAACTCTCTCTCTCTCTCTCTACTCCCCTCACTCCTTCACCACCGCTGTCAATACCACCTCATTAATTCTGCTCAAAACCAAACCTATATGTGCTGCTCCAACACAGGGTAAGCGAAGCATCCTATATTCCATCATCACGGATGAGATACTGTGAGGGGTTATGCGGGTTTGGAGAGAAAATCAGAAAGGGAGAGCTAGAGAGAGAGAGGGAGGGAGAAAGAAGGCTTGCAAGGAAAATATGTTACGTTGAATCCCTTTTGGGCTCTCCACTGCGGATGGTTTTGCTTCTACTCCATGCAAATCCATTAATACTGAAACATCTTGTTTTTATTTTCAGCTAAAGATCTCTTTTCTTTCATTCCCTTCTTTTCTCCTTACAATCGTTTTTACTCTCTTGCTCCAGTAATTGGCACGAATTATCAACTTATGGCACATGAGGCAGTCACATGGCAATTCTTACTTAAATTTTTTAACAAACTTAATGATCATATATCTATTGCTATATTATATTAAACTTCTTTTGGGTAAGTAAATTTATCACACTCTACGTGACTAAACTGGAACTGAACTTAGTGTTTTGCACATGCACATGATAGATGTAACACGAGCTATAAGGGTCGGAAAAAAAATCAAGGTATGCAGTATGAACCCACTTGAACTCAACTTAGAAAAAAGGAGTCCGGATCCTCTGTTCCCTAATTGTGTCCCCTTCTCTGTTCCGTCAATACTATTGGTCCAACTCATCATTATTAAATATTAGAGATGTACCATATTATTATTTCCTAGTTTGAAGAATGTGAAAATATCTTTTTAACTAAATACTAATATGAGACAAAGCAGCTAATTAATGCGCAACTCATAAAAGGAAATACAAAAGGAAACTCTCATTATTGAGAATATACAAAAGGAAATAATACCATCCGTGTATATTAATGAATAATTACAATAATATGCATTCTTTTTGTCTTTATTTGGTAAAGATTATAATAAGAATAGACTAGCTTGTAATATTTTTATTTCAACTGATGTTAGAAATTTGTCGAGATGTAAATTTATTTCAATTATTTTTTCCTTCTTTCATGTGGGTACTTTTGTAACCGAAAGTAAAGAAAAGGATTAGGAACTTTTAAAAGCAATTGAAAAGAACGACGCGAAGTGTAAAAAACAAAAAAATGTAATTTGTCATTTTAATTTTTTTTGTTCGAACTATTGTCATAATTTTATAGTTGTTCACAGAAAAATTATTTATCTTTGTTATGTTATAAGTAATTACGTAGTACTAATTCTTTTTATCTGTATTATTTGGTCAATGTTATAATAAAAATTTACTAGTACGTGTTTATTTCAACTAATATTAGATATATGCCAAAATGTAATTTAGTTGCATAAATATTTAGAGTTCCATATATAATCAAAATATTTATTGTAAGATTGTATGGTGCGAAATTTTTTCATATTTTCTTTTGTAAACTCTTACCATTAATACACATATGACATACCATTCTTGAAACTATGAAATAATATTATGGTACATCTCCAATATTTATTATTCATGAGTTGGACCAATAGTATTGATGGGGGGCACAATTAGGGGACAGAGGATCCGAACTCAGAAAAATGTGTCATTATAAGATTTGTGTGCAATGACTCGCTAAATATGACAAATTGACCAAATTCTGCATGGTCCATGTGTGGAAACAAAGAGTATTGTTTACTAACCGTTCGTATTGACCACATAATCACAATCTACCTTTGCCAGTAACTAACACTCTTATGGTTAACTTCCAAAAAACAAAAACAAAACTACTACTCTCCATGATATTAACTTATTTAAGTAACTATTTATTTAATCTAAGTCTCAACAATAGATTTATAATTTCATACTAAACCTCTTAATCCACCAGTAGGAACTGCTGAGAGCAATCAACACAGTAAAAATTTAATTTTGGCGATCCTACATTTATGCTCTTTGCTTCCTCAAGCTACTAATAAAAGCCTGACAGAACAAAACTATTCCACCAAATAACTCCCCACTTCAGTTAGACAACTAAGTTCAATTTTAAATACAAGCTTAAAGTTCGAAACCAAACTAAATATCATGAAGTCTCTTGAATCATAAATAGTTGACTAAGGTGACTTACTTTGAACACTAAAAAGAAACAAGATATCAAACTGGTAAATGAGTTCAGAAGAAAGAAAAGAGAGTAAACAGGAAAAATATCTGAAGCGAACCTTTGTGCCTCAATAATAGGCAGGCGAACGGATATTAGCTCAGCAAATAGCTCAACAATCTCCTGTGCAGCCATCATTTTTTCTTCCCTGATAATGTGTTCAACCTAAATGATTATCCAAATAAAACTTATCAACCACAGATGAACTTTAACTAAAGTCGCTCCGGGCTAAACAAGAATACTAGGTGGGTCAATAGAATCTGAATATGTCCTCTTTCAGTAAGCATTTGATGAAGAATTAGATTTACCCGAATGCGTGCTGTAGCTTCTTGCCCGGCCTCAAGAAGTTTGGCAATGTCTCGTCGCATCTGCTTCAATTGAATTTCTCTCCTATTTCTCAGCAACTTTATCCGTGGAATTGTAAGTTTCAGCAGAGTTTTACTGTAATTTTTTGCAAAACTGGATGTTAATTAAAATGATCAACAAGACAACATTCTGAGCTGCATAACATATGATAACCCCTTGGACCCAACCAACAGATTTATATCTCTTCTGTCAAATGAGGAGATAGATAAATACAAAAGCTTATACGCAAAAACAACTTGGTTAAACCCAGCTGAGATAGTGAGGGAGGCAAGTTTGAATTTCAACTTAAACTCATTACTTTACAAACAAGCTCAAGCAAACTTGAATCAGGCCATACCAATTAGCTTGACAACTCAATAAAACAAAACCGAGGAAACATTCCTTAGACAACTTATTCAAGTTTGGTTTGAATAGAAAACCGAAATGAGCTCAAATAAAATTAGAAGCCGTTTGTCAAAATCCACGAAAAAGTACCAATACTAGGTCCTGGAGTGAACAATTTTTGGGAAAATAATGATAATCCTTGTACATTTAATTCGTCATGACTCTGAGAGAAACACAATTATGTGGAGAATCAAAGTACGTTTACAGCAAATCAAGAAAACAAACAGATTTCTATCGAAATCGAAGTGGCAGTTTATAAATATTTCTCTGATAAAAATATTAATACACAACTATTACATACTTATAGGCGAAAATGTAAAAAAGAAACTGTCGGGGTGGTTATGGCAGTGTTATTAAACTGCCTAATTTTAACCCTTCGATCAATACACGTGTCTTGATTTCCTTCTCCACTTCTAATCTCATCTAACGGCTAATAAATAATAAACCCGTTGGATCTAATCCAACGGTATCTGCTACATACATAACCTAATACATTATACAACAATACATACATACACATTATTACACAAATACACATGAATACCCTTCTCTAACTTAACCCCAAACTTCATACACTAATTCAACAGATGGTAATATAGAATTAGCCGCAGTATCACAACAAATTATGAACAAAAACACTTTGTAATCAGACAGTTTCAACAGTGATATGCTTTAAAGATGCAACACTAGTTGGGCTTGTTTGTTTGAAGCTTTTAAGCCACATTTTTTCTTTTATCTTATAAGTTGTACTCTTGCCTGGCTAGGATTAGGCAGAACTGTAAATGGTTTTATGGCCATAAATTAATAGCCAGGACTTTGGAGCAAAACTAACAAAACTTTTTCTCTTAGCCTAAAAAAAACATCTTTTTCTTAGAAATTGCACCAAATCGCAAACCAGCCATATATACAATATAAAAAATGCCAGCGATATCCCACTTACAGTTTAAATTTTATAAACTAATCAAACTCCACGGAATGATAAGCACTGATATTCGAAGAACAGTGTATAGAAAAAAGCAGATTACTTCATGGCCTAAAAAAATCTACAACTTTAAAACAGCACAAACCCAACTTTTTTACTCACCTTCATCTAACCCGGGTTTTTTCCTTAAAAGTTACAAACCAAACAAGCTTATATTTACATTGATCGGAATAAGAAGCAAAACAAATTATGCTATTTACAAATTTATAAGCTAAATTTTAAAATAAACAATTCCAAATTTTTCATCAGCCTCAATTAAGCTAGATTATCCTACAAAGTTATACCAAACAAGCCCTATAACCATTTACAACAACAAAACCCAATAAAAAATCAGCAAACTTTTCAATCACTACCTTAAAAGAGTACCCAAAAGCTTAAATTTACAAACTGATCAGAACAAGAAGCAAACAAATTTATCCCCTTTACAAATTTATAATGTATAGTTTAAATTAAACAAACCCAACTTTTTCATCAGCCTCAATTAAGCTAGCTTTTCCTTAAAAACTACACTAAAAACAAGCCCTATAACTATTTTTAACAACAAAACCCAATAAAAGTCGGTAAATTTTTCAATCACTACCTTAAACAAGTACCCAAAAACTTGATATTAATAAAAACCTAACAGTAAAATGATAAATTACGGAGAATTAAAAAAAAAATTACCAGACTTTTCTAATTACTACCAACAAGTACCAAAAAGCTTAAATTTACAAAGTGCTAAAAAAAAGAAGCCAATTTAATGCCCATTACAAATTTATAGAGTAAAGTTAAAAATGAACAAACCCAACTTTCTCATCAGCCTCAATTAAGCCAGTTTTTTCTTAAAAGCAACACCAAGCAAGCCCTATAACCATATCTCAATGAAAATCAGCAAACTTTTCAATCACTACCTTAAACAAAGTACCTAAAAGCTTGAAATAAAAACCCAAACACTACAATGATTAAATTAGAGTGAATTAAATAAAATTAACAAAAAGGGATAAAAAGATTACCACTTTGCAGCTTTAAATCCCTTGGCAAAAAACGAATCCATGATAAACAATGTTTCTTCTCAATTTTGATAACCCAGATCACAAAACCCTTAAGAGAAACAATAATTAAATAGGAATACAATTATTACCCCCTTAAACTGTGTGGCGAGATTTATATATAAATATATACTCTCTATATATATAAATATATACAAAAATAACACCTACTCCACTTAAGAGGCGCGTTAACTTACTTACGCTCGAAGGATACCCTTTTTTCTCTCTTTTATTTATACTACAAAGTTATATTCCTCAGCTACATAATGGTTTAATTAGAGTATCAATATTATTATGGTTTCATTTGGCTCCAACTTTTAAGCTAAAAACATGGCTTCTTTACAGGGTTGTGCTTTTTGGATGACTTTTTTTTAATCAATTCTTCCTAGGCTCGATTTGTTTGACATTTATTCAAATACGTGTAACTTTCACCGACCACACTATCGTATTTAAAGTCTTCAAATTTAATTTATCATGTTTTTTTAATGAATTAAATAGCATCTACATACCGTCGATTGCTTCTCACAAAAATGACATGTTTAACTTCCTTTTTTATCTTTTTATTTTTGCATGGATTCGATTTCGTCGTAAGAATATCCATTATAGTGTCCTAATAATCTAGTTGACCATGATTATAAAAAACTTGTGAAAACTACTATTTATAATAGAATTGTTACGTTTTTAAAAACGTTAAAGACCTATTTGTATTCTTAGCTAATTAGATTAGGTTTTGTAAATTGACACTTCAATTTGTTTCATGTTGTCTCCGGTGCACAACTTTTAGAAGATACTAAAAATATGGTGTTAAATACATCGGAATCTCATTCGTCCGAGCAAGATGAGAGTTTCTTGGAGTCGTATATATCGTTACTCCAACATTTAGAAAATACTAAAATGGCATTAATATTATTAAAAGTTTAATATTATTAGTGGTCAAGTCTTGAGCAAAGTATTGTAGTACAATTATGATCATGCTAACTTTAGAGAATGATAGACATTCAAACATCTGATACCCACGTAAAACAGACAATGATTTATTATTATTTTTGGAAAAAATCTGACATATGTAACTCTGAGAAGTGGCATAGTAAGGAATCGTAAAAAATATATGAGGTGTCGTAACTTCTGATTTGATAGACTCCACTTAACTTTTTGGTTGAAGATTTAGTTCACAAATCACATATATACTGTAGCCTGATGCTTTCACGTCTACAAACAAAGATGACCCTGTATTTTAATGGATGTTCCAATAAACCAGAAACAAAATGAACTCCAATTATCGAAGTGTATCCATAAAGGTGAAACAGGTCAATGCATACACCGGTTGCTACTTCCTCCATCCCAAAATATTAGAACTCTATGTATCGGTAAATATTTTGTATTTAAATTATTGAAATGTAAATTTTTAAAATTTATTCATATAATTTAATATTTGAACTATTTGATTAACTTTTGAAAAATTCGATTTCGACAACTTAGATATGAGTTATTTGTTGTTCAAAATTGAACGTAATTTCGTACAGCCCCAACAATTTGGGACGGATGGAGTACTATTCTGGCTGAGACCACGTAAGTGTGCGTTTGTTACAAACTTTTTTTTTTTGCTTTTCAGATTTGCTACGAAAACGCATTAATGTTTGATATGTTAGCTTTTATAACTGTTAAAAAACCTGGATTTAGCTATAAAAGCACAAAAATCTTGAAAAGCAAAAATATATATGTTTTTGGTGGCCTTTTAAGAGTGTCAATATATATCTTTGCGTCGCGCGTGTTGATATAATAAACATAACCAAGGGTCCAAGAATAGCAAATATAGAGAGCAAGCGGGTACGGTCCTGGCCGAGCTTAAAAGTCTGCTCCCTCTCTTAACTTTATCGAACAAAAAGAAAGATATTACTACGAACAAACCGGAAAAATATGTTATTTAGGTTAGAAAGAATACCAGCCAACCGGCTACTTAGGCTTGGTTTAAGGTTGTCTCTAAAAGGAGCAAGGCCAGAGATTGGTTGTTCGTAATGCCTAAAACAACATGGGAATTTTTCTAAATCGAAAGTGCTCGTTCTTACTTGAGATTTGGTTCGCCAATCAACGACCGTGATGTCTCCGTCATCAAAAAACACTACTGAATTGGTGCATACTCCTACTAAATCAACTTTATGGTTGAATCCAAGACTAGTAAAACTTATCTTATCGATCAATAACCAAGTAGTTTTTCCTAAAGAATCTGTCACACCACTACTTTTCTCATCATCAAGTACCCCAACATCGATATCCGGATCAAACAGAATGAAACAAACCTTACCATCAATTGCTTCAAAAATACCACTGTAAACTTTATGCGTATGAAGGGTAGGAAGTTCAATCAACTTTGTGCACCCCTCTATATTCCTTGGATCATACACGTAATAGCTAGTAACATTCTTATGCAACCAATAGAACACACCTTTGATTACTGTGGCCGAAAACTCGTCAAAGTGGAACTCGGACGAGGCACTAACCTGTGATTCCTTCCATTCTCCAGTTTCTGATGAATAAGTTTCGATATCACGTGTCTTGTTTACTTTATATGTAGTTTTACTTACACGGACTAACTTGTAATGCATAGACAATCCATCTTCACAGTCGTTAATTTCACATGTAAATCCAATCGCTGCATCAAGATTTCTTCTATAAGATTGAGGCAGCTTAACATGCTTCTTGGTCAATGGGTCGCATACATAATATACCGCGGGACCCGCCTACAAAAGAAGCATCCCATTTGAAGAAACAATAACATATCCAAGATTATCAATAAAATCAAAATTATTGTTCTACTAAGTTCTTTCTGTCACTAGAAATGCTAATATACTGAACTGGACCGTCAATAGACGTATAACGCAGCAAAGGATCCTTTGGATACTTGGCAGCATAGAAAAAGAAGCATGATGAATGTTTGCGCTGTCTACTCCAGTCACGGTATTGTTTTTGAAAAGTTGGTTTTGATATAAAATTGTTCCACGCTTTGGATACCCACTTGATTTTGAAGATTGTCTTAAGAGACAACCGTAGTAAAATCTCCGATATAAGGTCATCGGGAAAACTTGTTATATCTCTCACTTCCATCTTGTCAGCTGAAAATTCAACCATATTAGAAACACCCGTGTCTACAAAACACAAAAGAAATTGTGATGATACGATAAGATTTGAATAAATTAAGTCTCTAAATGTGTATTTTATATCCTGATTTCTAGACAAATATGATAAATAAGTAGAGGTGAATACCCTATTAGGTATAACGTCCTCTTAGTTCAGTACAAAAACTCCGATCGTAAACTAATGAAACTGGCCTATCGGATTAAATCTGGCTGGAACTTTAGGTTGGTCAGGTGTTGGATTATCCTCCACCGTAAGATAACTTTTTTTACCGTGAACAATGACCGAACTGGAATTCGTAACACTCAAAACTAACAATGTGGTATATATTAAACGACGCACCAGTCGTGTTTTGTAATGCTTCCTGAAACTATTTTTGATTATAAACGGGAAAAAGCCTTTCTCATGATACCTTCAGTGATTTTTCTGTTGGAAAAACATGTGTAATACATGGGTGTTTCCGAATGATCGCTGGACCAACTTCGAGTCATTTTTTCATGCGACAGCGCTAAGTTTTTTATACCATACTCAACGTAGTTTAGTAGCCCGTGTGACGAGCTTCGGAACGGTATATCGCATGACCTATTTGGAGAATGGGTGTGAATACAAAGTGGCTTCAAAGTTGGGCTATCGAAAGCTCAAATCTGGAAAACGAAATGGTTAATGAGAAAACCATTTAGAATAATCACATATTGGAAGATTGAGGGTCAATTTTACAATATATATAGAAGGCCAACCCATGTAGTTGTTAAACAAACAAAGTCCATATACACCTAAGAGTATTAGTGTGTACCACACACGCGCCCTCGCTCGTGTCTCGTGTCGCGGGCTTGGGCTTGGGCTTGGGATTTGGGAAATGTATCGGGTCTTGGGTCTTGGGTCCAAATCTGAAATGAGAGTTTTGTATAAAATACAAAAGCAGTCCCTAGAGTTTCCAGCAACTGAAACGTCAGCAATAAATGAGAATAAATTGCAGCAGTTGCAAGAATTAAGTGAGCGGATTCTGGGGGTGTAACTCCCGGAATTTATGACCATCATTATGGCTGCGGTTTCTATAGAGCCTATAAAAGGCAGCCCTCCCCCTCTCATTTGAATACACCAGAAACACACAACCTCACAGCATAAGCATCATATAGAGAGAGAGAACCGCACCACCAACAGCTCGACCTGTGGTTCGGTGCCGGTTTTCATACGAGCCACTCTGAGATAGAAGTTGTACCTTGGGAACAAAGTCCCGAAACCAGAAACCTTTAAAGGTGGTTCGGGAAATATTATTTAAGCGAAACTGCTCAGCAGTTGCCTCTTCTTTTATATTTCTGTTATTTATTTTTCAGTCATTTACATTCTGTTCATTTCATTTAAGTACCGTTTCTTTTCTGTAATTTACTTTTCTGTACTGTTTCTTTTCTGTATTTACATTTCAGTACTGTTTACTTTCAGTCTTTCGATTCTGTAATTTACTTTTCAGTTCTGTAATTTCCAGCATTTACAAAAACCAGTCCGGCAGTTTTTTATTTGTTAAAAACCAGTCCGGCAGTTTCTTTTATTACAAAACAGCCCGGCAGTTTGTTAAAACCAGTCCGGCAGTTTCTTTTATTACAAAGCAGTCCGGAAGTTTGTTAAAACCAGTCCGGCAGTTTCTTTTATTACAAACCAGTCCGGCAGTTTGTTTATTTGTTAAAACCAGTCCGGCAGTTTGTTTTATTACAAAACAGTCCGGCAGTTTCGTTATTTATTAAAACAATCCGGCAGTTTAATAATTTATATTAATCTGTCTGTATTTTTAATTAGTGTAATTTAAATTCTGTACGAGTCAGGAATTGTAATTTATATTCCAATTGTGAGAAATAAAGTGTTATTTCCATTGCGTTCCTGTCTTTTATTTTATTGTTCTTTCAATTATTGTTTTTCGATATAGTACGAAAAGGTCCAAAACCAACATTTTCTTGAAGCTATTACTGTGTTAAGAAAGGTTTTCTTAAGTTATATTTTTACAATGTAGATTCAGTTTTTTAATAATCATTTTTATTGCTACTATAAAACGATTAGCTTACCTTTGAACTTCTATTCAGTCATGAGTTATTAATTGTGTATGAAACTCTTAACTTCTTCTACTTGGTTAGTTTGAATGAGATCCTTATCAAATAAATGGTTAAATATCTTTTTTGAATTGTGGAACAACGAGAGTTATCTTAAAGCAGGATAGATCATATACAGAATTTTTCTCCCGATCCCTATTAAAAATTGTAATTACAGAAAAAAAATCCTACCTAGGTATTTCGACTGTTTTATACATAAATTTAATTGTTGTTGCAGATTGTCAGTTCCGGTAACTGTTTTTATTTTATGTACGTATTAATTATTATTCTGACAAATATATCACCATTCATATAGTATTTTTTTTTTCCTTCATAAAATGAAACAAATTGTAATATTCTTTAACAATAGAGACAAGAGAACAAAACTGAAAAAAAACCAGTCTACACAATTTTCAAACATTTCTCATCACTATTCTTCATCACTCTCGATTACCACTCTCCGATGGGATACGGTGGTTTTTCTTGGCGGAGATTCTTCGTCTGACTGTACCGCCTTTCGCTTCAGGCTGCTTCCAGACTCCCTACCCTTTTGTTTCGGCTCCTCAGGCTCCTCTTCTGACTCATCATCTGCAACTACCTCTTCTTCATCATCAAGGCCTTCATCTTCATCTTCATCCTCATGCTTCTCAACCCTTCTTCTCTGGGGGACAACTTCCTCTTCGTCTTCCTTGGTTTCATATTCAGATTCCTCTTATTCTCTCTCATCATCTGAAAACTCAGCTGGTCTTTGTGATGACTTGGTAGGAGTGAAGTTTGACTTGCGCATGACTTCTCTCTGCCCCTTCTTAGCAGAAAGACGCTTTTCAGCAAGTGCCTCCGTTTCCATGCCTTCGTCATAGCGAAGTCGACCACCTGAACGGCGAGATTCATAATGATCCCTCCCTTCCCCCTCATCTAAAGCATCCTCCAAAAAACCTGGTGATGGACAACTGTGGCTCCCTGCGTGCTGAGCCTGTTTGAGTATATTTACGGCGCACCTTTTCTTTCTTCCGGTTAAGAAGTTCATTGGCTCTGATTGTTTCATTTAAAACCTTCTCTTTTTGTTCCTTTTCTTTCTCTGGATTAATGTCAGTAACACAGTTCTTGACTTTGTACACTTTTTTATGCTGTGAATCAACCAGAGCCGTTAACAGTTGATGGGACTTAGATGACAATGATGAAGGCATAAACTTCATCTTGCTTACTATTCTACCCTGAGCCTGGAGAATTCCCTTCCCGTGTCGAAGAAAAAGATGAGCTTGATCATTGTTAGGACCAGATTTCTGGTTTAAATACTGTTTTTTGTCTATTGGTTTTCACTAAATAATCCTATCTGTTTATTGTGAACTAAGACAGTGCTGTTAGGTTTCAAGCAATGTTGCAACCTCAGTTACAAACTACTAAAACAGAAGTGTTAGGTTTCAAGCAATGTTGCAACCTCAGTTACAACCTGCTTAGACAGCGTTGGTGGTTTCAAGTAATGTTGCAACCTCAGTTGCAACCACAGTTCCAACCTGCTGTTCTGCAGGATTCTGTCTAGTTCTGTAAATCTGCATAACTATTCTTTAATGGTAATTATTTGTTTTAAAATATGCAGGATATATTCTCATATGCTCTTAAAGGTTTAGTTCGTTTATATTGAGAATATCAAAGTGGTAAGAAAAGATGTTTTCCAAAAGATATAAAGAGATTAGTTTATAAAGTTATGTTTCCTTTAAATAGGTATATCTATATTTCTATTCTTATGCAAATCTTTATCACTTGTTTCAATCTTTGTTGCTTATCAAAATCAGTATGATACGTTTAAGATTGAATGAAATTTGCAGTTAAGTGTTTCATATGTATATAAAAAGACATTATCTCTAAAAGATATTATCTTTATATGTTTACTTGTTATAGGAAAAGACTAACTCCTATTTCCAAGCTTGTTATTAAACAGGTATCAACCAATGATGATTAGAGTCAATCCACGCTGAAGAGTCTGATCATACATGGAAAGATTGAAGCCAATCAAACAAGTCAAAGCAATCATAAAAGATCTTCAAGCAAGAAGATTGTTTTTACTTGAATAAATAATTGATAACTTAGCTTGTAAAAAGTGTGTGTTCTAAATTATAAAGAACTCATTCTTGAGAGAATACACAGTGAGATTCAAAAAGAAAACAATGGTGGGATGTCATTGATTTTTTAGTGATAGTTATACAGTAGAAGCAATATAGAGATAGACAGAAAAACCTAGAGGGAGTCTAAGAGTTTTTCATTAAGACTTGAATCCTATATTGTAAGCTTTTTATAATATCATAATCTGGGTAAGTGCCCCGGAGACGTAGCCCAGTTGGGTGAACTCCGTTGTGAAATATACGTGTGATTTACTTCAAGTACATTTAAACAAACTGTTCTGTCCATTAATACATTTGGTTCCAACTGTGGTTGCAACATCACTTGAAACCTAACTGCAAAACTGCAACTAGAACAGCGGATAGGAATTTCAATTGGTATCAGAGCTTCACACTAGACCTTACTTAGTGTGGATCCCGTGTTCTAGAAAATATGGACTTAATGAGGGAAGGAAACGCGTTCAACAAACCACCATTGCTTGAAGGAGGAGTTAACTATGAAGTGTGGAAAATAAGAATGAGATCTTTCATCAAACAACAAAATGAACAAGCATGGAAAACAGTGTTGTATGGTTGGGAGCTTCCAACTGCCATTGATGGTGAAGGTGAACTGGTTTATGTACCTGAAGACAGATGGTCTGCTGATGAGGACAAAAAATCAAGTGCAAGCTCCACAGCAATAAACTTGATCTTTGCTGGTGTAACTCTCAGTGTGTTCAGGTATATCTCTCATTGTGAAACTGCCAAAGAGGCATGGGACATTTTACAAGTAACCTTTGAAGGAACTGTTAAAGTAAAAGTTTTTAAACTCCAACAGTTAACCACTCAATTTGAAAACTTAAGAATGGAGGAAGATGAAACCATTGAACAGTTTAATGGTAGAATTTGTCATATAGCTCATCAAGCTAGAACCTTAGGTGAAAAATACAGTGATGCAAAACTTGTTAAGAAAACTCTAAGGTCACTTCCAGAAAGGTTTGAGATTAAGGTTACTGCCATTGAAGAATCAACAGACTTAGATAATCTAAAACTTGAAGAACTTATAGGAAATCTAAGCACTCATGAGCTAAAATTCTTCAAACAAAAGAGACCAGAAAAAGGAATAGCGTTTCAAGCAAAAAAAAATCTGATCCTAAGATCTATGAGAAAGTGAGTGATGAAGAACAGCTAGCCTTCTTTGCTAAAAAGGTTTACAAAAAGTTTTATAAGAAAAAAAAAAGATGATACTGGAACATCAAAAAACTTTCAGAAAAGTGATAATCAAGTTAAGTCAGAATCTAGCTTTAATAATAATTCCACAGGAAAGTGGAATTCCAAAGAGAAGGACAACAAAGATTACAAGCCTATAGAAATCCAATGCATATAATGTAGAGGTTTTGGTCACATTCATCTGAGTGTGGAAATACTTTAAAAAGGAATAAAAATGCTTATATAACCACTCACAGTGATAGTGATTCTGATAGGAACAGTGATGAAGAGGATGTTTCTAACTTTGTTAATTTTATGGGAATAATCACTGAAAAAGAACTCACTTATGAAAGTGACTATGAGTCTGTTTCAACCATAGTTACAACTGCTCTTAAAACCTATAGCAGTGATGAGGAAGAACCTTCTGATGAAAACATTACTCAGCAATATCTTGTCCTCTATGAAAAGTATCAATGCCTGAGTAAGCAATCCTTGATCTTGAACAATCTTAATGTTAATCTAAAGGATGAAGTTAGAAGTCTCACTGAGCAACTTAACAAACAACTGGTTGAACTTACTGAAACTAAAAAGAAAATAAAACTGCTGAATGTTTCTGCCTTAGAAAAATTAGATGACATGCTGTCCTATTTCAGAGGTTCTAAAGATAACAGTGGCTTATGTTATTATGGCTATGAAAACACTGGAAAAACCACATTTGTTAAAGCTCATGTTAAAACTGATACTCATGTTATTGACAATAAGGTTAGAAGTACAGTTGCAACCAGAGATGTTAGAAGTACAGTTGCAACCAGATATGCAACCACAATTGAAACCAAGATAAAACTGAATAGCCTTGAGGTTAAATCTACTTTTAGAACTAAACTGTGTAACTTCTGTAAAAGATCTGGTCATTTAGAAATCCAGTGTTATTTAAAGAGGAACATAAAGTATATTTCTCAGAAAAACTGGTTGGCTTCTTTTAATAAAAAAATGAAATGGGTCTGGAAAGTTAAGAAAAGATCTACCTTAATTGCAAATAACAAAGCTGTTATTACTTCTCTAAATGTTGTTACTTCTAATGATTGGTATTTTGGCAGTGGTTGCTCTAAGCACATGACATGTACTGCAAGTTTCCTAAAAAACGTCATTAGTCTTACAGGAAACACTGTTGTGTTTGGAGGTGGAGATACAGGTAAAATTATTGGTAAATGTACCTTAAACAAACCTGGAATGCCTGATATTGATGATGTTTTTCTTGTATATGGTCTAAAAACTAATCTTATTAGTATTAGTCAACTGTGTGACAACAAGATGATTGTTAAGTTTAACAAAGATAGGTGTCTAATTACTAATCTTAACAATGATTTGATCACGACTGGAGTTAGATTAGCAAACAGCTGCTATGTTTTTGAAAAAGCTGAAAAAGAATTGCCTCAGAATAGGTGTAATCAAGCTATAACTAATAATGTTGATATTTGGCATAAAAGGCTTGGTCATGTTAATTACAAAACTTTGGATAAGCTTGTTAAAGAAGAATTGATAAGAGGTATTCCTAAACTTAGTGCTAAAACTCAAAGTGTCTGTGGTGATTGTGCAGTTGGCAAACAAACAAAGAGTAGTCACAAAAGTACCAGTCAAATCTACACTAAGAGAGTCCTAGAACTTCTTCATATTGACTTAATGGGTCCTATGCAAACTGCCAGAATAGGTGGCAAGAAGTACATTTTGGTAGTTGTAGATGATTTCTCTAGATACTCTTGGGTAGTATTTTTAAAAGACAAGTCTAAAACTTTTGATCTCTTTAAAACTCTGTGCTTAAAACTGCAACTTGAAAAAGGTTCCACCAGTGGTAATATTGCTAGGGTCAGAAGTGATCATGGAACATAATTTGAAAACAGCAAGTTTAGAGAATTTTGCAACTCCTTAGGTATTAGTCATGAGTTCTCTACACCAAAGACTCCACAAAAAAATGGCATAGTTGAAAGAAAGAATAGAACCATTCAGGAAATGGCTAGAGTCATGCTTAATTCTAAGAAACTTGCCAACAGATTTTGGGCTGAAGCTGTTAACACTGCTTGTCATACAGTTAATAGAGTATATATTACTAAAGGCACTGCCATGACAGCCTATGAAATATGGAAAGGTAGAAAACCCAATGTTAAGTATTTTCAAGTTTTTGGGTGTGTTTGTTACATACCTAGATATAGAGAACATCTTGGAAAATTTGATTCTAAGAGTGATAAAGGGATCTTTCTTGGTTATGCTCAGAATAGTAGAGCTTTTAGAGTTTTTAATCTAAGAACAAACTGTGTTATGGAGTCTTATAATGTGATATTTGATGACCTGAAAGATGTGGATGAGACTACAGGTGATGATGAAGAGTCAGAAATGACAGGAAAAGAAACTGAAGAAAGTCAGCAAACAAGCAGTCCAACAGTGGTTGGAAGTCCAGTAGCAACTGAGGTTGAAACCGAGGTTGAAACCCAGAATACTGCTGAGTCTGAAGAAGAAGAAGAAGAAGAAAGTTCTCATATTCAGTCAACTAGCAAGCCTCGCTATGTAAGGACTCAGAAAAATCATTCTCTTGACAATGTCATAGGAGAAGTTGCTTCATATATGAAAACCAGAAGTAAAAGAAATAATGTTGTTCACTTTGCTTGTTATATTTCTCAGTTAGAACCTAAGAATATAAAAGAAGCTTTAGAAGATAGTGAATGGATTTTAGCTATGCAAGATGAACTGTCTCAATTTAAGAGAAATGATGTATGGACTTTAGTACCCAGACCTTCTAATAAAAATGTTATAGGGACTAAATGGATCTTTAGAAATAAGAGTAATAAAGATGGAGTCATTATTAGGAATAAAGCCAGGTTAGTAGCTCAGGGCTATACTCAAATTGAAGGAATTGACTTTGATGAAACCTTTGCTCCTGTAGCTAGAATTGAATCTATTAGAATGCTACTCTCTCTTGCATGTCTGTATGATTTTAAATTGTTTCAACTTGACATTAAGAGTGCTTTTCTGAATGGTGTGATTAATGAAGAAGTCTATGTTTGTCAACCTAAGGGATTTGAAGATCCTAAATTTCCTGAACATGTGTATTTGCTGAAAAAGGCCTTGTATGGTCTAAAGCAAGCTCCCAGAGCTTGGTATGATAGATTAACCAAGTTCTTGATTAAAAAAGGTTTTAACAGAGGGGGAGTTGATAAAACTCTGTGTACTAAGAAAACTGCAAAGGATATAATCATAGCCCAAATCTATGTTGATGACATTGTGTTTGGTTCCACTTCTGATAATAGGATTACTGAATTTATTTCTGATATGAAGAATGAATTTGAAATGAGTGGTGGAGGTGAATTAACTTACTTTCTGGGATTGCAAGTTAAATAGAATGAAAAAAGGCATATTTTTATTCCAGAGTAAGTATGCTGATAATCTTGTTAGGAAGTTTGGTCTGAGTGAGAGTAAAGATAAGAGAACCCCTATGAGTACAACACTAAAATTGTCCAAAAATGATAAAGGTAAAAGTGTTTGTCCTAGTCTTTACAGATCCATGATTGGAAGTCTTCTTTATTTAACTGCTAGTAGACCAGATCTTTGCTTAAGTGTAGGAGTATGTGCCAGGTATCAAGCAAACCCTTCAGAACCTCACCTTCTAGCTGTCAAAAGGATTTTAAGGTATGTAAAAGGCACAATTCACCTAGGATTATGGTATTCTAAAGACACAAACCATTTTCTTGTTGGCTACTGTGATGCAGATTGGGCAGGAAATATAGATGATAGAAAGAGTACTTCTGGTGGTTGTTTTTATTTTGGGAACAAACTTGTTTCATGGTTTAGTAAAAAGCAAAATTGCATTTCTTTATCTACTGCTGAGGCAGAATATATTGCAGCTAGAAGTGGATGTACTCAACTTATTTGAATGAAACAGATGCTAAATGATTATGATGTTAAATAAGAAATATTAACTCTGTTTTGTGATAACAAAAGTGCTATAGATTTGGCAAAAAATCCAGTTCAACATTCCAGAACTAAACATATTGATCTAAGGCACCATTTTATTAGAGAACTAGTTGAAGAAAAATGCTTAATTTTAGAACATGTGTCAACTGAAAGACAATTAGCAGATATTTTCACAAAGCCCCTTGATACAAACAAGTTTGAATCTTTAAGAAGTGATATAGGGGTATGTCACTATAGATCTAATTGAATACTCTTGCTATATATGTCTGTTTTGAGTACCTTTAATACTTTTTATTTCTAAAGGTAAGTCTTGATTGAGCTTTGAGGTTTTTAACTTGAAAAAGCCGCTAATTGTTGTCTCAAAAATAGATGTGAGGTAATTTGTCAAAAAAAAACCTCTCTGGTAATAGAGTTGCAAGCACAAAGTGCATATTTTACATACTGGTTGCAAGCTCAGTTGCAACACCAGTTGAAACCACATACTCATAATACTGAAAAATTCAGTGATTGTCCAAAGGTTGCTATATTATCTATGATTCACATCATAGTGCTCTACTAAAATGAAAAAGCCAAGACCAAGTCTTGTTTTTTTTTTTGACATCACTTATACTCTTTCCTTTCTGAGGGTCATCAAACTAGTTTTTGTGTAGAGATGAAAACGAATTTGCTCAATATAAGCTCTTAGGATCTAATTTCTATTATAGTTATTCTATGATAAACATATCTTCTTGAGTAAATTGCTAGATTCCTGTTTTTCAATTGTTCAAATATCTTGCTTTATTGTTATCTTCTCTTGAATCAAGTCAAGATTTCCTTAAAATCTTCAACTACTTAAAATTCAAAATTTTGGGTAAATCTATTTACAAGAAATGTTTATCTGTATTATTTGCTGGATTTAACTTTTTGAAAATTGTTTCCTTCTTGATTTCAGTGTGCTTGCTGTTTAAATTTCTGTTGATAAGAAATTTCCATAATTCTAGCTAAATCTGTTTCAATATTGATTTGAGTGTATCTTTTTCTAATTGTAAAAAGATTTGGACTTTCTTGCTATTTATACAAACCTCTTTTAAATATCCCAAATCAGTAACACAATCAGAATTATTCTCTCTCTTTCTATTAAACAAAAACCCTAAGTTCTCTGAAAAACCCACTGCGGAGTTCCAAGTCCAGTTGCAACATTAGTTGAAACCATGTCTTCCAACTCTCCTCATAACCCTAATCTCAACATTGATGATGACTGTACTCTTAGGGATTTCATGAATAAATCTACAACCAGTCCAGGCTCAAAAGCCAAGTTAAGTGAGTCTTTCTCATCTAAGAAACAGAGAACTAAGAAACGTGCTAGGAGAAACTTAGAGGATGATCCTATCTCTGTTGGTTTTACTTATAATCCTAAGTTTAATGAGGTTGATCCTAGGTTCTGGAGTAGGAAAATGTATAGGAGGTTCAGGTCTTTTGCTAGTAGGGAAATTCATTATGAAAGGAGGCTTAATTTAGTCAGTTATCCACACATACAGATGCATGTTGAAAAATTGTTGTCTGCTGTTGGCTTAGATAAAACTATTTGCTATGCTGATTCTTATTACCCTGCTATTGTTAAGGAGTTTTATGCTAATCTAAGTAGCAATGTCTTTGATGAGGGTAACCCTGCATATGGTAGAGTATTTTTTAGGGTTGTAACTTTAGATTTTACCCCTAAGTTAATCAATGAATTTCTGAGTGCTCCTAATCCTTCTGTGGATAATGTTGATTATGACATGGAAGTCATTGCTCTTGTTCTCATTGGCAAGAATAACAGATTTGATGGCACTTCCATCAAGACATCCTCTCTCACATTGTGTGCTGCTGTGCTACACAAAATTGCTAGGTTTAATTGGACTCCTACAAAACAACCCTCTAAAGTGAACAAAGAAATGGTCATTTTTCTCTATAAGATCATGTCTTCATTGCCAATTAACTTTGGTAATCATGTTTTCAATCTCATTAGAGATTTCAGTGATACTAATTCACCCTCCATTCTGCTACCTTTTCCTTGTTTAATCACTGGAGTGATTCTGACTCAAGTCTCACCTAAATCTGGAACCTATCCTATTAGAATCTCCACTGAACCAATCATAGATTGTCCCTCTGCCCTGTATATTTCTGCAAAACTGCTAAAGGAAGGGCATGTCAATGACATTTCTGGAGAAAAAGGAAAAGAAAAGGAGACATCTAGTGCTCCTTCAGAAAAGAAGAAAGGTGTGAGGTGGTATTGCAACAAAAGTTGGCTTACAATCAAGAAAGAAGAGCTGAACTGGATGCTGATGATTATCAAATCAAGAACCTACTGGTGAATCTCATAGAAAGTGAGGATGATGGTGATAGTGATGCTACTCACAGTGATGATGGCTTCTCAATAAGTAGTGAGGAAGAAGATGAAGAAGTTGTCAGAGACACACCTCTAAGGGAAAGACCACCTCATTCAGACATACCTCGTGACTAGTTTGTCTGGGTTCTGACAAATAGGGGGAGATGAAGAAAGTTTATGTTTATGTTTTCAGTTTCAAGCTTTAATTTCAATTTCAAGACCTTATGTTGCTGTTTTTAATTTCAAGTTACAATTGCTGTATTAAGACTATGTTGTGCCAGCATTGTTTGGCCTTACAATTTCTGCAATTTCCTTTTGAAATTTCTTTTTGAAGTATGACTGTTTTTAAAATTGAATTTGTTCTGAAACTCTGTGAATGGATATATTTTGTGCTTATATGATGCTTGCTATTCTAACTTGCAGGGGGAGTTTAAATAGTTGTCACAAAAGCATTGATAAAAGATACACAGTAAAAGACTGTGTTAAATTGTATTTGCAGGTGGATTGCTGTGTTTATAAACTTAGATGATTTGTCAAAACCAATGACAAAGGAGGAGATTGTTAGGACCAGATTTCTTGTCTAAATACTGTTTGTTGTCTATTGGTTTTCACTAAATAATCCTATCTGTTTATTATGAACTAAGACAGTGATGTTAGGTTTCAAGCAATGTTGCAACATCAGTTACAACCTACTAAGACAGAAGTGTTAGGTTTCAAGCAATGTTGCAACCTCAGTTACAACCTGCTTAGACAGCGTTGGTGGTTTCAAGTAATGTTGTAACCTCAGTTGCAACCACAGTTCCAACCTGCTGTTCTGCAGGATTCTGTCTAGTTCTGTAAATCTGCATAACTATTCTTTAATGGTAATTATTTGTTTTAAAATATGCAAGATATATTCTCATATGCTCTTAAAGGTTTAGTTCGTTTATATTGAGAATATCAAAGTGGTAAGGAAAGATGTTTTCCAAAAGATATAAAGAGATTAGTTTATAAAGTTATGTTTACTTTAGATAGGTATATCTATATCTCTATTCTTATGCAAATCTTTATCACTTGTTTTAATCTTTGTTCCTTATCAAAATCAGTATGATACGTTTAAGATTGAATGAAATTTGGAGTTAAGTGTTTCATATGTATATAAAAAGACATTATCTCTAAAAGATATTATCTTTATACGTTTCCTTGTTATAGGAAAAGACTAACTCATATTTCCAAGCTTGTTATTAAACAGGTATCAACCAATGATGATTGGAGTCAATCCACGCTGAAGAGTCTGGTCATACATGGAAAGATTGAAGCCAATCAAACAAGTCAAAGCAATCATAAAGGATCTTCAAGCAAGAAGATTGTTTTTACTTGAATAAATAGTTGATAACTTAGCTTGTAAAAAGTGTGTGTTCTAAATTATAAAGAACTCATTCTTGAGAGACTACACAATGAGCTTTAAAAAGAAAACAATGGTGGGATGCCATTGATTTTTTTAGTGATAGTTATAGAGTAGGAGCAATATAGAGATAGACAGAAAAATCTAGAGGGAGTTTAAGAGTTTTTCATTAAGACTTGAATCCTATATTGTAAGCTTTTTATAATATCATAATCTGGTAAGTGCCCCGGAGACGTAGCCCAGTTGGGTGAACTCCGTTGTTAAATGTACGTGTGATTTACTTCAAGTACATTTAAAAAAACTGTTCTGTCCATTAATACACTTGGTTCCAACTGTGGTTGCAACATCACTTGGAACCCAACTGCAAAACTGCAACTAGAACAGCGGATAGGAATTTCAATCATGTTTTGCATCTTGAACAGATATGTCAAGTACTTCATTTCCAATTAACAACTGCAAGCTACCATCTGACCATTTGACAAATCGGGCGTTGCTCTCGAAATCTTTGGTGCCATATGGTTTCTTTATCCTCCTCCACCGAACAATGTTATTGTCCAGGCCAATCTTTTTCTTGGATTCTGATTCATCAGTTTCAAATACTTCCTCTGTTGCAAATGTCTTGGGATCAAAGGCTTTTGAGCAATTTCCATTATATTAGAAACTTTGATCAAGTTCATCTTCTCTCGTGTAATAGGAGGAGGGCGGAATGGTAGTTCCAAAACCAGAGGAGGCCCAACTGATCTTTCCTTAATTCTAGCCTCGATGTTCGCTTCATCAGATTCATAATGAGCCTCCTCATCAGCTATAATATCTTCAGGTTTTAAATCTCTGTCATACTCCTCTTCCTCTTCCAGATTTGTTCTAGTAAAATCTTCATCAGGGTTATCATGAATTATGTATTGAACTGGTTCATCTTCATCAGAGTTCCCAAATACATCACGGATCTCAGGAGCTGAGCTGGAAATAAGAACTTCGTCTTTCTCCTCTTCAGGTGACCTACTTAAACTCCTAGTCCGGCCAACCTCCTCGTCTTCATTGTCAACATAATGATTTTCCTCAGACCTCTCCGATCCACTCTCAATCACATCTCTACCCCTATGCATAGGAACTCTCTTTCCAAACCCAACTCTTTCATCCGATTCTGATTCCTTTCCATCACTTTCTTCCCTCTCTTCGGCAACTACCATTTCATCCTGCTCAGCTTCACTCTCTACAGCATCATGTAACTCACCTTCACTTTCCACCTCAGCCGCCTCTGGGCCATCCACCTTAACTTCGCCTTCACATTCTGGCTCAGCACCGTCATCATAAGCGTAGTCAGGTTCACGATTAGATTCATGGTGAGATTCGACTTCTTCTTCATCGTCATCGTCATCGTCTTCTTCTTCTTCTTCATATTGATCACCGAACAAATTTTGCATTATTTGGTGTCTATCGTCTTCTTCTCCTCCCGCCATCTCTCTCTCTCTAGAAAATGAGGATATAAAAAAAAAGTATTACATGAACAACTTACATCAACCTGGACACTTTTTCGTAAAAACGCTCCAAAATCAAGAGTTAGTTAATGCAAATATCCATGGTTTCACGACGTGAACACAAATATGCGTCTTGTTTTTTTTTCGAGATGTATAATCACATGTTTTCGAAATTATGGTAAAATTTAAAAATTCAAAACATGTCATTATACATCTCAAAAAAAAAAACAAGACGCATATTTGTGTTCCCGTCCTAAAACCGTGGATATTTGCATTAATCAAATATTGATTTGGAGCGTTTTTACAAAAAAAAAAATGTCTATTTGGGTGTTTTTTATGGTGTCCATATATCCTCCACATTATATATATATATATAGTTTAGTTCACCGATCTATTAGTGATTAACAATTTACATACTCATCTTAAAAAATTAATAATTTAGATACTCACTTATAAGTGATCTATCAATCAACACACTTTATTTGATTTATATTAACTTTTTAGCTGATTTTGGTCATATGCGATGTTAGTTTTCCCTTTAAATCATAATTGAAAGCGGTAATGTGATCACACGTGACCAACTTCTCTTAAAAAGTTAACATAAATAAGTAAAGCGTGTTTATTGGTAGATCTTTTATAGGTGGGTATGTAAATATTTAATCTTGAAATACAAGTATGCAAATTGTTAACCACCAATAGATTGGTATATTAACAATAATTTTCCATATATATATATTTAATCAACATAGGAATGCTCATCATTATAATAAATAATGTGTGCAATTAATAAAAGAGTTGCCTTTCAAACAAGGTCCAAGGGTTAAAAAT
Source organism: Primula vulgaris (assembly GCA_963920805.1). Classification (NCBI taxonomy): domain Eukaryota; kingdom Viridiplantae; phylum Streptophyta; class Magnoliopsida; order Ericales; family Primulaceae; genus Primula; species Primula vulgaris. The sequence goes on along the minus strand of OY987216.1, from coordinate 12,163,319 downwards.
AATAATACATAGCACACAATGACTCATATAACTAAATTAATTCTAAATCATCCAGACAAGTTAAAAATAATTCAAAAAGTCATAAATATAAAACATACTCATATCAACTAACCAAATAAAAACTGAAATATTGTCGTGCAAACTAATCTAACATGCGTTCCATAAGCTGATTAAAACTTCTATTCAAAGGTAAACTTATCGTTTTATAATCGTACAAAAGAGCACAAAACGATCAAGTAGAGTACACGAAATGGTTAACATGGTCTACTCAACATATCTCAATATAAAATCATTGGGGTGTCAGCACACTAATAAAGCCGATCAAAAAATAAGACAGCCGAGACCAATGACCCAAAATATCAATCCAGCAGCTGCAAAGTACTGAAATACACTCTCCTAAACCAAGATCGAAAGGTCATCCAAAATGTAGTGGCAAAAAACGCACAATACTAAAAACTACATATATGAAAAGGGCCAAACGTAGATAATCAAGCAAAATAAATACCCAAATCAGCTAGCCACATGACAAGCTCCGCCACCTTAATTATAAACTATCGAATCGAGATCAAACATACTTATGATTAAACAGAAAAAATAAAAAGCATATAACATGTCGGTTTGATCCACCAAATACCATTACTAAGTATTTAAAACCAAATTGCAACCTAAAAGATCACATAACGTGTCAGAATTCATAAGGAGGCGTATAATTCGAATTTGGCCAACTCGTAAAGCCGCATCACGGTGCCAACACACTAGTGATACTCGATCTAAAGATGCCTATAATAGCAAAAAACCCCGAAAAACATTACCAAAAATCTATAACCGCAAATCAGCACTAATTGTCGCAAATGATTGAAAACTCATGTAATTAGCAAAAAGGCCAAAATCAAACGTCAAGAACTCGAAAGAATATAGCATACGGGTGAGCATGTAAAAAGGAGAGGAAAGGAGTGAGAGAAAAGAAAGAAGGGAGAGGGTGAGAGGAGAGGAAAAACATGAGTGGAGCTTGCATCTCCGCCGCCACAACGGGGGTGACGGATCGAAAAAAGAGGGAGACGATTGGTTAGTTTAGCGGAAGAGTGGAGTGAGGGGATGGAAGAATTTGAAAAGAAGGGAAGAGAGAGAGGATGCGGTGATAAAGCCGGGGCAGGAGATCGGCACTGTCGTCTCCCGCCCCCGGACGGCGGCTAGTATAAAAGATTGAGTTTGGGAGAGTTTTGGGAGAGGAAAAGAAACATAAATGGAGTATTCTCTTTCAATTTTTGGTTAACGAGATTAATAATAGTATTTAACATTTAATATACAAAATAAGTGACATAAATTATAATAATCTTTAGATTGTCGTTCAACTATCTATCAATAGAGTATTCTCTTTCAATTTTTGGTTAATGAGATTTTTTAGCGTTGTTTTTCAAAGTTGATAATATATCATATCATACCATCAACATACCATACCGGCTAGCTACCGTACTTGCGGTATACGAAAGTGTGCTCCGATAATGTTATTAAAATTTGATGTTTCATACATGTGCGTTACGGTAATAGTATAACGAAAATAATAACGATATTGTAGCACTTCCATCTCCACAAACTACTAACTTCTTTTTTTAGTTACCAAATCTAACAGTTTTCATCGATTCATATAGCTTATGTACGCATAGACGAATCCAGTTAAGGGCAAGGGGTGAATTGCCCATCCTTGAATTTTTATTTTCTACTAGGAAATTACGAAAATACTCCGAGCCTAATTTACTTAATTTTATTTTTATAGTGTTATACATAGTTCTACTAATTTTATTATTTGTTATTTTCAATTCTTAGTTTTTTAGTTTGTTTCAAATTTTTTAACGACAATTCTTAGTTTGCTTTACAAAATCTGAAATAATTTCATATTGGATTTAGGATTTAGTATTCTAGAATTGTATTTTGTAACTGATTTGGATTTTTTTAATCTAATTTTAGGGCTTTTGAATTTTATAGATGTGGACTTGTTCGTGTTAATCAATTTAATTTAATTGTTTATATGGAGAAACATGTATTTATTACCGTACCAAACACGGATATTATGAAATATTTTCAAGACATGGATCGTAGGGGTCAATTTTTTTTTTAAAAAAATTTAATACGTAGTATAGCGGTTTTCATAATTAAGTTTTTTTTTGTGGTGATAGATCAAGCAACAGGTTCTTTTACCAAATCAAATACTGATTTATTGAAATAAAACAATTACACACAATTGAAAGGCAACCGTGCAACAAGCTGCGCCGCTAGACTTTTTGAATTGCAAAAATAATCCGGTTAAAAACCACATCCATAAACTTATGAGTTATATCATTACTGACCATTTGAACTCTCTTAAGAAGCTGCACAGCGTCTGGTGCTATAAAATCAAAAGTGTCAAAAGCGAACATAACAAAAGCGTGCTGCTTGTCGATGCACGCTTTGTCATGTTTAACCAGTTTGGCAGATGCAACTTTAAGGGGTCTGTCCCACTGTAAAAACTCCGCTCCCCAAACCCACTAGTGGAGAAACCCCGGTCAGGTTCACACAAGCATGTTCCCTCCTATCCATCCGTAAACTAAAATATTTGCCCGCCTGAGTGTCGATCGCACTTCTTGCGGGTCAGTTAAGAAGTTCAGATGTGTTTCTTTTTTAGCAGAAATCCATGTCCGCCAACAAACATAAAAAACAACATATCTAACAAGATGATGTCTGTAGTTGAAATCCGGAAGCTCTCTACAATGAACTGCATGCTCTCCAAATGTGTCTAAACACGCCCTTCGACAAAATGGGCACAACTCATCAATCGGAAATATCGAAATCATGAACTGGTAGCTAAGCATTGTGCGATACTCCACTAGTGACATATGTTGTTCTAACCCAACAATATAAATATATATAAGAAAATTCTGAATTCGTCATTGTATGTACGTCTAAATAATTAACGGTTTTAAATCACATGACATCATGTTCTTATTTACACGAGACAAAAATTACTACATTTCTGGAGGAAATTTGTCACGATTTTTACGGTTTTGCCTCCTATGCAACTTTCGATTTTGTTACCTTAACTACCAACTTACGAAGGATACCATTTGTTAGAAAAATTATACTCTATTTTTCGGCTAATATTTTTTAACTTATTTATTTAACTCAACGAAATTGTGGCTTCATTTGACCCCAACTTTAAAGCTAAAAGGATGGTTTCTTTAAAGGATTATGTTTTTCATATGCCTTTTTTAACTAAGTACTTTTCCCCGTCTGGAGACTTGTTTGACATGTACTAAACTGTGTATAACTTTGACATGTGAGAATCTCGTATTTAAATTCTCGAAATTGAAATGTTTTAAAACATCAAATTATCGTCGAAGCGTTTTTGGGAGAGATTTATTAAAGTGTAAACTCCGACGTTAAAAGCGTAACCTTTACTTAAAAAACGCAAATAGTTATACATGCTCATTTACTATTAAATATATGAATATAATAGGTCTAAAACAGTACAAATAATTATTATTCACGTAGTTTAGTTACAGACTCTATTTAATATAACAAATTATATTTTAATAACGTAACTTAATATTCAATTTTTAGCACATAATTGTAGTTGTAGACATTTTAGTGTATAAAACAACGGTCCACTAAGTTGATCTTATCTTTGCGCAAATTTGTGAGACTACATTTAATTTTTTTTCCTTAACTAAACCTTAATTTTTTTGAGTTTTGATGCGTGTTTTTTGAATATTGACGCGTTTAAAACGTTATTTTTTGAGCTTTTCGAGTTTTATCCTAAATTCAGAGAAAAACGTTATTTTTTTCATGTTGTTTCACGTGCACAAGTTCAGGGGCGAAGCCATAAATTGTATATGAGAAGTGCCAAAATTCAGAATACAAAAATAAAAGCTGTCAAATCATATTTTTTTTAACGTATTTTAGTGAAAATAAATTGTCAAAAATTAAAAAATTATAATTTTCTAAATTACGGTGGGTGTCTCGCCCCCGATAGTCTGTACTTACCTTCCCCCTATTTTGAGATAACACATGAAAGAAATAAGTGGACAGCCGAGATCTCCCTCCTATTTTGAGATAATTTGACGGTAAAGTAAAATTTTCATATGTATTTTGATCAAAATTTTAAAAATATATATAAAATAGGATCCTATATCCCGTTTAACCTTTCTGATTCCGGTACTAAATAACACTGACTTTAAATTTGGATGTGCCAATTAACGGAAAGCAAAATGATCTACAATTAGCCAATCATATCCATAAAGAAAAAACGGGTGGGTCACATACGCAATATATCCCGGGACACTCTTGCAGAAGAAGAAGCCCATTTGAAGAAGCGATAACATATCCGAGGTTATCAATAAAATCAAAATTATTGTCTTCTATTAGGTTCTCTTTGTCACTAGAAATGCTAATATACTGAACTGGACCGTCCATATATTTATAACGCAGCTCAGGATCCTCTGGATACTTGGCAGCATAGAAAAAGAAGCTTGATGAATGTTTGTGTTGTCTACTTGAGTCACGGTATTGTTTTTGAAAAGTTGGTTTTGATATAAAATTGTTCCACGCTTTGGATACGCTCTTGATTTTGAAGATTGTCTTAAGAGGCAACCGTAGTAGAATCTCCGATGTAAGGTCGTCAGGAAAACTTGTGATATCTATCACTTCCATCTTGTCACCTGAAAATTCAACCATATTAGAAACACCCGTGTCTAGAAAACACAAAAGAAATTGTGATGATACAATAAGATTTGAATATAGTCTCTAAATGTGTTCATCATTTTTTCCAGTTGTACTTTTGTTTCAGCTACTACGCAAATTTGGTTCCTTTTTAGATTTCACGTATTCGTTAACTCTCTGGAAGGTTTATGTTCTCACTTCTCACCTATGTACATTTACTATTTGATGTTTATATACAGGCAGGAGTCTGTCTAAAAAACCCTTCAGTTCTAGACAAATATGATAATTAAGTAGAGGTGAATATTAGTTACAACGTTTTCTTAGTACAGTAAAAATATGGTCTTTGCTCTGTACAAAATCTTCGTTTGTAAACTAATGAAATTGACCTATTGGATTAAATCTGGCTGGAACCGTAGGTTGGTCAGGTGTTGGATTATCCTCCACCCTATGAAAACCCTTTTTTTTTTGTTAACAACGACCGAGCTCGAATTTGTGCCACTCAAAACTACATAAAGGAAAGAAACAGACAAACAACAACATCACTCATATAGTTAAATTTATATTTTAGATACTATATATGTATACAGTGACGGAGCCAGAATCAGTATATGCAGAAACTGGATTTTAAAAACTCAATATGATAGGGCTAAATCGCTATTTTCAATTTTTTTTTACACCGTACAAAAATATTTTTCGAAAATATGTAGGGCTATAGCCCCCGCCAGCCCCTAGCTCCTCTCCTGTATGTATATGTATATATATATGTGTGTGTGTGGGCGCACGAAGAAATACATATATATGTTGGGAACCAATATGAAAAATTAAAATTGGGTATAAGAGAAATAGAACATACTCATAACGGAGGATTGTAAGTGATTCTAGCTACGATCTACACACTCCCTTTCACAAGCCAGAGTGGGGTGATACGTGATTAATGAAAATTAACGAATCCGTGAAGAAATAGAAACCCTAAAAATTAAACTAAAACTAGAACAAACAAAAAAATACTCTGTACAAACTAAGTTCTGACAGAAAAAGGATAACAAACATCAATATGAAAATCAAAAAATCAGAACTAACAACAATATATGTGGTATTAAACGACGTACCAGTTTGTGTTTTGTAACGGTTCCTGAAACTTTCTCTGATTAAGAGGGAAAAAGCCTTTCTGATCGTGATACCTTCAATGATTTTTCTTGAAGCTAATACCGCGTTAAGAAAAGTTTTCTATCAAGTTATATTTTTGCCATGTAGATTCAGTGCTATAATAATCACTTTTTTATTGCTAGTGTCAAACGATATAACTTAGTACCTCTCAACTATTCCTTGGTTCTATTAGATTGAAACTTCTATTCAGTCGGTTATTAATTGTGTATGAAACACTTAACTTCTACGGAGTAGTACTAGTTATTAGTTTGAATGACCTAGTCATAATTATTGTTTAATACATAACTATTCCTAGTTAAAAATTTGCATATTCAGTTTATAATATTAACAATTTACATACTCATTTAAGAGCAAATGCATCAGTTTTCTTACATTTTTCCTTATATTTAAGTTAATTAGCATCACTTTTATATTTTTAGGGTAGCAGTTTAACTTTATATATTTTTCAGTTTTTCTATCAAATTTATTATTATAACTAAATATTACTATATTTTAATATACTTCTATCAATTTTTTTCAACCCAAATTAATTTACTATAGCAACCAAATTAACTTACAAGTTTTCTCGTATTTAAAGTAAAAAGTATATTTTTACAACTTATAAGAAAACGTTTTGTTTTATACAAATTATCAGTTTTTTTATAAATTTCTCTATCACAACTATACAACTCATATTTTTGTTATTTTATTAATTTATATGTGAAAATTACAAATAAATTAGAGAGAATAACAGAAAAGTAAGAGAGATAAATTATTATTTTAATTATAATAGAACATTTTGATCTCTTATATTTGAGAGATATTTGAGTTAATATATATTTAAGGTAATGGATAAGAAAACTGATGCGTATACAATTTTAAAACAATCTTATCATATTTAAGTTAAACCGATGATATAAATGAACTAATGCGAGTGCTCTTACAATATTAACAATTTACATACCCAACTATAAAAATCAACACACTTAAATTGATTTTCGTTAACTTTTTTAACCAAGTTTTGGTCATGTGTGATGTTTACCAAATTTTTCTTAAAAAGTTAACATAAATCAACTAAAATGTATTGATTGATAGATTTTTTATAGTTAATTATGTTAATTATTAATTTTAGTATACAAATTGTTAACCACACATATGTCTGATTTAGTAAACAATAAATTTTCCTATTATAATAAAAGGTTAAATTTCTTTTTTGAATTGTGGAACAACGTCTAGAGTTATATTAGTGGAGAGATCATATACACTTTTTTATTCCAGATTCCTATTAAAATAAGTAATTACGAAAAAGTTACGACTGTTTTATAGATAACTTTAATTTGTTGCAAATTGACCTCACGACTGTTTACTTAACGTCTGATATGTCAGTTTCAGAAACTGTTTTTATTTAATTTATGTACTCCTATTAATCTGACCTATATATGGCAGCATTTTCCGCAAGGACGTATTTTCTTTCTTTTATTAGATTTTTTTTAATCTTGGTCTTAACTCATTTAATTGTCACAAGTTACTATTTTACCTCCTATTTTGAAGGTAAATTACCGGGGGGGGGGGGGGTGTTTAGATTTTGTGCTCTGACTTTTTTGCGATTTTGTTACTTGAATTACCAACTTATTTTCTTTTCCCTGTCTCGATTTGTTTGACATGTACTAAACTGTGTATAACTTTGACCCGTGAGAATCTCGTATTTGAATTCTCTGGAATCATCATATTTTTGGTATTCACATCTTAGGTTAAATAGCATATCCATATGGATGCGTTGCTCATAAAAATGGAATTCTTACCTCTCCTGATTTTTAAATTTGTAAACACATGGTCTCGTTTTCATCGTAAGAACATTAATTAGAGTGTCTTAATAAGTTTCATTTACCATGATTGTAAAGAACTTTGAACATTTTTACATTAGGTTTCATTTAATTAGATTAGGTTTTGTAAATTGACATTTTTACACTTCAATTTGTTTTCATGTTGAGTTTCAGGTGCACAACTACAATTAGTCAATCATATCCATAAAGGAAAAACGGGTCATAAAAGTTGTATAATAAACGCAACCAAGATTAGTAAATAATGACCAAACAAGCACAGAAGGTTTGCTCCCTCCTTTAAGCTTCATCTAAACAATAGAAAATAACTACGAACAAACCGGAAATTTAATGTTATTTTGGTTAAAAAGAAAACCAGCCAACGGACTATCTTGGCTTGGTTAGGGTTGGTTTTGAGAACAGATCAGAGGCCAGATTGGTTGTTTGTAATGGTTGAATCCACATGGAAAAATTTCTAGATTAAAAGTGCCCGTTTTTACTCGAGATTTGGTTCACCAATCAATAACGATGATCTCCCCGTCAAGAAAAAACACTACTAAATTGGTGCATACCCCTGCTAAACTAACTTTATGGTTGAATCCAAGACTGGTGAAACTTATCTTATCGGTCAATGTCCAACAAGTTTTTCCTAAAGAATCTGTCTCACCACTACTTTTCTCATCATCAAGTACCCATACCTCGATATCCGGATGAAACTTGATGAAAGAAACCTTACCATCAATTACTTCAAAACGACTATAGACAAATTTGTGCATCTGAGGGTAAGGAAGTTCAATCAACTTCGTGCACCCCTCTATATTCTTTGGATCATAGACGTAAAGGCTAGTTACATTTTTATCCAACCAATAGAACACACCTTTGATCACTGTGGCCACAAACTCGTTAAAGTGAAACTCAGACGAGGCACTAACCTGCGATTCCTTCCATTCTCCAGTTTCTGATGAATAAGTTTCGATATCACGTGTCTTGTTTACTTCATTTGTAGTTTTACTTGCACATACTAACTTGTAATGCATAAACAATCCACCTTCACAGTCGTTGATTTCACATGTAAATCCAATTGCTACGCTGAGGTTTCTTTTATTAGATTTGGGCACCTTAACATGCTTCTTAGTAAACGGGTCACATACATAATATATCCCGGGAAACGCTTTCAGAAGAAGCACCCCATTTGAAGAAACAATAACATATCCGAGCTTGTCAATAAAATCAAATTTAGTGTCTTCCATTAAGTTCTCTTTGTCATTTGAAATGCTAATACACTTAACTGGACCGTCAAGGTATACGTACTTAAACTGCGGCACAGGATCCTTTGGCAACTTGGCACCATGGAAAAAGAGGCATGATAAATGTTTGTTCTGCCTACTGGAGTCACGATATTGTTTTTGAAAAGTTGGTTGTGATATAAAATTGTTCCACGCTTTGGATACACATTTGATTTGGAAGATTGTCTTAAGAGGCAACCGCAGTAGAATCTCTGATGTAAGGTCGTCGGGAAAACTTGTGATATCTCTCAGTTCCATGTCACCTGAGAATTCAGCGGTCTTAGAAACACCTGTGTCTAGAAAACTCAAAAGAAATTGTGTTGATACAGTAAGATTTTAATAAAGTCTCTAAATGTATTTTTTATATCCCGAGTTCTATACAAATATGATAAATAAGTAGACGTGAATACCCTTTTAGGTATAACGTTTTCTTACTGCAGTACAAATTTGGTCTTTGCATTGTACAAAAGCTTCGGTCATAAACTAAATAAATTGTCCTAATGGATTAAATATGGCTGGAATGATAAGTTGGTCATCAGGTGTTCGATTATTTTACATGGTAAGGAAAATCTTTTTTTGTGCCAGATCGAATTGGTAATAAAAAAAACAAGCAAACAAACATCGCTCATATATATAAGTACATTTATATTTTAGATAGTATATGTGAAAATCTATATGTTGGGAACCAATGCGAAAAGTTAAAATTGGGTATAAGAGAAATAACTGAGAATTCTAAGTGATTCTAGCCACACACTCCCTTTCACAGGCCATATTGGGGGTTATTTATACTTAATTGATGACATTTAACTAATCCGTGAAGAAATATAAACCCTAATTTTAAACCAAAAAAAAAAAAACCAAGTTCTCACAAAAAAAGGATAACAAACAACAATATGAAGCTCAACGAATCAGAACCAGCAACGATGTGGTATTTAAAGACAAGTTTGTGTTTTGTAATGATTCCTAAAATTCTTTCTGATTAAAAAGAAAAAAAAAGCCTTTCTCATGATACACTCAAGTGTTTTTTTTTAATCCAAAGTACTCCAAATTTGAGGAGGTAGACCACTGCTTGTATATAAATATCAATTTACATATGACCAAAATAAATGAGTAGGTGAAATCTAAACAGACAAAATGAAATTTATACAACCGGAACAATAATAATTGAAAAAAACAAACCAAATTAAGTAAAAATTTAGCATCACCATTTAATGTGAGGCATCTACCTCGAATGCAGTGCAAGTATCCTTCTGATCATATATAAAAGTGTTTCAATGTCGTGAACCAACTGATAAGTCTCATGTAAACATGTCCGGTTAGCCATGAGATTTGTTGTGTGGTTAGCCTTTGCCAAGACCTCATGAAGTTGTTACTGTGCTAAAAAAAAGTTTTCTTTTAAGCTAGTATGGTTTTTCAATGTAGATTCAATATGGTTTTAAAAATTGGGTCATCTATCTTACAATTGGTTAAAACTTAGGTCAGCTAATTAACCCTAATCATTTGGGTTAATTATGTATTAATGACCTGTATTTTGGTCAATTTTAGGATTGGTGACCCAAATTTTAACAATTCCGTTTTAATGACCTAAATTTATAGTTTTGTTTGTTTTAGTGATCCGCCGTTACACTTTTTGGATGGAAACCGTTTTGAAGTTTTAATTTGGTCCGTATACTTTAAAACTTTACGATAAACGCTTTAAAATTATACAAATTACACACTTATATAAAAACACTTATACGAAAACTTATAAAACTATCAATTGGAAGTTACATTTTCATATGTAAATTGAAGAAAATAAGTAAGTTTTATAAATGTAAATTTAAAAATGATATAAAATTATCAAATAACGTGCTACAAACTAATAAATATAAGTTAAATCGTTCTTTTTTTGCTATGTAAGTTCATTATTAAACTTATTAAAGAGCTATGATTTTTTTTATTAATTAGTCTTATGATAAAATAAAATAAAGTTTAATTAGATTGTAATTCATATAAAATTGGGTTTATTAGATCCAAATTTATTTATGTAGAATGATATTAACAAGTTTTGATACTATTTTATATATTTAATTATACGTGAAGAAATAAAAAAACGATAAATTATTAAAATTGAATTGTTAGTAATTATCCTTTTAATTCATTAGTTTTGTAAAGATATATGTATATCATCTCAACTAATACAATTCATATGCAAGAAAATAACTAGATAGCAACAATTAGTCTGTTACTATATGGCTTGTTGCAGAAAATTCAATAATAGTATAGTAACAGTTATCAGCACTTAGCAACAGAAATTGTTGGTATACTGTTACTAAATTTCAGCAACAAGCCGTATAGTATCAGACAAACTGTAACTAAACTGTTGTTATATGGATTTTTTTTTTGTAGTGATGGTGTTCGATACTTATATTCATTTTATTTGCTAATTGTGCAACCCACTTAAACACATGTTTTATATAAGTGTGTAATTTAAGTGTGTAATTTCTACAGTTTTTAACCGTTTATCGTAAACTTTTAAATTATACGGATCAAATTAAAAATACAAACGGTTTCCATCCAAAAAATGTAACGGCGGATCACTAAAACTAACCAAACTATAAATTTAGTTCATTAAAACGGAATTTTTAAAAGTTGGTCATCAATATTAAAATTGACCAAAATTCAGATCGGCTAACCATAATTAACCCTATAATAATTTTTATTGCTACTGTAAAATGATAAGTTTACCCCTGCCCTGTTGGTTCGAAAAGAAAGACACCAGTAGATTCAAACTTCTGTGCAATCATTATATTGTGTATGAAACACTAAACCTTTGTATTATGTTAGTTTGAATGAGAACCTTATCTTATAATTGGTTATATACAAATATTTACTGAAAATTTAGACAAGAAGAGTTCTTCCTAGTTTGATGAACAGTTTTCAGATTTTAAATGACTTGGAAAGTGATAGTATTGGGGTGAATAAATGACTTGGAAAGTGAAAGTATTGGGGTGAATAGTTATGTTTTAATTGAAAGCGAGCTATCTCAAGTGGCCGCTTTTGTAACAAACATCACTCCTGACCATGACGTTAGAAATGAAAATATGTGTAGAGAAGTTGGGCAAAAAAACATTTCAATTGGTGGGGAGGAAATGGTGAGTTTTCTTCCATGATAGACAAAAATGACAAAAACTGCTCATCTGCAGAAGCAAATTTGAATAAAGAACATGGGGGACATTATGCTCTTTCTCCAAATGCCAAGGCATTTAATACAAGTTATATCACCAGTTCTTCAAAAGTTGTAGAAAAGGAAAATGTTTCCCCTATTGATGAGTCAAGAATGGACAAAAATAGAAAGAAAAAAGGAAAAACATAAAGAAAAAAAGGAAAAAAAAGGCTAATGAAGAAACCATTACAGTTCGTTCAAGTAACCAAAACTATGTGCCTTTTAACAATATATTAGAGGACTTGATGGAAGATTATAATCTCGACTCCTTTTGTTTTGTCAACAATGATTATTCCTCCTCGGATGAGTAGGGAATTTATTCGGATTTTGGAGCTATAAATGACAGATGAGAACTCAAAAGCATTCTATGGTTACTAGGGGGCATAGAGTGAAAACAAAATGGTAGGTTTTGTGTAGTATTTCATGTGTATATTTAGTTTTTAAAACTCCAAGTTCTGTTATAAATGCAGATGAATTAGAAACTGTTTTTCTTAAGTTATTTACTGCGAGCTGATCTCGCTGCATGGACAAACCTATAAGTGGTTTTGCTATAAGTTTTTGCTTTTATTCACATGTAGTAGTTGTTCGCATTATGTTTTCAAAATATTTATCTAAAACTATTTCCGATTCGCTTTGTATATACCACGAGTGATGTGCTTTCACTCAATCTTCAATTGATGTTTTCTTTGCTTAAATAAAAAACAAACAAACAAACTGCGTATGAAACACTAAACTTTTTGTAGTATGTTTTTGAATGAGATCCTTATCTTATAAGTGGTTATATATCTTTTTTGAATTGTGGGATTGATCATATACACATTTGTTCGCCACATATTAAAAAATGTATTGCTCCATCCGTTTCTATTTAATTGTTCATTACGAAACTACGTACAATTTTGACCGGTCAAAAACTTGTATCAAAACGGTCGGAATGAAAATTTTCAAAATTTGATCATATAGTTCAAATGTTAAATTTTATGTTTAGATTTTAAAAAAAAATTATTTCGACAATTTTGATACAAGTTATAAGCCGGTCAAAATTGCACGTAGTTTCGTAATGGACAATTAAATGGGAACGAAGAGAGTAGCAAAAAATCTCCTAGGTATTACGGCTGTTTTATAGATAACTCACTTTTTATTTGTTGCAATAGACCTCAAATTTCACTGGCGTTGTATACTTTAACGTCTGATGTCAGTTTCGGTAACTAGCTACTACTATTTTGACATATATATTATGTATGGCAGCATTTTCCGCAAGGCGTATTTTTCCTGCTTTAGTTAGGTTTTTTTTTTTTTTAACAAATCTTTGCTGAAGGGAAATTTTTTTGTTGACTGTTATATTAGGTGCCTTGGTATTGATAAATACACAGAATAATTATCCAAAATAGACGTGGAACACAGATTTATCCTATAAACAAGACATAGGGGGTTATTTGTTAAAAAAAAATGATACTAGTAAATAATGGTTAATCGGACTAAAATCAATATTCAAGTATATTTTATTATTTGCAAAACACAATTAGTAGGGTACAGATTTATTAGAATTTCACTCTTGAATAACAGAAGTCCCTAGATTTCTGACTCGTGTATCGTATTTTTACTGAAATGGGTGAACTCTATATATATACATACAACTTCAAGTCATCCCAATTTCTTGAAGAGAAGTGTGCGGTTTCGTTTCTCTCTTTCGGATCTTGTCTAGATTTTTCTATTCCACCAAAAAATTAAATTCTTAGCAAGTTCCACCCATTTCAATGCGTGGTCTTGCCCCCAAAATGAAATTTGATAGTTTAGTGAGGCTCGATTAGGTTATTAAGGTATACTCGAATCCAGATTAATACTCTGAATCTGAGAACTTTGGTCTTCCAATTTAATTTCTAATAATTCGGTTCCATTTTCTTGATTTCAATTTCAATCAAGTATGATTCTAGAACATAATTCTCAATAAACTTGTTTTTTTTAACAAAATTGAACTTGTTCATTGAGTGACAAGTAGGCGAAAGCATGTATATGATTACTTATTAAGATGGATGGTCCATAAACGTTATTCTCTTCTACTACTCCTATGATTGACCAATGCGCTTCAACTTATAAAACTGCACCGAAAGGCGGCCCTTGGGATCAATTCGCAATCTCGATAGGCAAAAAACCTCCATCAACCGAAGCCTTAACGGCATCCATCACTTGTTGAGTCTTCCTACTAATCCGACCCCACTTTTTCTCGGGTTCTACCGAATTCATCTTTATACCTCTAACCAACCTTGAAAATTCCCGCACTAATAAAGCTTCTTGAGGGACCTCACTAGCCACACTACACTCGCTTACCATAGGCATTTTAAACTGCGACCCTAGAAAATACGAGGCACACTCCTCCTTGAAAGGCACAGCAAAGTCTTGAATGTGCAAGGTGCCCTTTGTCCCAAGGGCAGTTAAGTCCATTGTCAAGTTTGTTAGGAAAGAACAATAGAAGGTTGCGGTTTTTCCATCTTCCCAATATAAGGACGAGCCACATGAGATGATGACACCTGATTTGTTGAGCTCGGCGTTACGCCAGGCTTGTACGGTGTGTGGGAGTGTGTAGTCTGTGGTCCAGAGGATTGCTTGGATACAGTACCAACCTAGGTCTCCCAGGGCTCCTAGACCGTCTAGCTCTGGCTTTACGCGGATATTGCTTTCAAGAAAATGATTATCTGCTTCGTATGTGAACGAACTGTGAATCTAGGCACAAAATGTAGATTAGTTGAATTATCTGAGTAGGCTAATTCATTTCTCAACAGAAAGGAGGGTTTAACTTGTGAGAATAGCTAACTGATTAGTAAGAAGACCATTTTTTCCCGCATTTTTGAGACAATTTCTAGAAATGCATTCTCATAAACAATAGTGCATTTCTCTGTATGAAGATTGTAGAATTAACTTTTTTTTAGCTGAAATATGACTATACATTAGTTATAGCATGTAGGTTGGTGATATTGTTCCTGAGCTATATCAATTTTCTCATTTACCATTTTTAAACTTTCCAATTGAAATGCGGAAAATCTTGTATCATTATCCCCAAACAAGAAATCTAGTAAAATTGATTATTTTCCAAAATAAAATAAATAAAATATTATGACAAATTGACATTAGTAGTGTTTTTATTTTTTACTAACATAGATTTTTGTGAGTTCAGATCTTAGAGTTATGTACCTTTTATACCAGTTAAAAACTTTTTAAAAAATTTGATATTACAAACAGAAAGGCTTATTCTCAATTAAAAGGAATTTGTCAAATTATATGACGTACTGTTTTGAGTAGTCCAAACCGTTGCGCATCCGATAAAAGGATTCTCATTTCATTTGTACGAGGGTGATGCATCCACATCGTAGCATCCATAAACTGCACACCATTAGATTCGCACGCCTCGAGTATCTTGTCCAGCTCAGCCAAGTTCAACGCCGCAGGCTTCTCCAACAATATCTGCCTTTTCTTATTCGCCGCTAATACAGCCCACTCAAGGTGTAGAGTAGTTGGGAGAGGTACATAAACCGCATCAACATTAGGGTCATCTAGAACTTCCTCGTAGCTACCATAGATTTTAACGGACGATGAAAGATTGTTTTCTTGGGCAAACTTTGAGGCTTTTTCGTATGAACGGCTTCCAATGGCGTGTATGGTGGAGTTGGATGAGAGTGTAATGGCACGGCACATCTTTCGTGCTATGTTAGCGCAGCCTAGTATTGCAAAGCGGATTGGTGTTTCGGCCATTTTTTGGCAAATAATACGGGAGGTGCCTGGTCAAGAATGTCTTTTATATTTGCATTTGTACTGTGTTGATATGACAGTTTCAAAAGCTTCATAGATAGATTTCAGGTGAATAGAAATTAAATGACCTTCAGAGACCATTAATTGGAGTGCAGTTTATGTATTTACAGAAGGAGATTTGATTACTGGTTACATGAAGTATTTACTATTAAGTTATACTCCATTGGTGCAAAAATAAAACAGATGAGAAATTATAACAATTATGTTTTTTTATAGTTCATAATTTTCATAAAATGATTTATAATGTTCGGTGATAAACACTCACCAAAGAAGCGTTAAGGTATTGTCGCGGATTTGAAGAATCAATGTTTGCATCAAAATTAAGACCAAAACAGTTTTTTATAGGCCAAGGTTCTTGGAACTAGAAGTATAATAAACAACACTCGGATTTGGTTTGCTTACACCTTTAAAGCTTAAGTTTTCATTTCCTTATAAATTGTGCAGTGTTTGCAATTCTGCATATACTTCTGGTCAGTGGCCGTCCTGACATTTTTGTTTCTCGATGTTAAAAAAAATCGAGGCCTTTGTTACAATTGTTGTTCTAATATAAATTTCATAATATTGTAGAATATTATTAATCATCTTGGACCTTACTCTATGAGCCTTTATTGGTCTCTGTTGGGTTTTCTTACCATATGTAACAATACCCTCTATTATATAAAGAACGTTATAAGTCTCTGTAATCTCGATACACTTATCAATGAATAAAGACGATTATTTTATCTCTCTATATTTATCTCTCCATATATATACCGTAACTAATATGTCACACAACACGTTATCAGCACTTTACTATTGGAGATTTGAGTAAAAAAGTAGGAATCTGAGTACATACTATGAATCTTGAGATTTATCCGGGTTTATTGGGTTATTACTATATCGACATTTTCCAAAATAACAGGCGTATGGTATATAAAAAAAATTAACTGTCTCGGTTAACTAAACTACATGTCTACTAGAATATAAATTGTTATGTGCAGGTTAAATTGCTACTGATTATCACATGTTAAATTGGTATTATGAAGAATTGTATGCTAGTATAAAATTGTATCGGCAGAATATACTATGCCGTGTGTATGTATGGATTATGTTATTGCATGTTTATATATGATAAAATCCTATTGCATGTGAACTACTTGTGAACTACTGGTTTTGTTACGGTGACAATAATAGATTGCATGATTACAAGTATTAATGGATATTGTTAGTTCAAACTGTAATTAACTTGTCATAAATCATGTCTAACGTGATGGTAATAAATAAAAAAACTGTAGAAGCTAAATTGTATTCTCGGAAACGATATGGACTAGGTTTAAGTAGCTGAATACTTATGGACTGTCCATGTAATAGACCCATAACTGAAGTGTAGTTATTTTAATTTACACCTGTAAGTCCCTGGAGTTTACCCTTGTATATAAAACAGTATATGTGTTTGAATTCACATAGAATCTGGTCATACATGCAAACTTGTAACATGATTATGTAATTAGTCAATTACCATGAGTTAATATTTGATTCCTTTCATGATATAATGAATCTTGTGAATTACCATGTATGTAGCTTGCATATATATTGTAAATTGATAAATAAAATATATTACGTACATGTATGATTTAGTTACCATGTGCAGAACTTACACATATAGCAATAGAATAATAAAATATTGAGTTATATCTTGCTAGTGTAACTTGCTATTATAACCTTAATTTGATTTACTTATTATGAAATATGTACTTTCATGTTAGTTAATCATAAAACAAGTAAAATCTAAATATTTAATCACGATCATGTACTATTTATTTCCTGTCATGTACACGTGTGTACAATATCCTAATTTGCGAAATCATATATTTTCACATTTAAGTTGGAAAAATTATGAACCTTTCTCAACTAGACTCACCTATTTGGATACGATGTCTAGAAAAGATATAGGCGGATAGTTCATATCCTAATAAGGTCGGGTTTTAAGTGGCATTCGTGCCCTTTACCTCACCGTCTTTCCTGGTCATGTTCAAGTAGAGCTACCGAAACGAGTTGACTAAGTAATAATTTTTCTAAGTGTGTTAATATAATGATGTATGTTTCGCCGAATTGATGTCGCAGTATCGACCCGTCGATCGATCAACGAGTACCAATTCACATGAAAAGCAAAACTATTATTTTCGAAGCTGTCGTTTCGAAACAAAGTTTGTGCTTGTGCAAACCATAATTATATAAACCAATCGTTTTATATGATAACTAATCCAGAACTCCCAACATATGTTGGATGCCATCTATAATGAGAAAAATCGCACAACATACTTGCGAAATAACTGTTTAGACAATGATGTTATTCCTCACCACATATTAGTCATCCTGATGTGTGAGCATGTGATGCACAATTTTGTTTTGGATGCCATATTTGATGAGTAAAACACGAGTTTGTTGTTACTCGCAAGATGAAATCTAAGACGTTGATGTTATTTCGCCGCCACATTTGAGACGTGATAACGTCTATGGTGAACAAATGTCTGAAATTGACATAATATAGCGATCCTTCACCAAAATACTAGCTTGGAAAATGTATTTCATTAGCAGTATCGTGAATTTATATTCACCATATTGCTTCATCGCCCATCTGTTTTTGGATGAAAAAAAATGCCCCGTTGAGCAGTTTTAATCATATTGGGTCAATGGCGAATTGTTTGCCTGATACTAATACTTTTCGTGGACATTTTTTTTCACGAATCGAGAACTGAGACAAGGGTTATTTATCTCGAGCTATCGCGAGCCTGACGCTCGTCTAACCAAGCGAGGTTTAGACAATGATCAAAACCGAAGACATGTGGCTCCAATGCAGTATTTGAAGGGACAATATGACCCGTTGTTCCAAAGCAATAGATAATGCTCAATGAGCCAACTCTATGCTATAAAGACAAAGGTCATACACGGTTACTCATTAATTAGTTCAAAACTATTATAAAGGTGGAAAAGCCGATTCTAATGTGGTTAAAGCTAACTGAAATAAAATTCTTTAGACCCCCGATTTTGTGGCTCAAATGAGTTTGGTATCTTTCATTATTGATTTTGATACATCATTGAGCCGGTTTTTCGCTCATCTGAATTATTTTTTTCCATTTTGATTATGATTTTTCCATTTGGACCATACTTTTGGATTATGGTTTGCCTGTTTACAAAATTTCTCGAAATAATTTAATTGTTTTGAGCAAATTCCTATCAAAATGTGATCAAAATTTAAATTATCAATCTTTATGGCAATACAAGTGGGGGTACTTGGTTGTCTGAAAATAGTGGGTAACGGTGTACCACATAATTTCAACAACTACTTGCATAAATAGTTTTTTGTGACAATGATTATGGACCTATCGTTCCAAATCAAAAATTTTGATAAAATCAAATTGATTTGTCAAATATGAGACCTTATACTCCTTAGATCTTGGCCGTTGATGGAAAGTTGTTTTGGGACGCGAAATTAGTGGCATATTCAATGGAACGGCTACCAATGGCTTGAAGAGTATAGTGTTTGGTGTGAGGAGGATGGCTCGGCATACTTTGCGGGCTATGTTGGCGCAGCCTAATATTCCGAACCTGATTGGGTTTTCTGACATTGTTCTTTACAAAAAGATAACAACTAATGCATATTTTATTTGATTGAAGAAAAACGGTATTTATAACTCAAGTCTAGGCCATCTCAAACTGTTTATTCTGTAAGCTTGCCAAGTTTGAAATGGCTGGCAACTCAATTAAGGGAGTTTGTTTTTGTTGACTCATTCAAAAGTTTCATTAGCAGCCTATAGATCTTGTTCGAAATTATACGAGCAAAGATAACAAAAAACACACATTTCACACAAAAAAAAAAAAAAACACCGCTGTAAAAGTAAACAATAACTAGAAAGCACGGTTTATCGAAGCCATTACTTGAAAGTTGAACTTGAAACCATGTAACAAATAATAAAATTAATTTAAATTGACAACATTAGATATTAGAGTAACGAGATGGTCACGTAAAGGACTATATCCCAGGTTATTATTTGTTTTCTGGCATGGTTTTTGGTATTATTTTTTGTCATAATTAGATGACATGGCGAAGAATCAGTACACTTGTGTGTTTAGTGTTAGTGATGAATGATGATTAGTAGACATGTCTTAACTTTCATGGATTTGGTCTGATATAAATCTTTTTTTTTAACAGATGAACTATTTGATTTTACAAGTCTATCTCAAAGATCAAATCACAAAATTAATTGTTAATGGCCTCGTTTGGTCGCGTATTTTATGTTCAAAAATATACTTTTTGTAAGTGGGTTGAAAAGTATAATTTTTATGTTTACTTTTTAATAAGTAAATGCTGTTTGGTGAACACGTAAAAGTATACTTTTCATTAAAAATGTTGTTTGGTAAAATATGTTTACTTTTACTTTTTGAGTGAAAATGAATTGTTTATTCAAATAATGCACAATAGATACCACTTTTAAACTTATATTACTCCTAGATACCTCTATAAGTTCGTATTCACAAAAAATGAAAAAAAAAATTCACAAAAAATTCACAAAATTATAAAAAAATTACAAAAAAAATTATAAAAAATCACAAAAATCACAAAATATTAAAATAAATAAAATAAATAAAAAAATTTATAAAAAATCACAAAAATGAAAAAAATGAAAAAAAAAATGAAAAAAAAATCACAAAAAATCACAAAAAATTATAAAAAAGGAAAAAATCACAAAATTTTAAAAAAATAAAAAAATAATTTTTTTTTAATTTTTTGTGATATTTTATATTTTTTTTGATTTTTCAGTATAAAAAGTGTTATATTGACAAAAAAAATTATATATATATTTTTTAAATTTTTGTAAAAGTTTGTGATTTTTTTCATTTTTTGTGATTTTTTGTAATTTTTTATAATTTTTATAATTTTTTTTGTGATTTTTGTATTTTTTAATAATTTTTTGTGATTTTTTGTGATTTTTTATAATTTTTGGTGATTTTTTATAATTTTTTATAATTTTTTTGATTTTTTGTGATTTTTTGTGATTTTTATAATTTTTTATGATTTTTTGTGATTTTTTTCATTTTTTGTATAGTTTTTTATAGTTTTTTTTGGTTATTTTTTTATATTTTTTGTGATTTTTATAAATTTTTTGTGTTTTTTTTTTATTTTGTTGTAATTTAAAACTATTTTTTTGGGTTTGTAGAAAGATAAAATATGTATATTATATTTTGGTTTGTATGACAATTTAGTAAATAAACTAAATAATTAAAAATTGTTAACTACGAGGAATGTGAAATTATCAAGTTATCTAGGAGGAAAATAGAAAATTAGGAAAATATAATGATGATATGAACTAGGTTTTGAACTGTATTTTAAAAGCACATTCAGATTAAAACCTACTTAAAATTATCATCAAAAGTAAAAGTATCATCAAACTAACTTTTAAAAAGTATCATCAAACTTACTTTTAAAAAGTCTACTTATAGACATTTACTTTTCACCGAAAGTATACTTATGAGATGACGGCCAAACAAACTAAATATAAGTAAAAGTAAACCCAAAAGTATACTTAATGGTTTACTTTTATAAAAGTAAACTTTTAAAGTGGCAGCCAAACAACCTGTTCAATAAGTAAAATTAAAGTAAAAGTAACTTACTTTTTGAAGCCAACCAAACAAGCCCAATGTATCAAGTCTGTTAAAAACAAAATGTCACACTCACGTCAATTTTATAGAGCGTATTGCATCATTACTTACGTAAGATGTATAGCTATCGCTAGTGGATGCACATAGGAACATGCATATTAGCCAAGTATAGGAAAATGTTGAAAGTGACTAGATCCATTTTATTTTTTGGCTCTTTACACCTCTTTACAATTATGCTTTTATATTTTATTGCACCACTTCCATAATGAGAAAAAATGACCTTAACTTTAGGTTGTCTGCTCATTTTGCTATTCCTGTAACAAATATTCATGAAATTTGAAAAAATTAAATCCACTGTACTATTCCTCAAAAGCTAGGTAACATTTAAGATACTGAAACTTGGAACAAACTTAACAAATAAAACTCTCTTAGGAGTAATTGCTTATTTGAGCTTACGTACAAGCAACATTTGCCATTACAACATACAAGTATGCCAGAGGCGACGACTCCGACCATATAAAAGCCAAATGTATTCGACTACCGTCATTTTTCGCACTTTTCTCAACAGAAGTATAGAAAAACTTAAAACACGAAACAGGAATTGGTTCAACTCCTAACAGCAACAGGCTCAAATCCATTTTTGATCGACGCCATAACAGCATCAACGACCAGTTGGGTCTTCCTACTGATTTCCAACCACTTATTCTCAATCCCCAGACTGCCCATCTTTATGCCTGTAACCAAATGAGCAAATTCTTTCACCATCAAAGCCTCCTGAGGAAGCTCGGTCTCAACCAAATGCTCGATCGGTACCGGCTCACACCCAATTGATAGCTCTTTAAACCTTGCATTTAAAATAATGATAATATAGTTTTATTTTTTGCTTCACCTCAAGATGTAAATAAATGATATACACTTCTTTGGTTATAAATGAGAGGTTTGGCAACTTATCTTTCAAACACACAATATGACTGCATTGAGATTAACAAAAAGGTATCCTAACAAAAAAGTTTTAATGATAATATCATTTCACTGTAAGTGGGAGGGCCAAAAAAGTATATTTCATCAAATACCAATAGCTAATTAATTTGTGAAAGTGATAACTTATTTGGAAGAAATGTCAAAATAGTTTCATAGCTACTAATTTGGGGAAACAAATCTCTTCCCTGAATCCTAAAAATAAAAAAAAACCAGCTTATCTTCTCAAAACCTGTAACGACACAAACCATTAATACCTCGACTCAGAAGCTGTGTAGAACAGCGCAGACCTCTCCCCAAATGGAATCACAAAGTCATGTAGACGTAAATACCCCTCCGTCCCAACACAAGTCACGTCCATGGTTAAGTTACTTAGAAAAGTGCAGTAAAATGTGGCAACCCTTTTATCGAACCAGCTCAAGGAGGCTCCACAAGAGAGGAGTACACCAGATTCATTGAACTCAGAGTTTGGTAATGCTATTGCGGTATTGGGGAGTTCATAGTCGTTGGCCCAGAGAATTGCTCTGATACAGTACCAGCCGGTGTCTCCCAGGCAGCCGAGGGCATCGAGGTCAGGTTTTACACGGATGTCATCTTGGAGGAATGACGGACCCGGGTTGTACGAGAAGATGCTGTGAATCTGTTAAAAATGTCAATAATGATTACAATTAGGAAAAGTCTTCTATGTAGACAGTTTTGTTCGAAATTCATGAATAGATAATAGATAATTGTAAGACTATAAGACAAGGATCTTAGAGAGCATAAGTTGACTAAATGGTCAGTGACAGCCGACAATGCTGACAAGAGTGGTGGTATATCTATCGAGGTGCTGAAATGCAATTTTTTAACTCACACTTACGCCTCGGCGCCTCTTCCGGAGCTTAAATGGTTTTCCTTAGCTATTGTAAACGAAATAAAAAAATCCTTAATTTTAAATATCCATCTGCATAAACTTGTTCATGGAGCAAAAGATTGTTTTTTTTTATTTTACGGATACTATGGTTAGTCCGCAATTTCAGACAGAAATGGTCTGGAAGTAATTTTCGATTCTAACTGAACCATAAAGCATAATCCAATGGTCAATCCACAGTAACAGGGCAGATAGAGAAAGTAACTTGTTCTTGGCAACTACTAAGAACTAGTAATCTAGTACTGTAATTCTTTGCAAAAGTAAAAAGTGACTGTTTTGAACATCATAAGATTTGAATAAATTGAGAAAGCTATTCATAAATCACAATCACAGGGTTTTTATTACATACTAGTTATGTATCAGTTAAGACCTATGCACCACGTAAAAATTGCCGTATCGGATACATACTCTCCCGATACCCCCGATACTCCGATACCGTATTCAATACTCCATTTGTCATATCCTTGACTTTTCAAAGGTTTGACCAATCCGATACTCGTATCGGATATTCCAAATGTCATATTCTCGACTTTTCAAAAGTTTGACCTATCCAATACTTCAACGAACGATAACTTCACAGATGTTTCACCGATAGATTTCAAGATATGGTGAGTTTTAAAATTTATACTTATTTACAATTTCAACGCAAAGTATTATAAGGTCATTAAATTAATTGGTCATACATGTTATATTAGTATAAATTATATCTTTATTATTTATAAGAAAGTACAAATATACATAAAGTACATATTTTAAAACACCTTTTGGGGAATTGTATTTCCAAGATAATATTTGATAATTAAAAATTAATTTGTAGCAGTATATTTTGTAGATATATATAAAATAATAATTTTTATTATAATTATAATTGCCATATCCTAACCGTATTGTATCCTAAATTTTCAAAAAATCCGTATCCGCGTATCCGTATCGTATCGGATACGATACCCATATCCGTATCCGTGCAACATAGGTTCAGACAGAAAGCTAGCTTTTTCACTCAAATATATTTATTATTTTTAGATGGATTAAGCTTAAAACATTTCAGTAGTTTGTAAATCAGATTACGAAAAATCCTTGGCTTAAAAGCTGAACAATCAGATGTATTCCATATTATATACTACAAGAATCAGAAAAGGTTTGATCCTAATTACCCTTACCAAGCAGGCAAGCACTCACATAATCAAAGATATTTAGCCTCTAAAGTTAACAAATCTTAAATTTACTTGCAGAAATGGAACATATATAATCGCGTCATCGTAACTTGTAACTTCTAGCTCATTTTAAGCAGGAAAAACAGTAAAACAATCCATTAAAGCCAAAAAATTAAGTTCTAAAATCTGTAACAAATCAAATCCAGAACTTAAACCCTAAAATTATGTTCGTTCCAAAAAAAAAATCATTAAGAAACTACGTGCAATTTCGACCGGTAAAACACTCATAACCAAATTACTGAAACATAAATTTTTAAAAGTTAATCATAAACTTTAAATATGTGATTAAATTTTCAAAGTTTTCATTTCGGAAATTTAGAGACCGACTTTTTCATCGGTCAAACTTGCAGGTAGTTTCGTTACTTTCGTAATGAATAAATAATAGAAATTACCACCAAACAATTAATCCAAAATATTAAATATGTAAAAATTACCGATTTGATTTTTCCGAACCGTTTCAGATCATTCAAAAATTCCCGCATCTTCTCCGTCCTCGGGTGATGCATCCACATAGTACTATCCATATACTGCACACCATTCGATTCACACGCTTTCAGTATCTCATCAAGCTCCCCAACACTCAACGCCACAGGCTTCTCCAGCAACACATGCTTCTTTTTCTCGGCTGCCAAGACAGCCCACTTCAGGTGCATGCTCGTAGGGAGCGGTACATAAACAGCGTCCACGTCAGCATCGTCTAGAACTTCTTGGTACGACCCGTAGACCTTGGCATTTGATGGGAAACTGTTTTCAGAAGCGAAAAGAGTGGCTTTTTCGATTGAACGGCTTGCGATGGCTTGAAGGGTAGTGTTCGGGGAGAGCAGGATGGCGCGGGAGACTTTACAGGCTATGTTCGCGCAGCCCAAGATTCCGAACCGGATTGGCTTGTCCTCCATTGCTTTGTATGTTATGTTATGTATGTAGGTGTTTAAGTATGCATATTAGTGTAACTGACAAAGGTACTTTGCTGGAAGGTACATAGTGATGTGTGCGTGTGATCTTGACACAGTATTACGAGATTTTGGATTATTGCACTAGTGGTTACTGTAATGTCATCTAGTATTTTTTTTGGTTATGACATTATCACATTATCACATTATACTGCGTATCGATTCTTGCGGTTTTCAGGTTTAGAGTTTTTTTGACATGCATAACTAATGTCTACTATTTTTACACCAAAAACAGACATCATGATTACATTCTAATTAGGCTCAAAAGATGTGAAAACAGAAGCCTGATCATAATCCATTAATTTAAAACTAGCGGAAAGGAGTTAAAAGCAGGATTTAAGCATTACTCCCATATCCAACACCTCCAACCTGGATTTTAGCATTGCTATTTGCTCCCCACAAATGATACCTTCACCGAAGGGACCGGTCATGACTTATGAAGCGTCGATTGATCTTAACGATGTTTATTTCAACTAGTAAGCATAATAATGTTTAGTACAACATGTGTCACAATAAATGCTACTCGAATCCCTATATACTAATATTGAATGTTTAAGCATCGCCCCATAGCACTCATTAGACGAAGTCCTGTGATGCATGGAAACTTGAGAAATAGACAAAAGGTATCTATCATGTGTGACACTGGTCCGAAATTCCATTTAAGGTACCAGACACTTCAATTCATGAGTTGTCGACTATGTATACACTTCCGCTGACCATTCCATGGACACTTGCAGAAACATCTTGCGCTGTTTGAAAATATTAAAGAAACACAAATGGTAGTTAAAAAAAAAAGTCATTGAACTTTCAAATTTATCTTAAAAAATAACAAAACATTTATTTAAAAATAGTAATTATTACTAAGAATTATATGTTGCAGTTGATACAATTATATTTGTCCTCATGTTTGATAAACTAAATTTATAATAAAACTATATAAATAGTATCTTTATAATATAGTAACAGTCGTATCTACATCTTAACCATATCGTAACCTAAATTTTGAATATTTATTGATTTGTCTGTGTCCGTGTCGTATGTGACACACGAATACGGTGTCCATACTAGCGATATCACATTTAGCCCTTTTATTTGTAGTATAGTTATACGACGGTGACATTAGCCGGCACATAAACAAAAAAGAAAAACACAAAACCAGCTATATACTCTCACTCATTCCCCCACACCCAAAAAACAATGAAAAAACCCGAGATCAACGAAGACGAAACGACCGAGTCATTTCCTCTACCCGACCCGAACCCAAACCCGTCAATTGAAGTACGGTTATAAAACGTGGAAAGGGTCCGATCGGGGTGTTCAAGTCTAGGCGGGTATGAACATGACCAGTTAGAAGTCGACGATATTTTTTTTATCTTTTTTATCCTTGAAGCTATGGGTCATTTGCAAATAACCCATACTCTCTCCGTCCCTAAACAAGTGTCCACTATTCCATATTTGGCTGTCCCAAAATAAGTGTCCGATTTCCTAATTTATCAATGAAAAAATGATAAAAGTATTATAATATTATCAAATATTGCAGTGAATACATTCCAAAAATTGACAATAATAATTATTTAATTTAAATTAAAGTTATATTTGTAAATTTCCAATGCAATTAATAACATCTCTTAATATTTACCGAAATACAAGGAGGACACTTAAAAAGGGACGGATGGAGTATTAACTATTTCAATTAAGCCCCACAAACTATCAAAATTTTACAATTAACCCCAAGTTTATATTAAAAAATAAAAAGGACATTTTTTTTATCAATATGTTCGTTTTACAAAATTATTGGTTTGATATACGTAGTTTGTCAATGCACACGAGTTAAGATAACAAACTATTGTAAAAAAATCATCAGAAAAGGCTTTATATAAATAAAATAAAAAGTGGAAAAAACAATTTTTTGTGCCATTACTTAAAAAATTACTTCAAGTGTATGAATATCAAATAATTGATTAAAATAAATGAAAAATCAACCAAAACGGATCATCAAGTATCATTGAAAAGATGACGTTGGAGGTTATTTGTAAAAGTTTCATAGTTTATGGGCGTTGATTGCAAGTATTGATAGTTCTTGTGGGTTATTTGAAAATAACCCATAGTTCCAGGGGTTATATGCATTTTACCCAATAGTAAGAACACAAAACGAGCTATATACCGTAGACCCACAAAACAAAAACAAATTCAAAAAAAAATAAAATAAAATAAAAATAAAGGAACCATTCGGTTGCCGAGTACATTTATATTTTTTTTCTATTTTGATAAACTTATATACATTATCTGTACTTGTTGATGGGTAAAACTAACGACGACTAAAATTACGTCACGTGTATTTTAAACAAAATTAAATTAATTCAACTAAATAAGGGGAGGTACATCTTGTCAATAATACCAAACAAAATTTCATTTCATTTTAATATTTTTAAGCGAGTGGACCAAAGTTAGAATTATTTTTTGATACTATGATTATTTATTTATTTAGAAAAGTTTACACTCAAAAGCTAATTAACTCTGTTATTTTATACAAAGATGACGTGGCAAAAGAAAGCCAGCTATATGCGTATATACTACTTAGTTGATGGAGTAATTCCGTAGAGCATAAAAACAAAAAAAAAAGTAAAAAACAAAAAGCAATGGAAAAACCTGAGATCAATGAAGAGGAAACAAGAAGCGAATCATCTCCCCTAATACCCGACCCGAATCCGAATAAAAAACCATCAATAGAAGTACGATTATATAAGCGTGGAAAGGGTCCGATCGAGGTGTTTAAATCAAATCTAGGTGGGTACGAACAGGACCAATTAGAAGTTGGTGATATTTGTGATAAATACGGGTTTAAATCCATTTACGCTTTTAATCCTGATTCCGGTCGTGCTGCTCCTATCCGCTTTAATTCTAAGAATGGACGATCCTTCTTGCCGTATAAAGATGGTGCCGTTATTTTCATCGATGGCGAGCCTAAGGTCTCGATTATTTATCTCTAATTTGTTTTTTTATTTATATACCAAAATTGTTAGAATTAGATTATTTTTTTTTAAAAGTTTAATTTATAAACTATGTCTGTCTGTCTGTCTGTGTATTTGTGTTTGTGTGTGTATTTGTATCAATTAAGGATGGTTTCGTTATTCTTATTGATGGCGATCCCACAGTCCCGCTCTTTATTGCTTATTTGTATATGTATATATAATCATTATGTTCTAAATAACTGATCAATACCAAACTGTTTGCAACTTTGACTTGTAAAATTATTGCTGGAATTTGTTTTTTTAGAAATTATATTATATAGTTTAATTTATAAACTGTGTGTGTGTATCAATTAAGGATGGTTCCGTTAATCTTATCGATGGCGAGCCCAAGGTCCCGATTTTCATCTAGTTATTTGTATATGTGTGTGTATGTATTTGTGTGTGTGTGTTTGTGTGTGTGTGTGTGTGTTTGTGCATATATGTGTGTATGATTCACATGTTCTAAAAGTCGAGTGTAGGCAGAAATTAGATCAAGGGAGTAACTAGTAGCAGGCTAAAAACGCTATTTTCATCTGTTACTTGTATATTTTTATACATGTGTGTGTGTGTATCAGTGTATGTGTATGTGTGTATTTGTGCATATATGTATGTATATAGACCATTGTTGCTTGCAGTGGCGGAGCAAGGATAGAAGAATCGGGGGAATGGGTTTCAAAAAATAAATACGGGAGGGTAAAAACCGCTGTTTTCATAATATAGATGCAAAATTTATAATGTCGGGAGGGTTTTTTAAAAATACGAGGGAATGCAGCCTCTGCCAGCCTCCTCCTAACTTCTCCCTGGTTGTCGGTAGGCAATGGCAGAGCCAGGATAGGAGAATGGGGACTGGATTTCAACAAAAAAATATAGGGGGCTAAATTGTTATTTTCTTAGCATAATATGCAATATGTATACTGTCGGGTGAGATTTTTAAAAATAGTGGGTTGTTTTTTTTCCTGCCAGTTCTCCCTTGCCAGTAGGGAAATAGAAGCGAAAAAAGAAAAATGAATCCACTGAAACCGGAAAAAAAAACAATTGGCAATCGGTTTGGTTCGGTTTTCTATCTATTTGGTTGGGTTCGGTCTATGTTCACCCCTTCTGAATTTCATGTGGAGTATTTTGTTTAATTATGGGGGACAAATGCCATATTTCAAGAAACTACATATAAAAATACTGTCTTTTTTTCTTATGATTACGATTATCTGGGTTATGTCCCTTTGTGGTATTACCTGGTTAATTGTTTATAGTGAGTGATCAGTTTAGGCATTAAGGAACTTGGACGTGGGTTAAAGGCGATAAAGATTAGATGATTAGTCTAATTGCTACTCGTTCCTTTTCGTGCTAGCAGTCTTGTTTGATGTTGTGGGATATTTCTGTTACACTACATCAGCTAGTCTGCAAATTTACCAAGGTTATGCTACTTAACATTGACTTCAAGTTCTCTTATACAATTGTTTGTAACCAAGGGCAAACTGGTTAGTAATACGATGATACGGAATTACTTTATAATTTGGAAAGGAGGTTGTAACATTTAGGGATGCATGTAATTTAAATGATTATTACAAATTGGGTCGATTTTTTCAAGTTTTAATATGCAAAATAGATACGGAGCTAAAGAGATAACATAAAAGACACACACTGAATTAATTATGGTAAATGTAAATTAAAGTCACCCAGTGGTACAAAGGGTACTGCAACATTTTCAGGGACCCTAGGTCATACGAAGTAGATTAGAACCAGGCCGTCAGATTTTGAATTGTTATTAAATTATTTGTGAGTTAGTCATGTTAGATGAGAATAGAGCATTTAGTCACATGTGGGTAAAATATAGAGTGTTCGGCATTTAATAGAAAATAGATATGTGAAAATCGCCTAGAATGCTTGTCTACAAATCTAATGTGGGGTCAAAAGCCTAGACCAACCGGAAAAAGTTGTATGAATATCTCATATCTGGTAGAAAGAAGGAAAATCATATTGCAGTTTTGAGATGCCTATTTATATACTAATAAGTAATTGTACATTGAAGGACTCTTACTTTTTGAAATATTAGAAGGGAATGTTAAATGTCATTACATTTAGTCACTTGTACTTTGTCGATCTTCCTTTTCCCGTATTTAGCAGCCTAGTTAGTTAAGTAAACTAGTGACCTTCACAAATTTTGCACCCAAATTGTGGGGCTTGGTTTGTTATTCTCTTTAATGGAACAATAATATCTTTTTTTAAAGAATGTTGTGTCATTCTTTTTGAGTGGTGATATATGCAGAGACTATTTTACACACACTCTTGCAGAGACTTGCTGAGTACCGTTAGATCAATGTATATCGAGGTAGATCAGTGACCCCTCAGTAAATCTGAGCAAGATTGTGTGTCAAATAGTCTCCACTTATATCATCACTCATTCTTTTTATATCTTTTAACTAGAGATATATACTTTTTAAGAGGGCAAATCCTCAAATATCTCATATGTTATGTATGCACCAATGGAACCACCTTAAGTTATGTATGCATCAAATATACCTACATCCATTGTGGATTCAATTTCTTTTACTTGAGATTTCTGTATGCGAAGACTACACAGTTGATAGAACGTACAGATCTGTATAATAGGAGTATCTTGTAAACATACTTTCTTGAAGCTTAGAAATCGTCTGAGAAGAAAATCTCAAATGAATTAACAGAGTTATATCAGCATTTTAAATAGAAGTTGCTATAGGTATATATTAATTCTTTGGATAGAAGTATAGAACTTACAGATATGTATAATAGGGGAATCTCGTAAACATACTTTTTTGAAGCTTAGAAGTCGTCTGAGAAGAAAGTCTCAAGTAAATTAACAGAGTTGTATCTGACATTTTAAATGGAAGTTGTAATAGGAATATATTAAAAAATTTCTTGAATTGGATTTCCAAATTATGATTTGTGTCCATAGCATAAAAGTTTGGATCACGAATTAAATAGCGGATGTGCATGTGACTATCTAGTAATACAATTTTTAAGATGCCTCGGACTCTTGGTACATTTATCTACGTCTACGTACACCTTTATACTTTGCTCGTTTGGGGATTTGAGACCAATTATGATTTTTATTTGTTTATTAAAGCGACATTTACCCATGCATCTTAACCTATTGTTTATGAAGTTAATAAAAGCATAAGAGGATTTGAGTTGTACACAACCTGCTGATGCCAAAATCATAACGGTATATAGAGTCATTTCTAATCTATTTTGAGGTTCTAGCAGAACGACTACCATGTGAACTTGTTTGAGTTCACATAATTTCTTGCATGTAAGTTACACCCTTATATTATATACACTTCAGTTTCGAAAAGAATCTTACTTGCTTGGCCTTGGTTAACATGGTTGAGCCCATCAGGTTTTAGTTTCTACAAATTAGCTGCATTGTGTGTATAAATGGTCGAAAGATGCAATTTCTTTCTTATAGTGGTAAGTACTGCTATATAACAAATATTCGTGCCCAGTCACACCTTCCTAACTAGCACAATGTGCCTAATATTAGAAATTGCTGCATGATATTTCGATGAGTTGTAGTAGCTTCCTCAAGCTGATTATAAATGCATATCATGAATATTGATATATGTACGAGTCGTATGACTCTCTAGTCAAATAAATATAGCAGAGCAGATATGATCTAAACATTCCATGTGTAGGTAGAACTTTTCCTTATGGTGGTAAGTGCTTCCTAGTCATGCCCAGTTGCACCTACTTATCTAGCTCAATGTGCTTGATACTAAAACTTGCTGCATGATGTTTCAATGAGTTGTATGAGCTTCCCAAAATTGATTATAAATGCACATCATGAATGTTGACAAACGTATGACACTCTAATGACTAATCAAATAAATAAAGAAGCGCATATATGATCTAAACATTCGTTGACGTTTAAGTAGAAGTGGTCTAGTAGGCTTGACCAAAGGCAAAACAGAGTTCACTTATGTGCAATGCTAGAAATAATTGTCATAAAAGCCTTTTTGTTGATCTAGCTAAGCTGGAGCAGATAATTACTTATGAAATATTTTTGTGTACCCAAGAATGTAAATTCCCTTGGTGAAAGACGCATTTTAAACAGCGTCATCCCCAGAACGGTATTATAGGCTTCAGCCTTTGCCTGTCTGACTTACATATGAGAAGGATGAAGTATTCTTTGCTGGTTTGACAAATTCAATTGGTGCATTTAGTTTCATAGACTATACAAATCTCGTTTCTTAGTTGAATTTTCCTTTGTTGAATTTCTTTGTTTTCCAGGATTCTCTACTGAAGCCTTTTACCAAGATCTTGCTTGGACTTGCAATGACGACTTTCATGATAGTATTGGTTATGAAAGAAAATCCAAAATGGATGGAGAAATTGAATTTTTCCGGGGGAAGAGTTCCCCCATGGGTCCTTGCTTGCGCAGTTATTGTATTCATCCGCATGAGGAAAAGAACAAAAGACTTTTTTCAGAACCGTGGTTGGTGATTTTCCCTCGGTTTAGCAAGTGTTTTTGTATTTTATTTTCATCTCAAGTGAAATTGTTTGGTACTAACTTTACACCATTTCATAGGTGTGTATAATTGTTTATTCGGATACCTTGTTGAGTGAATATTAGATTGTTTGTAAGAATCAATCTTGGAAGTTATCACTCTTGACTTTGGAACTAGTTTATACCTTTCGGTTGTAATTCAAACGCATGCTATCAATAATTTCTAACAAATGTAATGAATGTGAGACTAATCAGTTATGTCAGGTACTTTCATGAAAAGAAGGAACATTAGTATTCTGTATCGTCTGTATCTGTTTTAGTTTTGTGTGGTGTTCAAGTTTTGTGTATGTTCTTGACTTCTTATGTACATAATTGCTAACAAAAAATTATGACCACTATTTCAGAGAAGTCTATATTCAGATTCTTTGAGATTGAGATAATATTATTCACAACACTGTATCCACTTATTGAATGTTTTAAATCTTTTAACCTTCTGACTTGTGACGAAGGATATGGGGACGATTATTATAATTTATAATTATGATTATAGAGACGCCATAATACATTCATTTGATCATGGCTTGCTAACACTTTTCTAAGTTTTAAGCCTTCCTCGTTCTGGTGTTGAAGAATCTGTCCCAAGTTGCTAGATACTTGGTGGAGGAAAGGCAAAATGAGAATCTATGCTGTCTAAAATTCTACTCATTGTGCTGTTTCCTAGAGCAGGTGTTTCAATATCATCGCAAAAGGTAGCAGACAGAGAAATAGATGAGCTGCTCAAGAAATTAGGGGGGATATTATTTTCAACCATGGCTCGATCTGATGTGATACTTATCTGGCTTTTGATTGATTAGGTAGCAATTGTATTCCTCCGTAACACCTATTTGTCCAACTTCCTTTTGCCTTTGTGGTTTTACAAATTCACCATGGTGCCTATTCAAAATCAGATCATCTTTTCCTCATTTTTTTTATAGCAGTTTGACCAATGAATTGAGTGGATTTCATTGAGAGCCATAGTTTGATTTCGGGTGTTAGCATTGAGTGAATACTTTTTATTATTATTTCAAGGGCAAGATAGAGTTCTTAGAATCAACATTATCGTCCGAGTCTCTGATTCTTGATACTCCCATATCCTTCTTCCAGAAAAAAAAAATGTTTTAACTATGTACTTTTGATTTAACCCTTCAATCTCGTGTAATAGATGTTTCCTGAATGAGAATTTTTTTATTTAATTAAGAGTACAAAATTGGCACAAGCAGAGCCTCACCATATTCTAGTTCTAGTTGCGCCAAAGGTTTGCAGACTACAGTCCGCCGATACACAATGCTGGGACTAGTTTTTTAAAACTGATATCTTTGGATTGACACCTATTAATGTGAACAGAGTCACCACGTTGTTCAATACATCTGATACTAAATATTTCACGAAACTACATCTTCTAATACAACGTGAGTAATTTTTTTGAAGGCAGAATAAAAAGGAAATAATTGATGTATCAACCAATTTCTCCTCTACTAACTTGTTATCTACAAGTCTACAACAGTTGTTCATAGATGCACATCATGGCATAAGGTAGCAAATTGTTTAAAACCTCTCATTTAAAATCTGGGTGAATATCGTCTTCAACCATTTCGTCCTTCAAGGATAGATCAAAAATGCCATCATCGTATGATTGCTGCCTTGCTCGATTTGATATATCTCTTAGGCCTTTGGGTTGAAGTGCATCATCATCATCTTCCTCTATAGTTACATATTTGTCCCATTTCGAAATTGATTTTGGTTTTCCAGCCTTTTCATGAAACGAAAAAGGTACGTCGTTTTCAACAAGGTCTTGACTCTTTTCTTGAACCATGTAGTTGTTCCATTTTGTAAAGACTACAGCTGATTTTGAACTGAAATGACTCGCCACTGTTTTTGAGGTCCTCTCGTCTCTGATTTCTTGTGATGGATAAGTCCTAGATTTAAAACCCCAGTTACACATTTTTGGTTCTTTATCCTCGTAAGTGTTATCACTCCACGTTGGTGCCTTACTAACTGTAGTGGACTGATATTTGCAAGGACCCTCATCTGCAATTGCGAAAAATAAATTTGATAAGCAGTTTACCAATTTCCTAAATTGGTTAGCATTTTAATGCTTTTGTGACATATAGCTGATTTAAACTGCTTAAACGAATTAAAATAATAGTGAAAAAACTCAAGGACTACTAATAGCAAACTTGTTTCTTGAGAATTAGAAAGAAAAGTCTGAGGTTAAATTGAAGAAGTCGAAACATATTAAATTTGTTGGGTACATTATAAATAAACACAGTAATTTCTATGGAAAAATAATGGACAAACAAACAGAAAATAATATTCTAAAATATAATATAAATATCAAATACAAGCTTTAACATAAAAGAATGTAAATGATACCGAAATGGACTAAAGTCCGAGACGAGCTAACTGCAAACAGTTTTCCTTAAACGATATTTGCCCCGCCACCTCTGCTTCTGGCTAAATGGGACAATTTGTTTCCAAGGTACAACGTCTATCGCATGTGACTCGGCGGAAACGGAACCGATTCACGATCGGGTCGTTGATGGTGCTGTACTCTTTCGCATATGTGAATGTGTGCATGTGTATATGTCATGTATTTTATTTCTCATAAAAAGCTTATTAAAAAGCTTCAAGAAAAAAAACATGGTTGGAAACCATCATTTTATGCATTACTATTATAACTCTTTTTTCCAATAAAGAGGCACACTTGGGTAATAAAGTTTTGAAACTCACAATTTTTTAATCGCATTCAAAACCATAAAACAAAGTTTTATCCAACAATCCTCACATGAATGCAATTATAAAACATGCAAAGTGCAACTAAATGCAATCGAGAGAACCACGAGAATTCACTGCATAAGGACAGGTAGCGCGTGCCTTGAACCTGCCATAGCGAAATACCTTTTGGATATACTTGCTTTAGGTAGTCGAATGATTTGAGCCCTTAGCGTTTTGTGTATACCAAAATGATACCTGCACAGTGTCTTATCTACACCACTTACTAGGCCCTTTAGTTGTTCATATTTAGCCCTGGGCTGCCTTGGCAAATTCAACCGGGTGCTCTAGTGATTTAGCCCTAGATCATCACATATTATCGGCCATATTATAGGTGATTTCAAGTCAAATGCGTTCTGACTCACCCCACTCGATGTTCGAGATACTTGATTCATTAACAGCCTCATGCTCACCCTTAAAATGGTACAGGTCTATCACTCTTTCATCATAGAAATGGGCTGAGAACTTATGTTCTCGAATGTTTTGTTCGGTCACCCGCACAGTTCAGTTTTCCCATTGAACCTGAGACTGGAGTTTCCAGTACAGGTTGGATAGCTTATGTGAAGGTTTCCAATTTATTGGGCTTCAACCCCCATTTCCCTCGATGATGCTCCGACTCCTCCGCGAGTCAAGCATTTTGTATATGAATCCGCATTATTATCCTTAGACCTTGCAAAGTCTAAGGATACCACACTGTTTGCTAGCAATCCCTTTTGCGGACTTGTGTCTCCGACGACTATGTCATGACTTTTGTCGGGACTTTCCATTATACAAATACTCTGATCCCGTTCAATAACTGGCTGACTTTATCAGTGCACGCTTATTGAGGGAACAAATTTTGGCCACTTGGAAATACCTCCCAAAA
Organism: Primula vulgaris; assembly: GCA_963920805.1. Classification (NCBI taxonomy): domain Eukaryota; kingdom Viridiplantae; phylum Streptophyta; class Magnoliopsida; order Ericales; family Primulaceae; genus Primula; species Primula vulgaris. The sequence continues at coordinate 12,126,510 of OY987216.1, read as the reverse complement.
CTTCTTAGTCAATCTGCCCTTTTACAGTGTCTACAACATTATGAATTCTGATTCCATAGTTGATCCACGTATGCGTATCTGTTTTACAGACCTCCATGAGACTGCAACCTCTTTAAGTACAAACATATTCACTCGTGGACCTTGTACTGTTAAAGTTCGAAATACACTTGGTATCTAAATACCCTCCAAACATTTTGGACATCTCGTATAATGCAGTTCATGATTTGCAGTATACCTCATGTATCTGAAAAGACTCGTTGGCAAACCTACTCGGTCTGCTCACTGAGTTGGCTATACCTGGTCTACTGCAGTTCTTGACGCACAAGAGACTACCTATGATAAGTTAGGTGTTTGTTTTAGTCCATATAGTGACTTAACAATTTTTCGCACCTTGCCTTACTTTACACGGAACCACGACCCAATGGGTTGTTCCTAATTCTCTAGATCTCCATTTATAAAACACATGTTCTCATTAATTAATGACGTGTCTTTTCATAGAGATTAGAGTATAGACATTAAAATTATCAAAACTTTCAGTTTACTTAAATTAATTGACTTTATTTCTCACGTGCCTATAAACCTCATTGTTGATGGCATCTTCCCATATACACATTATATGGATAACATTGATTATTTCAATGTCGTCGATTCACCTTCACTCATGAAGGTCAATGGACAAATGAAGTTTCATTACCATGCCGAGGCCCTTCATCTCCCTTACAAGATTCACTTTTCCCACTTTTCCAGCACCGTTTGAATGTTCACTTGTCTTGGGTAGCGTAATGCTTTGAACCCTTAGCTTATTGATCATACTCGCCAGGCGTTAGAGTTTTGCGGGAAAGCTTCTCTTTAAGAAAATATGCTTCTCGGGCATAGAACAATACTTAGGCACTAGAAAGTCATCCGACTTATGCACTAGAAACCGATCGACACTATATTTAGTGCTTATCCGATAAACACACACTTTACCGTTTTCGGTCCTATCCAAGTCCTTCAAAGAATAAGAATTGAGACGTTTCTTAGGCAGCACCAAACTTTCAAGAAGTTATAGCTAGGCACCATGCCTTATATAATTCTAACTGTTTGGTTCAACTTCCTAAGCGGTAGTTTGTTCAACACATAGCTTGCGGAAAGCTCACTTCCCGCACAAATTCAGAGTTTACCCTGAACTTATCAACATGGCATTCATCGTTTAACAACTACAATTTTGCTCGAGAGCATAATAGGTCGTTCTTTAACGATTGGTGTCATTCCAACAACACAATTGTGTGGACGGTGTCTCATGTTCACCGTTTCATCTACACTGATCATGTATTCATAACCATGTGAATATACCGTTTCGGAACTAGTTAGACAATATCTAACACGTCCAAGAATAGTCTATCATTTAATGATTAACACTTAATCACTGTATTAAACTTGGTAGATTAACACAACAAAACACTCATGATTAAACATATTTTCTGACAATCCTTAATCCTCAACAATAGAATTCTCATATTTATTCTTACTTGAATGTATATCTCGACTGATTTGTCTTTACTTCTCATCAAGTAGACATATCAGTGTTTAGTACAAACATTAATAAATTGAGGAAATACCTTTTAACCCCTTTTTGGTTTGCACGCATCTCAAATGCATCCAACCATTAGGTTATGTACTCCGTTCGAAACTTCGAACTGAAGACTTAGCAATACATTGCATCAAACACAAACTCATATTTATGTTTCAATTTAAATAATAGATTTAGAAAAATAAAACATTTATGGTTTTATATTTTCATGACCTACTATATCATGTACAATCAGTGACTTAGTTTAATAACTCAACATGTCATTATTGACCACAAGAGTATCGACTAAAATGTTCATTTTGAACAAATAGTCACTCATTTATTACCACAAACAGGCAAAATTATCACAATCTGATCCTAGTGTTTTGGCTATCGAAAGGCTACAACCCTTAGGTTTCAAAAACCACTAGTCATGATTTAGATTTGTATGTTTGCACTTGTTAGTAGACTTTCAAACGTTTAGGTTTCCACACATTAACGCCCCCACAGTTTGTGCATTCCTTTTGTCCTCACTCAGGACGTGCACATTTTAATTGAGAGACTTAACCGGTTTCAATGTGGTAAATGAATTTTATCATTTATTTCAGACGTTTAAAGTCTATACCACTGAACCGTTACGTATTCTCTCACTCGCTTGTAGGCGCTTTGGGTACGTTTAGATTCTCGATCTACAGGATCGACGGGTTATCCCCACATTTGTGGGACCCTCGGGGTTCTCCCCCAATAATAGTAATATACCATTACTCAATTACTATTCTCAATAATAGCAACCACAACATATTCATAACATGTTATTTTAACAAGTTAATAAGATGTTACATCAATAAATTATTAAATGTTCTTTCAGCCAATCAATAAAATGTTATTTCAACAAATAATAAAATAGCCGATATTTGTTTATTCTTAAAATAAAACTCAACGGCCATTTATAATTTGTCTAATCATCAAATTATTTGCTCTTGGATGAACAAAGATTGTTATTAAATAACTTTTCATCCAAATATGTAACCGACTCGTCAATACAATTCGTAGGTAGCTAATAAAGCTCTCCATAAATGTCAACAACGACTGTCGTTACAATAATATATAACTCTCCAAATTAAATTGTGATTAATCACAATTAATAAGAAGTTATAAATACTCGTCTTTAATGTCATTAATGATTACCATTACAAATTTTGTAACTCTCCAAATTAAATTGCAATAAATCACAATTAATAAGGATATCACCCATTATATCACCACATTTGTGGCTTTAATAATGGTGATTTCGAATTTGGAACCCCTGTCATTAATATGCACTCATGCAAAATTAATAGGAGTTACACCGGCACCCACAATGTTCTGGTCAGTTCCAGCACCGACTGTGTTCCGAACATTTCCCGCAGGAAACTGTTCGTTATCTCAAATAACAAACAAGCACAATCTAATTTCGGAAAATGAAACTAAAACTCCTCCTTCGCAAACACCAAATTTCTATAACCACGCATGGTTTCATGAAACTGATTTTGCAAGAGTATTCTAGTTCATTCCCGAAAAAGATTATCAAATTCTGAAAGATTTATTCAGCCGTAAACATCAGATAAATCTGATTTTACAAAGAACAATCTCAGAATTCAAACAAGTTATGTCGTAAGCCCTAAATTCTGAAAATCAGAAAATGGTTTTACAAGAACTATTTCGAAACCAATTCTGTCGTAATCCCCAATTTAATGGCTTTTACTATAACTGTTTCTAATAATCATCAATCCTCCAATTCCATGGTAGAGATCCGTGTCTGCACAAAAACTCGTTGGAAATTGTTAGTCATTTATTAACATGAAAATAATAAACATGTATAAATCCACTAACAATATAACATAGTCTCTAACCAGATTACTCGTAATTAAAATATTCTAACACTAGAAAATATAATTACCAACTATGCAAATTCCAAACAGTACGCAACCGGTACCAATCCGGCCATGTAACATAATGAACAAATCAATGAAACATGCATGTTTTTAAGTTGCTGGTAACTAATACATGCGCATTACCATTTATATATGCAAGTAAATAGAATATACAAGTATCATGCATTCACTGGACAAAGTCCAGCCATCCAAAATACTCACCATAAATGAAAATGGTCACATGTATCCACAACTACATCTCATGCGTTTCATATCAAATTACCAATAAAGGCCATTAATGGTTTTGAATAGCATAAGGAGTTGCACAAAACTCTTAATTCTACAACAAAACCAAAACCGTAAATAAAATATTTGAAGCAAATATTGACCACCTGTGTATGCAAAACGCCACCTCACAAAATAAAGCATATCCATATAAACACATATAGCTCATATATGTCGTGTATATAATCTACACAATTATATACCCACCGGAAGAACAATTAAGCCATTAATATAATAACTTACGTTGCAACAGCCAAAGAAAATAAGTAGATTTCTAAATACAACATATTTACTTTGTTTACAAGGCAAACCAAACATGAAGAATTAACAAAAGACAAACAGTAGGAATTCTCCTGCACATGTTCTAATTTGATTTTTGGTACATTATTACAATAATAAATCATGGATTATGTTATAGTAACTTACACAACATTTAGTACTCAACTAAATGTGCATTCACGTAACCGACACACAAAACAACCACTCATTGTTTAATCCATTGTCAATTATTAAGCTATTCAAACACCTATGAGTAAAATTGCTACCAACCTTTTGCTATGCACATTAACATATACTCAAAATATATAATGTAACACCAAACACTATAACTCGTGTTACATACTCATAGCCATAAACAATTAATAAGTCAATATACCTACAAACATGGCAAGCAGGAGAACCACAAAAGGTTTACGGAATAAACATTCATACAAAACGACAAATCAATTATCACATGCATATGTCTCAATTTAATTCTACAGTATAACAATTTAACTCATACTATAATCATAGTATAGCAATATTTATGTTCATCACATAAACAAATATACACAAATGGTATTCTTATGCGAATCATGCATGTATATAAAGAAAACATGCAGGTAACATTACCAAAATAAAAAGATGTAATAAAGTACATGTCACGCAGGTAACATCACCAAAATAAAAACATGTAAAAAAGTACATGTCACGGGACAATAAATAAATCATCCTAAAATATGTGTAGAGAATACACATGCCGATATGCATACTCCTTCTACTGAACCAATTGTAAACATGTTACTGCATATGCAAACATCTAATCATGCATTTACATAATATATAAAATACAAGTCATATATAACAATTCAAAACACAAATATGTATAGCCTCCATATACATATAAACAGTTTAGGTATATAAACCAAATCTAGGTTTTATCTCAATAAAACCGAACCAAAGATAAAGCAATCCGAAACCATTACAGCCGTAAACATCAAATTTCCGAAACCGAAGCTTAAGAGAAAATGATTTTACTAAGAACGATTACGGAGAAAGAAACAATTTTCTGTAAATCAACACACCGAAATTATTGTATTAACGTACCAAAAATAAAAATATCGTTTAAGACTGTTGGGTACGTTATAAATAAACACAGTAATTTCTACGGAAAAGTAATGGACAAACAAAAAAAAAATAATATCCTCAAATATAATATAAATAACATATACAAGCTTTAACATAAAAGAATGTAAATGATACCGGAATGGACTAAAGTCCGAGATGAGGTAACTGCAAGCAGTTTTTCTTAAACGATATTTGTCCCGCCACCTCTGCTTCTGGCTAAATGGGGCCATTCGTTCCCAAGGTACAACGTCTATCGCATGTGACTCGGCGGAAACGGCACCGAGCCACGATCGGGCCGTTGGTGGTGTGGTACTCTCTATATATATGCATATGTGAATGTGTGCATGTGTATATGTCATGTATTTTATTTCTCATAAAAAGCTTATTAAAAAGCTTCAAGAAAAAAAAAATGGTTGGAAACCATCATTTTATGCATTACTATTGTAACTCTTTTTTCCAATAAAGAGCCACACTTAACGGGGTAATAAAGTTTTGAAACTCACAATTTTTTAATTGCATTCAAAACCATAAAACAAAGTTTTATCCAACAAAATTTACCTTGAGTGGACGAAGTATTGACAGATTTCCTCTTTGAGAACACAGGCTTGAAACCATTTCCCTCGTTTTGGTTACCTAATCTACTGGCGTATATACTCAACTTAGGTTTTCTGAACAATGAGTTAGGCATCTCTGTCACAATCTTTGGTTCGTTCACATCCTCTGCACATTAAAGTTACCATATGTTACAATTTCCATTGGAAGAAAAAAAGTGATGTTAATATTGGAAACAAGCCAATTTCACAACAAGGATTTGAGAGCAGAAAACCACAAAAAGGATGGACAGTAAAACAAGCCAGATAATATTATGTAACACGCAGTATTCGCCTTGGGTTCATAGGGACCCAGCAGTTCCATTATAAACAAGCACACACATGTATAGCCTAAAACTACAAGGTCTAAATAACAAGTCAACATTTATGCAGATGAAACAATTTCTTTAACCTTCTGTTTTACAATTTTGAAAGACATGGACACTTCACCAACAACGTGATGTATGCTTCTCAGTAACCTCTAATAAGCTAGTTCACACTCAGTATCCACCCTTTACCCTTTGACTTACCTTCAGTTACTACATTTTCACTATCCCCAAATGCTCACATCTATTACTCTTCATTGTACATTTGTACTACTATCAAAATGTATTAGACTAATGATTAGTGGAGCTAAACCTTATCATGCCTAACTCCAAGTACGCTAGCCATACAAATACATGTATACAATTTAGCTCCAAGCATTTACTTACTAATTAGTACTCCTTTAGAAGAAACAAAAACCTATAAACTGTTTTCAAATTGCAGAGCCATCATTGAATCGCCTAATATTGCAGAATTTTTATTGTCAATTCATGTTGTGCACATGAAGTTCTACAAAAAGATTTCCTATTAGCTATCCCCAATTAACGTATATAATTTTAGTAATGGCATATTCAGCGGAAGTTACCCCAGATGCATACACTTGACCATATTATGCCAAACACATATTTTCGCCTATGGTCTTCAGTATTTTATGCAACTGCAAAACAACCCTGGGCAAGTACCCCGTCAATAAGCATTTTCCTATCCTAAAATTGTGATACGATGACATTAACTAATTTCCAATGCATCGTTAAGTGAATTTTCTTTTGCCAAACGTCATCGTACCACTACTAATTCTACATGTCCGATCTCCCGAAATGTGTTGGTGGAAAGTACATCACACAGTAAAAAAATCCAATCATACCAATTAACAGAAATAGATTTTCAACAAAATTGCTAATTAAATCTCGACTATAATCACTTGTTGCCAATTTTTTCTAGCATTTTCTTCTGATAACTCAATTCTATCTGCCTATACTACTATATTTTCCCTAATGAACATAAATATAAGCAAAATCACCATATGATGGTTGACAAGTCATAAAATATAATACTATAATCTTCCATTTTATAATTTCGTGTTTGCCAAACGACCTAGCACTCTTTTTTTTCCTTTTTTTTTTCTCCTACATGTCTGATCTAGCAAAATGTTGGTAAAATACATAACACAATCAATTTCCAATTTATCCCAATTAACAGAATTCCAACAAATACACTAATCAAATCCCAAACAAAATCAACTTTCTCACCGCTTTCTTCTTCAATCGGGGGCTCGTAATCAACATACTCACTCCAATCAGTCCTCTTCTTCGGCTTCATATCGCTTTCACCTGATTCATCAATCGGTAACGCATCTAGGGTTTCACTACTCCTGCGACTCTGATCGGCGTGTAACCTAGACATGTTGAAGGTCTGCACGTACTTACGTACGTCGCGTGCCATGCCTCCCTGGGAAAACACATGGCGCATCGACTGCCTCTCGTTGCACACCACGCACGTCCACTTGTTACTACTCTTCTTCCTCTGTTTCACCTGTTCCAGGACGAGAACATAGATAAACGTATATACTGTTGAGATTTAGTCCTCACATTGTTACTATTCTGGTTATGTGGACCTATTTGTAATAGTTTGATAGTAGTTAATTGTTACTTTTGTGTATTAAATGGTCAAAAAGTGTAATTAACTACTATCAAACTATTACAAATAGGTCCACATAACCAGAATAGTAACAATGTGATGACTAAATCTCAACACACACACACACGCGATACGTTTGCAAAATAAATATCTAATCTACCAAAACAAAAGCTCTCTACCAATACATTATTTAGTACTAAAAATAAAAATAAATCTTCTGTAATCTGATGTCTTAGACTTAAATATAAAAAAACAAAGTAAAAAATGAAGGGGGAGATGAAAACAGATACAAATCGGAAGTTACAGAGATACCTGCATGGTGGAGCATTTGCAGCACAGGAGAGCGATAAAGGACATTGTTGGAGCTTAGAGAGCGAGAGAGAGAGAGAGAGAGAGAGAGATTGGGATTTTGATTTTATTTATTTTTTGTTAATTTGGCGGGATTTAATTTATATTCTGGGTTTTGATGAGATTGGATTTTGGGGTTTTGTTTGTTTGGAAATTTACATTCACGGTCCCTGGGGTTTTCCGGGACAGGTTGGAGCAAAAATGCAATCACACCATACTGGTTCAAATTTACTCAAGTTGTATGATTATGTTTCGATCATGTTATCGGTTTTTTCATATGTATTTGTAATTATTTTTTGATTTTTTTTTGTAAATCAACGTACTATTTTATTTCTAAATTGTTTATTCAGAAAAATCTATAAAATTTGATATTTTATATATATATTTATGTATTTATTAATATTACTATTTTGTAAATTGTCAAACAAACAGTTAAACATAAATAAATATATAAAATGTCAAATTTTATAAAAAATTTTGAACAAACATTTTAGAAATAAAATAATACGTTGATTTACAAAAATAAATTGAAAAATAGTTCAGAATATATATGAAAAAACCGATAACCTGACCAAAATTTGCCATACGAACATTTAAAACAAAACCCGTTTTTTACTTAACTAATGAAGCTATCATAATAAATCTCATATAGTTCAGCTTTTAAAACAAAATATTATTAAAAAATAAAAAATTAACCCAAGAATTACTCCACCAAAATGGAGAGCAGAAATAGTACAGAGGGCCCAAAACATAAAAAAAAACATCAATTCTTTTGAACATAACCCACCTTTTAACTTAATTAGTGTGGTTATAAGAATAAATTTGATAAGATTCAAATTTAAAAACATGTAGGATTTGTTTGGTAATATATTTTTTGGTCCAAAATTAAAAATTTGTTTTAATAATTCATTAAAAATCTAGATTTTAAAAATCTGTATTTTTTAGTGCATGTTTGGCATCAACTTTTTTTGTTAGATTTTTTAGCTTTATGATTTTAAAAAGTCATGCGTTTGGTATCACTGCTTTTTTTACCTTTTAAAAATCTAGATTTTGAAGTAATATAACTAGAAAAGCTAAAAGCAAAAAAGCCATACATTTTGGAGATTTTGGTAGCTTTCTCATAACCATTTTAAGAATTTAAATGAATATTGATCTTATTTCAACTAAAATTTTATTCGTATACTTGACGTATTACTTGCTCGTTTAAATATGATATTTTAAAAATTTATCAAAAAAATATCTTGTAAAGTTATTTTTATTGAAAAAGCAAAAGGTTATCGGCTAACGCCAAAAATCAATAGGTTGAAAGTTATATTTTTTAAGTTTTTACCAAACAGTCATGTATATTTTGAAAGACAAACTTTTTTATTACTGTTTTCTGAAAGCAGTTTTTTGACTGAAAAAGCTGATACCAAACGGAAATCAAATTTTTTTTCAGAAGCTAAATAATATGTATTTTCAAATACTCATATATTTTTAAAATCAAAAAATTCAAAAAGTAAAAAAAAATCTGTTGCGACATGTTATTTCAAAAAAGAAAAGAAAAGAAAAGAAAAGAAAATTAAATTAAACTAAAAAATGAGCAAAATGGAGAGCAGAAAGGAATAGTAGTAGTATAGAGGACTTAAAATATAATTATCCGTTCATAAATTGATGAAGTTATAAAGCAAGGCAAGTGGTGTAGCAACTAGCAAATCGTATATCCGCCGCCGCCGCCACCACCACCACCACCAAAACTAAAAAATAAATAAAAATGAAACTATGCAGCTGCGGAGTAAACCGCTTCCCGTTGATGACCCTTCTCTCTCCTCAAAAACTCCGTCTCCTCCGTCCCCTCTCCTCTCTCTCCACCGCAACCGTCTCGCCATCCGAAGCCATCCTCCCTTTAAAACACTCCATCCTCTTAGAACGTCTCCGTCACCGCCACCTCAAACACCCTTCCCCCCACTCTCCCTCTCCCTCTCCCTCTCCCTCTCCGAGACCGGGGGCGGTGGAGAAGAGAGCGGGGAAAGTAGCAAAGGGGTTTGGAGAGCTGGGGGTGAGTGAGGAGGTGATGGGGGCGTTGGTGGAGATGGGTATTAATGTCCCGACTGAGATACAGAGCGTCGGGATACCTGCGGTTTTGGAAGGGACAACTCTTGTGCTTGGGTCTCATACCGGGTCCGGGAAGACCCTCGCTTACCTCCTGCCTCTTGTTCAGGTCGGTGTTTAATATTTATTATCATTGTTGTTTGTAGGCGGAAATTAGGGGGTACACCTTGGTAATTTGTCTACATTCCTTCTCAGTTTATTTCTAGATGCTAGGTGATTAAGCGGGATTAAGCTGATTAACCGTATTAGGCGGTGATTAAGAGGAATTAGGCACTAGGCGACCTATTTCCGCTAGGTTGGTCTTGCGACTTTTAGAACTGAGGGTAGGTATCAGTGGCGGAGTTAGGATTGGGAAATGAGGTGCTGGAATCCCTCATAAAATTTATATGGGGTGCTAACCCACTGTTTTTAAAAATTTATGTGTAAAATGTATACTGAGTGTAGGTTTTTTCACAAAATTTGCAGTTTTTGTGATCGTTTTTTGGATTGTAAGTTGTACTGCATTTTGGTTTATTATCTGTCTGCTTGAAATCTGAGCTTACTTGATAGGGATACTCTTTGTGTCACTTTGTACCTTTACATTATAGGTCGGATAAAAAATTAGTGTACAGGTGTTGGACAGTAAAATAAGTAGCGAAAAAAGGAAATTTTGCTAATTACCCCTATTTGTTAATCCACGAGTTTAAATTTGGCAAATGATTGGTTTGGAAGTCTTAAAGTGTGACAAAATATTATAGCTTTATGCCTAATTGGTTGCAGCTTTAAAGCCAAAAAACAAGGTTTATTCTTTTTGAGGTAAGATGCTGGATCGATCCGGCTTAAGGCATCTAGGATAATTAGACCAGAGAAACAAGAAATTGTGTCTTAACAGCTAAAATATCAAATGCACAACAACTAAACAGCAAAAGGACAGAAATTGGGAGGTTAAAAGTTGCAGCCAAACTAACCCTTTATAAGTTCATAATGAAATAGTCAAAAAATTATACAGGTTCATTTGTTAGGGAATGTTATATAACATATATCCGCTATGCTGAAAAGGAAGAGTTAGCTGATACTAGCTGTTTGGCACAAGAAGAGTCGTATGCATCCCATTTGCAGTGTTGTACAACTTTTTCTTAGGTTATATTTACAAGTGGAGACTTGATTATAGAATGTTTGTAGAAGCTGAGCATAGGAAATTGTTTAATCGAGCTTAGGCCATTGGTCATGAAATTTTCCATCTTATATCACAACTTCAAAGCTATTGGCAAATAACTGTTTTAGAGGTCTAAAATTTAAGGGGCTGCTCTAGCTCATGGAGTTGATAGTGACATTATGTTTCTTTTGCCATTCACGAGTTCAATCTATGTTTGACATATTATTGGTTTAAAGGACTAAAAAGGAAGGTCTTTTCTAACCGAAGCAGTTTGTAATGAAGCTTCGCCTATTCGACAAGTTTCTTGGGTCAATTGTTTGGCCAACAACTAGGTTTACAAGTCTTAGAAGGATTAGTCTGCACATTTTATAGGCAAGAATGCAATCCCACCTATAACATGGAAGGAGAGGAATATACAGGAAGGTTGCACATGGATTTTAGAAAGAGGGTTATTAATTTACAGAAATGGGTGTATGATGTAGTGAGACTAATTTTTTACATGCGAAGCATCAATTAGTCAGGCATTTATATATTAAGAATAAGAACTAATGTAGGAATTGGTCATTTCCAAGCTCATTTTGTGTATAATACACCAAAAGGCGCTCCATCGCTTATTTACCGCTCTTGGTTCAGTAAAGCTATTGATGGTGAGGTTAGAACAAAATAAGTTTGTCTGTTTCCATTAAGGAAAAAGTTGTGAATTTATATAGGTGTCGGCTAACTTTACTTTTAAGTTGCGAAGAAAGAAAAGGAATGGAAAGAACCTTCTAGTTAGAACTTAAAAGGAGATAGAGAAAGTAAAACAGAAATGGTGAAAATCCAATCAAATATAAGTTTGACTCTTTTACTTTAGATTTTCCATTTATCTCCTTTTCAATTTTGGAAATTAAATAAACCAGGAATACTTGGTTTAACTTCAAGATGAAAAGAGACCAAAGTTTTGGTTATCAATGAATCGCACAAACATCTACAAATATGCATGCCACATACTTTTATGCCTAGTACTTGGAAAAAAAGCTGCTTGGTAGTAAATTCTGCATTTTTGGTCTAAAACAAAAAAAAAATTAATTATTGGTGGATGGAAACTCTGCATTTTAGTGTAGCTAGGTTTTTTATGACTCAAAGATTTAGTTACTGGCGATCATCTTTTTCTCTGTAGCCGATAATACATCTTTCTGACATAGCTGACTGTCAATGCATTTTCTTTCTCATTTGATTTCTCATTTTTTTGTTAGCTGTGCTTGTTAGTTGTTCCTGTGGGATTAAATTGCTAACTTGGTCACTTATGTACGACTCTATTAACATCACCTTCTTATTTCTTAATGTTGTAGTTATTAAGACGGGATGAGACACTATATGGCATGCTAATGAAGCCTAGACGTCCTCGAGCTGTTGTCCTGTGTCCCACAAGAGAGCTATCTGAGCAGGTTCTTTCATGATATTTATATACTAAAATCTTACCCTCGTGATTATTGCCTTATTTACTGTTCCGCTAACATGTGCCCCATGTTAATATAAATACATTGTATTTCCTATATGTTAATACATGTTAAGTGATATATGCTTAATAATGCATAAACACCCTTTACTTACCATAGTTTGACATCATATAGTACTTATAAATATTATTATCACATTTTAGGTAATCATTTCCACCTTAACATGTGTCATGGGGGCTCATGTTAGCATTTCCCTTAATAAGGAGTTAATTTTAGATCGTTTGCACAGGTTTTTCGAGTGGCTAAGTCTATAAGTCACCATGCACGATTTAGGGCTACGATGGTCAGTGGTGGGACCCGTTTAAAGCCTCAAGAAGATTCTTTGAACGTTCCGATTGATATGGTTGTGGGGACCCCGGGTCGTGTACTTCAACATATTGAAGAAGGGAATATTGTATATGGTGACATCAAATATGTGGTGGGTATCGTAGCATTCTCTTTATGCAAAAATGCAAATAGTCCCATGTACTAGCCCCATATACTTTGGCAATTTACTTGTGATTTTTTTAAAATTTTGCAAACCACCCCCCATAACCAATGTTAAATAACCTAGCTTCCTGTCTGATAGTCCGTTTTTGGATGATTGTTATTTTGTTACATGTAGTCATGTACTTTATCTAATATGCACATGATATAGCTGTTAACCAAACAAAAAGTTATTTTGAGCACTTTTATGTGAAAAAAGTCATAATGAAGCAAAATTTACACTTTTTCACTGACAAAAATGGCGTCAACCAGCATGCCACTGCTTGCACTGTGTAAATCTTATTAAAAAAATGGAATGAGAAATAGAATTATCCAAAACAGATCATTGAGCGCAAAGTAATGCAATTCCGAATTTGATATGGGGATCAATAGCAAAATTTATTTAGTACATGGGATAAAATGCAAGTGACAAAACTACATGGAATTCTTTAAACCATAGTGAATGCGGGTGGATATTTGAAGTATACCCTTTTCCCTTTGTAGCTTAATATTTTAAGAAAGTATATTGTGCATGCAAGTAGCAATTTCATTAACCCACTAGGGCTAGCATAGTGGCCTTGAAACTCAGACCCTCAACTAGGAGTTGTTGGGTGTGAATCTTATAGAGGATGGCTGTGAAAGCCGTTGATCCTCTTTTAAAAATATTAAAATATAATTGTTTCAATTGATTCCCACTCTTAAGAAATGTATGATGGTATATTTTTTATTTATAGGTATTGGATGAAGCAGATACCATGTTTGATAGTGGTTTTGGTCCAGATATACGCAAATTTCTTGCTCCTTTGAAAAGTCGTGCTGCTAAAGCCGATGATGGGGGTTTCCAGACCGTCTTAGTCTCTGCAACAATGACAAAGGTATGATGATGTTGTGTTTTTAAAATTATTAGGGCATCATTAGTTTTTATGACTGTTAAAGCCCCATATACCTTACCATCTAGTCGATGTGGGATTATATACTCTAACACTCCCCCTCGCTCGTGGCCTGACATTTCAAGGGTCCTACGAGCGGACATATTAAACGGGTGGAGGTGAGTCCAACATCGCTAGGCCCGCTCTGATACCATGTTAAAGCCCCATGTATCTTACCATTAAAAGGACTCGTAATGGTAAGGATGGGTAACTCTTTATAAACCACAGGCTCGATCATTATCTAGTCGATGTGGGATTATATACTCTAACAATGACCAATTACGCATGCTTGCATTTTCTTTTGGAATTTCTGCAACTCATATAATTTTAGTACTCAAGTATTGCATTGTAGGCTGCTTTTTCACATCTTCATCTATTGCTTATATATGGTGATTTTTGCTTTCCGAGGGTAACAATGGGTGACTGGTGTGTTACTTGTTGAAGAAAGAATAAGTAATATATTACCTGTGAAAGAGAAGTTGCTAACAAAGTGACACATCTTGCTAGGAGAATATGTGAATAAGAATGGCTGGGTCTTTTATTTGGGTTTCAATGTAGAGAGGAATATGTTGTGACAACCTTTATAATTAAGTATTTTTATTTACTAAGTTTTCTCCCTAAGCATGTCTTCTTATGATCTTGAGATGATGGAACCGTTGTATATGTTGGCTTAATGACTGAGATATGGAGAAGCTTTGCAATTTGTTGTTCTGGAACACTTAAACAAGGGGTTAGAGTAACTTAAGCCTACTCCATTCTCAGTTACATCATAATTCAATAACTCGACACTGAATATAATAGCGATCCATGTCTTTAGCGGGCCATTTTTGCTTTTGTTACAATATGCTTTGTCTTCTTCTACCAGTATATAGGAAATTGACTTAAGTGTGCGTCTTTAGGGTGTGCAAAATCTGGTCGATGAGGAGTTTCAGGGAATTGTGCACTTGCGTACTTCAACATTGCATAAAAAGATTGCAAATGCTCGCCACGATTTTATCAAACTTTCGGGTGCTGAAAATAAGTTGGAGGCACTACTCCAGGTTTGTTCTAAACTCAAATCCCTTTGCAATGTGTAGTTATCTTGCATAATATTGTGCAGAATGTTGTAACAATACATCAGATCATACTTGTTCCGTTTTTACAGTGTAAGACTTGACATGCTTATATGCCTACCAAGTTGAGGTCAATTTTCAAAATACTAATTTTAATGTTGCACATTGAAAGAAGAACATAGAAGTATTAAACTGCAATTCGGAAGAGCTAGGCTATAAGTTTGTGTGCCAAGTGAAGCACGTTTTGTATAACTAGCTGTATATTCGAATACTCGTTAACTTCATAATCTTCAATGTGTGTATAGGTACTTGAGCCAAGTTTATCAAAGGGAAACCGGGTGATGGTTTTTTGCAATACATTGAATTCCAGCCGTGCTGTGGATCACTACCTAACTGAAAATCAAATCTCTACCGTTAATTACCACGGAGAGGTGCCAGCAGAGCAAAGGTGCAGTGGATTAGGCATATCTTTGTTTATACTTACTCCATTTTTTAAGACTAATATTTAGTTGATGGCTAAAGAAACAGCCTGCTCAAAATTAACATTGAGCAGAAAAAATCAAAATATGTGTACTTACTACTTTAACTTCTCCTAGAGTTAAAATTGTAAATCCCGAAAGATCTTTATAAGGAATTTTAAGGAAAAGATTCGGAGAGATTGTCTTGATTTGTATGGCTGCACCCTACGGATTTACCTGGAGTTAGACACAAGCCTAAATTGATTTTTGAGCATAAAAGAACAGAAAATGGCGAAACTCTCAGCTGTACTCGAATGGGGTATTAAAAGAAAAAATACACTTAAATCATTTTTTTTACTAGGAATGGGTTGGGCTGCTCTTGGAAGACCGTTTTTACTTTTTAGATAGTTTTCCAGCCAACAATCAAACTTGTAGCCTACAAAAAGCTAAATATATGTATATCAAATATAAGTAAATGATGACATAATGTAAGTAACATATAATCATAGGTTTTAGGATGTTGCTTAGTTTTCTTTTCCGAACTGGTAAAATCAAGCATAAGAGCTGGAATTGAAATTCGGAGACCATAATTAATTATGCTTTTATTTTTCCACGTTTCTTGCTTCTCTTATTTCTTCTTGTATGAAATGCAATAATTCAAGTTCTTATTTCAACTTTGTGTGTTAGGGTTGAAAATCTTAACAAATTCAAGAGCGATGATGGAGATTGCCCTACCTTGGTTTGCACGGATTTAGCTGCAAGAGGACTAGACTTGGATGTAGATCATGTCGTTATGTTTGATTTCCCCACGACTTCTGTAAGCATTTATTACTTTTTTGATTTGAAGTTTTTTATGATGACATTCTGTGTAAAATTTTGGACGTTAACCTTTCATACCCCTGACAATTAGATTGATTACCTCCACCGAACTGGAAGAACTGCTCGTATGGGTGCTAAAGGTATTTCTTTGTTTAATCTCTCATTTTCTTAAAAAAAACCCTGAAAATGTAATGTAAATACTTGATAAAACATATAGATAATTTAGCTATGTAAAAGAAGCATTTTTCGTCGCCAAATAATTTAGCTATTGTTGTCCATTTAGCTTTGCAAACTTACGTTCTTTCGTCTGACCAACAATATTAGGTTGGTTTATCTGTATTTACGTAGCAACATAATTATTCACTAACAAACTCCAAACACATGCACCCGACAGGTAAAGTGACAAGTTTGGTTGCCAAGAAAGACTTAACTCTAGCTGGCCGAATCGAAGATGCTATGCAGAAGAACGAGAGCTTAGAATCTCTCTCTATAGATAGTGTCAAGAGAGACATTGCACGGTCCCACATAACTGAGCAAAAAAATTATAAAGCCGTAAAAGTTACAAACCTCAGAAACAAGAGCAACCCCGTGTCGGAGAAACCATCGAGTACGCGTCGGAATTTTTCAGCTACCAAAAGTAACCCTTCGACAAAACTAGGAAAATCTTATTCACCTTCTAAATCAGGCACAAGAACTGGGACTAAATTGTCTAAGCCATTCAGATCTACGGGTGCTAATGGTTCAAAAAACACTTTTTCTGGTAGGAAGAAAACCGTTGGTTCTAGTGATTCTAAAAGCACATTTTCTGGTAGGAAGAAAACCGTTGGTGCCAGCGATTCTAAAAGCACTTTTTCTGATAGGAAGAAAATGGGTGGTAACAAAAAATTTGCAGTTACTAAATCAAATGGAGCTAAAATTAATGTTGTAGGGTTCAGGGGGCGGAGCTCTTCGTCTAAGGGATCATTGAGGACAAATTAGTTGTAATCAACGGTTTGGATTGTTTGGTAATAGTTAATTGTGATTTTCTCATCTATTTAAGTTAATCTTGTTTGATCGTTTTAGTTTTTATTTTCATATTTGGTTTTCTGGGTCAAAAAACATAACGAGCATGACATCGATTCCAAATACTTGGTTTACGTTTTCTCTCAAAGTAGAATTGTCAAGAAAATTACAATGTCTCTTGTGGGTTTTGGTCCTTGCTTTAACATCAATTTTGGGATCGGAAATGTACTCAGAAACTTGATTAGGCCCTACTGATTTGTTTGCGAAGTGCTTGTATTCAGCAGTTCGTGGAGGCTGCAATTTATCAAAAGAAAAAAAAATGATGAAAGGACAGGTTTATAAACTTTACATTTGTCGATTTAGATTACTAAAGAGCCGTTGAGCCTAGAGAGAGAAATATGGCGAAATAAAAAAACCACCATTATCAAATGCAAAGCTTAGAAGATCCCAGTAAGGCTTCATTAGAGCATATTATTAACAACAATAGTACCAATAATAAAGCTAACATCATTACAAACTTGCAAACCATGGAAAAAGAAGAAAAAGTATCCAGATCATTTGCAGAAGTAGTAAGCAACAAACAGCATCTAGCTCATCAAGATCCAACTTTTGTACCTATCAAAGACATTGGCAAATACAAAGGTGAGATCTCTATTAGATTTACTATGGATGAAATAAAAAAGCTCTCAGCACCTTTTAAATACACTCTAGTGGGCAAATTTACTCATGGCAAACCCCAGTATGATGAAATCAATAAGTTCTTGAACACCCTGGGCTTAAAAGCTGCTTTTACACTAGGAACTATAGACCATAAGCATGTGTTAATAAGACTTTATCATGAAGAGGATTTTTTAAGGCTATGGATGAGGGGAAAATGGATCATAAAAGGTTTTCCTATGAGAGTTTTCAAGTGGACCTATGATTTTAAGCCAGGCTATGAACCATCTATTACAACTATTTGGGTAAGCTTTCAAATGTTGCCAATCCATTTATATAATAAATCTAGCATTTTTTCAATTGCCAATGCCTTTGGGACACCACTGAAACTTGATAATGCCACTGCCAGTTTAACTAGACCTAACTTAGCAAGAGTGTGTATAGAGGTGGATTTGAAAAATGAATTGGCAGAAAGGGTTTGGATAGGATATGGAAATGAAGAAGATGGAGAAGGTTTTTGGCAGAATATAGAATATGAAAACCTACCAAACTTTTGTAGCAACTGCAAAAAGGTTGGACATAGCAATGAAGAATGTAAAATAGGGGAAGAAAAATATAAAAAAGGAAAACAAATGGAAGGTAATGAAAAAGAGCAGCAAAGAGAGGAGAAGAAAGAAAACAACAAGGAAAAGAATGTAGAAGAAGAGAAATGGGAAATAATGGGAAGAAAGAAGGCTCTCAAAAAGAATGGTAGACAAGTAACTTATCAAGGCAAAGAAGGAAAAAAAGAATGGACAAAAAAGCCAGCCAACAAAGAGGATGGAAATACTGAACAAAAGGAAATTATAGAGGTAATTGAAGATACCAGTGGGGAAGAAGACAATAGCAAGCCAATGGAAGAGGAGGAAGCAGAACACCTGCATCAAAGAAAAGATGACATACAAATTAACCAAAATAATGAGGAAGAAGAAAACAGTAAGGAAGAAGAGGATGAGGAGGATATAAATAAAGGTGGAGCAGACAGCAATGAAAAACATGAAGAGCCAGAGAATGTTGGGAATGAGCTTATAGTTGCTAAAGCTTATTTGGTACAAAGTGCAATCAATATGGAAATGCTAGAAGAGATACAGGATCAAAGGGAAAAATCAATCAGTATAGAGGGACACAAATATGCAGCAACAGAGGAAGAGAAAGGAAAACAAGAAAAAGCTGAACAAAAAAGGATGAAGCTAAGAGCAGAACCAAGTAAAAATAAAAAATACACATCTTAATGATAAATCTAATCATTTGGAATATAAGGGGGATAGCAAAAACAGTGGTTATAAATAGGATTAAAAAGCTTAAAGTGATGAACAAGTTGGTCTTCCTAGCATGCATGGAACCTATGGTGGAAATGGGTAAAACTGAACATTATAGAGTCAAATTGGGTTTTGATAAAGTTATTTGCCAAAAGGAAAATAAAATTTGGTGTTTTTATAGTGATAGCATGGAAGTAAAAGTTACAAATGAGATGAACCAGTACATGTCTTTAAAAATTGAGAGTAATATTTTGGACAGCATTATTAATGTTACATTAGTCTATGCTAAATGCACTAGAAGGGAAAGAAGGGAGTTATGGAGTTACCTGGAAAGCATTAATACAGTAAAACCTTGGTTAGTTGGAGGAGATTTCAATACTGTTACAAGAAATGAAGACAAAATTGGAGGGTCACCTATCAACATAAATGCAGCTAATGAATGTGTGGATTGTATGAGTAGCATTGGAGTAAAAGAAATGCCTTTTATAGGGACTAGATTTACCTGGTGGAACAGTAGATATGGAGATGGAACTATATGGGAAAGAATAGATAAAATCTACCTAAATGATCAATGTCAAAACCTTTTCAAAAAAATTAGCCTGGAGCATCTGAACAAAGTGGGTTCTGACCACTCACCCCTCCTACTTTCAGCAGCTACAGAATTAGACTATAAGCCAAGAAGATTTGTTTTCCAAAATTACTGGGTCAAGCATAACAGCTATAAAGAAATAATTGGAACAAACTGGAGAAAACATGAAGAAGGAAATGCTATGTATGTTTTTGCAGAAAACCTCAAGAGAGTTAGGAAAGGGTTAACAGAATGGCATAAGAAGGAGTTTGGGAATATATTCCAAAAAACAAAGGAGGCAGAAGATGATACTCTTAAAGCTGAAAAAGAATTTGAAGAAGACCCATGTGATACCAACAGAACTAAAATGAATAAAGTAAAAGCTGAGCTTAAAGTGCATTTAAAAAGAGAAGAGGACTATTGGAGACAAAAAGCAAATCTAAAGTGGTTAAAAGAGGGAGATGCTAACACAAAATTCTTTCATGCCACAGTAAAAGCAAGAAGAAGCAAAGCTCAAATACATGGAATAGAAGATAAGGATGGGAATCAGGTTACCTCACAAGAGAACATAAGCAAGGCTGCTGTTGAGTTTTATATGGAATTACTAGCACCTGCAAAAAAAGACATGGGGCAAGATGACTTATTAAATAACATTAATGGAATTATCAACAAAGAGGAGCAAGATGAAATGGATAATTTTCCTGAAATGGAAGAGATAAAAGAAGCAGTTTGGAGCTTGGATAGCAACAGCTCTCCAGGTATAGATGGTTTCACAGGTTGTTTTTTTAAAGCTAGTTGGGATATTATTAGTGAAGACATAAAAAAAGTTGTTCACCAATTTTATGCAGGAGCTGTCATACCTAAAGCTATAACTTCTACTTTAATTGTTATGCTACCAAAAAAGAAGGTTATTAACAGTTTTACTGATTTTAGGCCTATTAGTTTAAGCACTTTTTGCAATAAAATTATATCTAAGATTATCTCTAATAGAATGTCTAAAGTCCTCACTAAGTTAGTGGCTCAGAATCAAAGTGGTTTTGTTAAAGGCAGAGACATCATTGAAAATATTCTTCTTACACAAGAACTGACCACAGATTTACACAAAAAAAATGAAGGGGGTAATATTATTATGAAGCTGGATATGAAAAAGGCCTATGACACAGTGGACTGGTTTTTTCTTATAAAAACTATGAGAAAAATGGGTTTCTCTGAACTAATGATAGACAGAATCTGGAGGCTTATTTCTAATAATTATTTTTCTGTGTTGGTTAATGGCACTCAACATGGTTTTTTCAAATCCACTAGAGGTCTAAAACAAGGGGATCCTATTTCCTCTACTCTTTTTATCCTATGCTCTGAGGTTCTCTCTAGAAAGCTCAATGACTTAATGTTAGAAAAGAAAATTAGGCCCTATAAAACCCCTATGTCCTGTAACCCTATTACTCATCTTGCTTTTGCAGATGATATAGTTATTTTCTCAGCTGCTGATAAAAGGACCATCAGAAATATTCAAAGAGCCATTAAAGACTATGAAAAAATCTCTGGACAAGAAGTGAATTTAGAAAAAAGTAACATGTACTGTTCCAAACTTGTCAATCACCAGAGGAAAACTGAAATAGCACATATCATGAATATGAGTTTTAAAAAAAACCCTTTTATTTATCTAGGTTGTCCTATTTTCAATGGCCATAAAAAAGCAAATCTTTTTCAGGACAATATCAATAAAATTAGTCAAAAATTGTCAGGATGGAAAGCAAAATACCTTTCTATGGGGGCTAAATTGGTTTTAATCAAATCAGTGCTGCAATCCATGCCTATTTACACTCTTGCAGCCATTCAACCTCCAAAAAAAATCATTAAGCAAATTGATCAGATATGTGCAAACTTTTTTTGGGGAGACAGGGAAGGTAAAAATAAATACCATTGGAAAAGTTGGGACAAAATATGTAGACCAACAGAAGAAGGGGGTTTGGGTATAAAAAATATGCAAAGCATAACTGATGCTTTTAGTATCAAACTGTGGTGGAAGTTTAGGAAGCATAACACTATTTGGACACAACACATGCAAGGGAAATACTGTAGGAAAAACCATCCAGCTCAGGCTAAGCAATTGAAAGGGTCTACAGTTTGGAGAAGAATGACTAAGCTATCAGGAATAGCAGAAAAAAGCATGAAATGGATCATTGGTAAAGGGGGAGTGGATTTCAACATGGACAATTGGAATGGGAATGGACCTATCAATGTTGACTGTATCTCTAATAGTAAGATACATCAATACCTAAATGAGGATGGTAAATGGAAAATGGAAGAAATACCTATAGAAGATAGACCTAAAGTGGGCAAAGAACCTAAAATCTCAATAAATGAGGAGGATGTTCTTATTTGGAAAGAAACAGTGTATGGCAACTTTACTCTTAATTCAGCTTATAACATTCTAAGGGATAAATGCAGCATTAATTGGTATAATAAAAGTATGTGGGAAAAGGATCTACCTTTGAAAATCTCAGTGGGGGTATGGAGGATAATCAACAAAGCCATTCCATTAGACACTGAAATTCAAAAATTTCAGGTCCAACAAGCCTCTCAGTGTGAATGCTGCAGAAAAACAGAAGAAAGCTTAGAGCACTTATTCAGCAATGGACAAATGGCTAGAAAGGTGTGGGAGTATTTTCAAAATCATATGGGGATTAAAGAAACAAATACTACAATAAGGGGGAGACTTATTGAATGGGAAAACGCAAAAGGAAAAGCTATTATTACTAAAACCAATAAGATTATCCCTAACCTCATTTTGTGGAACATTTGGAAAAGCAGATGCAAAAGTAGAATGGAGGGCATTTCAATGAAGCTTGAACGTATAATACAAGAGGTTATTGATAGTTATAACATGATCATTAAAAAGGGGCCCAAATATGCAAAAGATTTTAATTTCCATAATATACACAGTGTGACAATTCAGAGTAAAATTAAAATACCTAAAACTATCAAGTGGGATAAACCAAACAGTACTAGCATCAAGATTAATGTGGATGAGAGTCTTTGTATTATTACAAATAAAGCTGGGATAGGGGGAGTATTTAGAGATCATGCAGGAAATTTTCTACAAGCCTTTGCAAAAAAAGTAAAAGCCACCACACCTATTATGGTGGAAGCTAAAGCTATACATACTGGGATTAAATTGGGTCTAATGCTCAATAGAAACATTATTATTGAGACTGATTCTCAAATCATGGCCAACATGTGTAATGACAAAGGGCAAATTCCATGGAGTATCAGGCTAAAGGTTATCAAAATTAAGCAATTACTAAAAGAAGAAAAAGAAAGGGTGAAGATACAACATATCTTTAGAGAGGCAAATGGCATAGCAGATTTGTTAGCCAAACAGGCACGAGAGCTAACAACACCTATGATTTCCAATGATTTGAAGGATTTTCCTAAAAGGATAATAGGGCTTTTGGAGTTGGAAAAAGCTGGTATGATCAACTTGCGTATTGAGGAAGACGAAGGGGAAAATCGCCTGTTACAGGCGATAATATAGAGGGAGAGAAAGAGAAGCTTTATTTTGGGTTTTTGTTAATT